>JAJEKV010000289.1:0-404051 GCA_021234155.1 Isoetes taiwanensis | reverse complement strand
TGCGCCATAGCTAGAAAGCTTTCAGCGGGATGTGCACACATATTCACTTAGCTTGCTCATGCCGCAAATATTTATCGCGACCCAGTTAAAGAGCTTCTCATGCATGCATCTGGAAAAGCAAAAACCACCGATTCGGATGACTTTTCACATAATTAAATTCGAATTTGACATTATACTTAACACAAAGGGGCAATTTTGACTACCTTCCCCCACAAGACTTTCATTAGCATAAGGTCCATAGCAATCGCGTATCGAGAAAAATTAGCGCCCGGAATCAACAGCATGTCTAATAAGCTCTATTGACCTTAGGGAAGAATAGCATCATAAATGCCTCACATTCCGGCACATCAAGCCCTTGTGAAACCTCCAAATCTTGCATGCTCTAGGTCCCAATAACAACCCATGTTGCACAGTCCATTAGCTCGGGCAAGCCCGAATGTTTAGAGGTGTAGAAATAAGCCAAAACCTTTATAATAATAACAACCAAATGAGACAAATACACATTATTTTGGATGATCCATAGATTCAACACGATAATAAGAGCAGTGTATCACGGTGTATGGAATAGCGTATCTTCTTGCATACAATCTATCTTCGAGATTGGATACAGGACATATTGGCCTTTTCTACACAAATTTCGCGCATTATGCATGTCACGGCATGATCCCTCACGCCTCATGCAGTTGATTACACCCGAATTTCATGGCACCGCTACTTATATTGACACGGGCAAAACAATCGATATTGTTCTCTAATATTATGCTGACTTGGTATGTTATATTGGCACATCAAAGTCACCAGAAGTCTGAAATCATATCGGTAATCAACAACTTGTTGATTCTGTAAAACAACTATCTACTAATTTCAAAGGCGCATATACGAGGTATCTTACTCTTCCTCTAACATAAGCGCATCCACCTCGCAAAATAAGCCGCGGCTTGTTGGTCTATCACGCCTTAGGTAAAAGGAGATATGTTGCTTGTCATTGTATCCACCGCAAATGTTATACATAATGTCCAAGTTGAATATAGGCTCTCTTTCACAAAGAAGAACATACAAAACAAATTACCACCTGAATCGAGTCGACACAATCTCAACATGGCCCGTCCTCATCTCTCTTTTGGCATATATCCAACTAAATACCTTTGTGTCGGATAACTCAATCGATGCATTTCACGACAGGGGCGGCCAGTTATAACAAACTTTCCACATCTTTATCTCATGTACTGCATGAAGTTTGTACATTTTAACTTTGGTGGTAAATTTGAAGCCACTAGCTTCAAATATAATTAATGAAAGGACTCTGGGTTCGGACGCATATCTTGAGAAAAATGTTCAACTGCCATCTAAAGAATGTCTCTTAGAAAGTAGAATTTTGTAAAAGTAAAGCATTATGGTCCATGCCTAGAATGGTGGAAGAAAAATTGCAAAAAAGTTAAGATGAAATTATGTAACACAACTAGGTAGTGAAAAATTTAGAAACATGTGTTGTCGCTCGGATCAAAACAAAAAAATTTCTTGAGAACAGGATGATCTGCTTGCAAACCTAGTATTAATATTATAGAAAACCTAGCAATTCCATCTGATTTCTTGATTCATGTCATGGAACATTTGTAGCTAAAATCGTAATCAAACTACCTCTTCAAATAGAGTTCAAATGATTTTTGCACAAAATAAAGGTAAAAATAAACACACATTCTTCACGGTGGTGAAGGATTACGGGCCGAGGGTTCATCCCACTTTGCGAGTATCGGGTAAGCCTATGCTCAATACCTTTGTTATCCATATCGGACTTCATGAAGATCACATTACAATTGCGGTGACTTAATATTTGCAAATATCCCAAACTATTAAATATGAGGAGAATTCGGATATACACGAACATCAGAAATTGTACTCTGCAAAAGCACAAAATACCCTTTCCACTACCCGATCGCGGAGGCTTCATATAAAGGCTCGAATCATTTGGCTCCAGCCGAGGGAGGTTGGCTACACAAACATAACAAAAGATAAACTTACAAAAAAGATCAACTTACAATGACATGGAAAAATTGTGATACCGCAGATCATGCCACATGTCTTTTTATCGGATATAAAATATTAAAGGAGAAAGGACACAAGAGAAGATACAAAGCGTTTAACAGATCATTACCTGCGATTAGTGTAGTATGTTCTTGCTCCATTAGGACATCCGTGCGTTTCAACTAACAAAAAGAAGATTCTCGGCAATTCCTCAGCGATGTCGGCGTTGACTCACAATCAAGCCCCTTTGTCACAAGCAGTTGCATATTAGAAGAAAAAGAACCATAATTTAACCGAGCGGATTAGAAACAAATAAATCACCTGATTATCAGTAGCTATCGGTAATAGACCTCGTTAAACCGAGCTCAAGAGACGACAACTACATGAGGCAAAGGAAATGCGTGTCTTTGTTCCGGGATGGTGAAGGGCGTCATCAATACCTTGCGCACAAGTTTGAGAGCCATAAGGAATGGACGTTTAGGGTTTAGGGCCCATTCCTGATCTTCTATTCAACCAGCGGCAAAATCCTTCGGGTTACGGAACGCCAATCCCCCAAAGTTCGGCAATAGATCACTTCTGGTGTGCAAAAATACTCCTTCAAAAATTGCCTGAGTTCTCTGCATAAATCAATTCCCAGATCAATACTTTCGGGAAGCAAAACCTTAATATATTATCCAACACTTAAATGCTTGGATATGTTACCTAATGACACTGAAAATAAAAATATCCAAAGATATCAAACAAACCTCAAACCAAGAATCTTAATAGGAACCCGGACTAATTTCACGGTGAGGATTATTGAAATGGATATAAGACCGTGGAGTCATGCTCTATAATTCACATTTTCAGGGCTGCTGACTCTTGAAGAACCTAGAAGCTTACGTCTTGGCGGGACATAGGATAATTTTCTTACAACAAATAAGGGGTTTTGCGGTTACATGATTTTTCATTAATGCACTCATTACTCCAAGGTAGAAGACCTCTAGTTCCTTGAGGTGAAGATGCAAGGGTTTATGATGGAAAATTAAGTATTATCATCGGTATGAATGGCTAAAATCTCAAATCATTTTGAGCCATGCTATGATAATCCTTGTGAAAACATATTAATACGGAAGATGCGATTCCATGAATATCAAAATATAAGCGTTGAAGATATGAGGAAAGATTCATCATATATACAGCTTTGCGCTTTGCACAAGGGAAAAGATTGGAGAATTGAACCCTAAGCACCCGAGGAAGACATATGCTTTTTCCTCATTAAGGACGGTCTCCAAAAACATTGCCATGCGTTCTTGCATATGGGCAGCGGGGAATGCATGATTAACGTCATGAATCAACGGTAGAGGCCAAAACAAATAAGTAAAACTTGAAGAGAAGAAAGATAAGCGTAGACTTACACCTTGCTTTTCAGTTGGAAGAAAATATTTGCTCCCAATTAAGTGAAAATCAAACCCATCGGCATCTGATCATGCGGATCTTCCACGACTCTCCACTCTGTGATTGGCAAAAGCGGCGCCTCAAAGCTTTGGCAGCTCACACCTAATTGCAAAAATACTATGTTAAATGTGCAGAACCTTCTGGTAACTTCGGATCATGATGGCGGTAAGGTGGGCTGGATTCACCAAATAGGGGCGGAATGCCTCAGTTTTTCGCGGGTTTGATTATTTGAATTTCATATGGTCTTTGCAATTAGTGGAATCGTTACCCCAGACGAGAATCTGGATTAGGCGTAAACTTGACTATCGAGAGAAAAGGCGCGCAATGGATTACAATAACACCAGAATAACCATTGGAATTTTGTGCATGTATGGGCTTTTGTCTTTAGATAAAAAAAATAACAAGAGTGAAATGAAATGAAATTGTGTAAAAAGTACATACGCTTTTATCGGTTTCACCGACAGCGGTATAGCGTGCAAAAAGAGCGAAGCGTTTCCGGCTTTGGATGGGCGCGAGCTTCCATATCTTTCTCTCCACCTTGCTGGCATGTCGACACCTACATTTGCCGGATCAAAAAAACTTGCCTAAAAAATGTATTGCGGATGCATGAGGATTAAACTTAGTCGAAAGAAATGTCGAAGGTTCATCTATGATTGAAGCTCAAAATCGAGTTATCTGGCCAGAGGCAGCAAGTGCCTTCATATTCTGAAGAAACCATGCGAAGAATTGCCCGCCACTTTGCTGGCCGTGACATAAGCAATGGTGAAAAATGGATTTTTTTTCTAAAAGCCCGTTCCCATCTCACCGTTAGGATTAAAAGACTATTACTTCAAAATTAATGCAACATTAAATATAATGTGCCACTTTTTTTAGGGTTCGACTTTACCTAAGGTAAATTGCAAACAAAGTTAGACTAGGGCCACCTCACAAGTTGGACACTAAATGCCTTGCACCTCATTATTACTTGACATTAATATGCACCTTCCCTAAATAAACCACCTTTTATACAAGCGGCTCATTATTGAATCCCTAGACCTAACGGTCCACATCAAAAGCCCCAAATAAAGGTCCTGCATGCATGGGCGTCGATCTCGCCACATTAAATGGGCGAAATGATCTGATTAAAAGCCCCAATTCTATCACCTTACCTTCCACGCAACTTCCTACTCAAAATTGTGACCAGATTTGACTTTCCCTTTTAATCAAGCGGCCCATATGAAAAAGCCCCAAATAATTTTAATCGGCGGTCTAGATAAAATGCCCCATTTTAGGGCCCAGATTAAAAAGCCCCAAATAAGGGGATGATTGGGGTGTTAGATGCGGTACCGTCATCGCAGATCCGAAGATGGGGCCAGGATCAATCTACCAAAATTTGTGGCATCAATCTCTACACCATTTGAGACTCTACATCATTTGTAGCAATATAATTGTATATATATAAGGATATATATATCGGTATATATATATAATTATTTAGGAGGGCAACAGGAAACTTCTTTATATTCCACCCCCTCGAGATCTTGGCGTCGGTTTGCTCCCTTGCAATCTCACTAGGTAAGTCGGGATACAGTGGCTTCTAGGAAGCTTTCACAAACCCATCTCGGCAATCCATTTGTTTGGGGATCTCCCAACTTTTACCCAAATTTTTTTCGTTAGGGGAATTGAACCTGACCCCTTCACCCTGAGGGGGGTTTGGGGAACCCAAAACCAACTTTCCCACTTCCATTCGAGGGTATAGGTGTTGCTTTTTCTTGTTAAAGGTTACCTCAAACCTAATAATTCCTAGAGAATGTCTAGGATGGTTCTAGGAATTTAGGGTTTGCATATATCCCACATGCATAGATGCAAAAAGGGCCTTTTTGGTATATAAAGCCATCGGATGGGAATAAAAGCATTACGGTTTTAATTGCAGAAAATTCTAGATTGGAGTTCTAGAATGCTCTAGGAAGATCTAGGATGTTCCAAAAATTATGGAATGTCTTGGAAAAATTAGGGGGTTAGGAACATAGAACCTTCTAGAACAATAAAAAAGTTGTAAAATTTTGTAAAAGTAAAAAAAAAAAAAAAAGTTCTGAAATTTGAACCTTATTGTACAAGAACCTATTCTAGAATATAGAACCCTAGAACAATAAAAAAGTTGTAAGAAATTTTGTAAAAGTAAAAAAGTTACGAAATTTGAACCTTATTCTAGAAAAACTATTCTAGAATTTAGGATTTGCACATATATCCCACATGCATAAATGCAAAAAATAGCCTCTTTTTCAGTATATAAAGAAGCTATCCAGATGAGAATAAGCATTCTGGTTTTTGGGTGGGGGTTCTAGAACATAGAACCTTCTAAACATGCTAAAATTGGAACTTGCTCCGTAGGAACATGCACCGTAGGACGTGTTAAAAACTTGTATATCTATATATATATATATATATATATATATATATATATATATATATATATATATATATATATATATATATCTACTATATATATGTTCTTATGTTTGTCCCATTGAATCCGACCGTTGATCCGAGATCCTATGGCTCAGGTGGCTTTGGGACGTATCCTAAGGCCCAAATGGGTTGGGGGTTCTTATATAGACTATATGTAACGATCCTACGGTCCATGTTGATTTGATCACGATCGTCGATCCAGATCCTCTGGCTGGGGTGGCGACACATATCCTCCTACGGTCCACATGGCTTTGGGAATTATATGTGACAAATCCTACGACTCATATTGCTTTTATATGGTGAGATCTTGATCGTTGAAAGAAGTCCAGATCATCCAAGGCTCATGTTGAATGCTAGTCCCTTAAGGAAGGCTTTTAAAATTTTTTATGTTATTGGGAGGTTGAACCACTTTGATCCTCAACCCCCAAACCCCCCACTCTAACCCACTAGACCAAGCATTAATTCAATGAATAATTTATGTTTCAAATATACTTAAGGGTAATATTGTCATTAAGATAAAATAGCCTACAATATTCTAGCTAGTTCAAGAAAGTTCTAGAAAATTCTGGAAGGCTCTAGAAAGTTCTAGAATCTTCTAGAAAGTTCTAGAACATAAGAGAATCTAGGGGGGATCTAAGAAAATTCTTTCAGAAAGTTCTAAATTGTTCTAATAAGTTTTAGAATGTTCTAGAATGTAGGAGTCTCTACGAATGTAAAAAAGGAAATCTAGGAAATACTTCCAGGAAAGTTCTAGAAATATATTGAAGAGTCTTAGAATGTTCGAAAAGTCTTAGAATGTTCTAATGTAAAGGAATCCAGAAGAATCTAATAAAATGTAAGAGAATCTTATAAAATGTAAGAGAATCTAGAAAAATATTTACAAGCCTAAGGGAATCTCTTAAAATTTGGGGGATCTAAAGGAACCTTCATAAAATCTAAAGGAATCTAAGAAAATGTTGATGAAATCTTAGAGTATGTAAGGGAATATTTATAGAATCTTTTTGAATCTCATGTAATGTAAGGGAACCTAGGGCAATCTCATAAAATCTAAATGAATCCTAATCTAGCGAGAATCTAAAGGGATCTTCATAAAAATCTTGGAAAATCTAGGGAATCTTATAAAATTTAAGAACCTTGGTAGAAGATCTTAGAGAACCTTGGTAGAATCACGAGAGAACCTGGTAGAATGTTAGATAATCTATGAATTTAGAGTATTGTCAAAGAGATTCTTTTATAAGAACTTGCATGCAAGAACATGCTAAAAGCTGGAACAATCTTGTATGTGGGGCCTATAAATTCTTGTATATATATATATATATATTATATATATAAATATATAAATATAAATATATATCCGGTAGGAGACGGTTGGACTTAATCTCTATGCAAAAAGCGAGTGATGGCTTTAGTGAGCCAAATAAGCCTTGGCCACGTCTTATCTGAAAATAGAAAGAATAAAATCAACTTCCGTCTAATTTTTGAATGACATGGCATTGAATGGGTATGGCTATAACTAAGCCTCCTCACGAGAGCGGATAGTGCTTGATGGCAACATTCTAGAAAACCCCTTTGGTCAACATTATAATATTAGCTAATTGAAACAACCTTTATTTTTGAATTAGATTTGTTGAAGGCCAACATTTGCAAGTGTTGAAACGCACATAGTAATCTTGGTGATACTTCAATATGGCGAGATGAAGAGGGTCTACTATGGAAAAATAAATATCTAAGTATTATCACTAGATAAGGTCACGTTAAACCCATTATCTAAGGTGGCTGATCTTCTACTTATCATCTCTTATCATTCCGTAGCCAGGGCCATAGTTCTTAATGCCATGTTATTTGGCCAAAACAAGACGGAAAGATTATGCTATCCTAGTTTATTTAAAAATACAGATCATATGTAAACCAGTAAACTAACTTGCTATAAAGGGGTAACCGTAAGCCATCTGACAAAACCAAACATGGCCTAATATTCTTGTCTCATAGGAGTATTTTCTATGGTATTGGACCACTTCTTCTATGACATTAAAATTCTTTTCAAAGATCATGTCATTTAACTATGGTTTCAGTGCACATTTACGTATCTCATAAAAATGAGTGGCCCAATTATGGTGAAGAAATTTATTCTAAGGAATATTAGTCACCTTGCATTCCTAACTAATAGTATATGAATATTATTAAGGGGTGCATATTTACCTAAAAACTTGAGCTCATTAAAGAATGCACGATTAATTGAATCTGAAAAACACTCCTGATTTATTGAACATTATGTTTTTCCATTATATATTTGCTCTATATATTACATTGGCTATACCTTTTGCTTTCTTGTTATTGTTTGCTATTTCTTGATGCATTTGGGACATTTCAAAAATGACAAGTACTAAAAAAAGAAATTATAATGGATTCTATGGTTTTATGAACATTAAAAATTTGGCTTCTTGAAACGGCGGGGACCATAAAGGTATGAATTTTGGCTATGTGATTTATCTTTTCTTTTAACATTGTAACGATTTGGTGAGTTAGCGTAGGGTCCATGAGATGCTAGGTACCACTGCCTTCTAAAAATAAGCTTTTTTTTCTTTTAGGACCCTACTTCCTATTTTGGAGGGAGGATGCTATATATATATATAAATATAAATATATATTTTGGGTTGGAGGCAGTTTACAACACAAAAGCTAGACCATTCTATTAGCTTGTGATTCACTGCGTAGGAATGTCAAAATACTCTCACAACCGGCTCAAAATACTAAATTTTGTGTAGTCTCCTTTATTGCATTGGTGGCCTAATTTGCTATGGCACCACTCTACTCTTTTCTTTGTGCGGATGCAATAAAAAATCTTGAAATGCAAAAAAATACACTTGGTCAAAATTCCTTAAATAACATTATTTAAAGGGCACAATATATTTCTAGCAAATATTAAGAATTCTTATGCTACGTAGAAGTTATGAAATCTCTACATTATGGAATAATTGACATTTCTAAGCCTAAGATTGCATATTTTGCCTAAGATTGCATGTGCAAATGAAGTAATCTATGAAAACTACCCAAACATTTTGTAAATTGGGAAGTTACATGTTCTTATTTAGTTATGTTAGGCCCTATGACATGGCAAATAAAATCTTGGGTGTAAACCTTGCAAACGGTTTTTTTATATAGTTCATATTTGCCAAATTACGTGGTAGCCCATGGATTAAAGTGGAAATCACATGGTGGAATATATGTTTCAATTGGATATTTATTGGGACATGGCATGCTTGCCACATGGTGCCTTTTAAAAGAAACTTTGCATGCATGCAAAGAATTCTTTTATCTTTTTATTTATTTAAAAGTAAAAAAAGCAAAAGCACAACCGTGCTATTATTAAAAGCTTTTGTTTGTGGTTTTAAACATTCCCTTCAAATATGGAAAAAACATGTGTTTTGCTTTCAAAAGTTCTCTAAGGCAAACATTATTTATTTATCTGTTTTACATTATTTGTTTTAAAGGCATTTCTGTGAATCGATCCGTAAGGACTACAAACCCTAGTTCGATCACGTGTAGCATTAGGGCGGCACCAAAGTGGCGCCCGACAATGATCATATATATACGAATATTTGGTGGTGATCTATGCCATGGCGCAGTTGGCGATGCCATGTCCACCTGTTGGCCTATTTGCTCTGAGATCCATATGCTACTAGGTGAGTAAAAAATCCTTGGTTTCTCCTTATGATGCTAAAATTTTCTGTCAAGCTTGAGGTAGTGATGGAAGTCATTGCAATCAAATGGATACATTCATGTTTGGATTCTATGGCAAACAATTTTTAATGCTGGTTTTTAGACGTAAGGCGGATATTATCTAGAATATTTTTCAAGATTTAATTTATGCCATAATAGCTATATCTTTGGGATGCTTGGATGTCATTCTATTTTACTTCAGTTTGCAAAATCTTAAAACCTGCCAATTAAAACCTTCAAAAATCTCTATTTGGATTTTTGTGCAGTTATAAAAGATAGAACAAGCGAGGTATTTAATTTGTTCTTTTATAAAGCTTTTCAATACTTTATTTTATTCCTTTATTATGAATTTTAAAGGATTATACAATAGCCTTGGATGCAAAATACGGGGCGAAATACTAGGTTTGCTTGTTCATATTTGTATTTTTATGCATTCAAAATTGATGCATGTTGTAAGGATTCGGGTTGCAAACAAGCATTAAGAAAATGCCCTCTGCTATAACTGGTTTTGCCTATTTTTTCAGCTTTGTTTCAAGGTAACTTCTAAGGCCTAAACGGACTCACCATGTGACTTAGAACATGGCTGGATGTTATAAAAGATAGAATGATCAAAAAAGTCGGTCAAATGCCAATTTGCGGTAAAAATATTCGACTTACTCTAAGGTTTGAGTCATTTTGAGTCAGTCTTTGGTTACAAAAATCTTGCATTGGTAAATGAATAACTTTGCACGTGCATCATGTACACTATGTATGCCCGAAAAAAAAGCTTATTTGAAAGCCTTCTTTTCAAGACATTGTCTAAGGCTTAAACTTAGACAATATTTGCAATTCTTGAAACTAGAAATCATTATAGACTAGATGCACTATGTTTATGCATGGAATGCACTAAACATGTTAGTTGTATAAGTAGCAAAATCGATTGGACGGCTTATGGATTTGGAAAAATCATTTATGTTATAATTCCATTTCTCTTTCTCGATTAATGGTTTCTGGGGCAAAAGGATACAATTGGTGATCAAGTTGATAAAGCGAGAGACCCAATGTACCTTTTTGGCCCTTGCATCGCTAATAACGGGATTACTTCTAACGTTTGCATGATTGGTCACTGCGGACCCAGGTCCTCTCCTCCAATTGTCTCTCCTTTGCTTTCGGGGAAGTACTATTTGGCCGAAAAAAAGAATGGAATATTTGCAAATGAGCTGGAAATGTGAACACTAGGATTATGATCTATTTGGATAGAAAGTAATACCATACTTTTTGCGGTAAAGAATGGAATGTAAAACTATTTTTTATTTCTACTACCCTTTTTGCTTTATAAAGATATACTTTCAATAATGCTGCACGTTGAAAGGAAAAACTTGTTTATGTGAAAATAATGAACACCTTGAGACAAATATTGAGCTTATTTAGTATTCTTGTTGGACTCATTTGGTTTAGGGCCCAGGTAGTGCAGGGACGTAATTTCTAGCTTTCGGTTAAGTGACCAAGTTAGGAGTATGGACTTGGCTAGATTAGACCCTAGGCAAAGGAAAGTATATATCTTTGAAACATCGTTATCATATTCAAGGATATGAAACTCTATCCTTTTGAGTCCACCTGAATTAATTGAATACAGTACACCTCTCATGATTTATTGAACATTATGTTTTCCATTCGCACTGCTCTACCGTTACATTGGCTATTACCTTTTGCTACTTACTTATTGTTTTGCTATTTCTTGCGATGCATTTGGGACATTTCAAAATGACAAGTACTAGCCAATGCATTTATGATGATTTCTATGGTTTTATGAACATTAAAAATTTGGCTTTGAAACCCGGAAGGGGACCATAAAGGTATGAATTTTGGCTATGTGATTTATCTTTTATCTTTTAACATTATAACGATTCTGAGTAACCGCGGAGGGTCCTAGCGAATGCTAGGTACCCCGGATAGCGACCTAGCAATAAAGCCAATTTTCTTTTAGGACCCTACTTCTGCGGTATATAGGGATGGATGCTATATATATATATAAATATAAATATATATAACAGGTTGGAGACGGTTGCAACACAAGAGCTAGACACAGCGCTTGTGAAGCTCATACCGCTGTAGGAGATGTCAAGTACTCTCACTACACTGGCTCAAAATACTAAGAGCTGTGTAGTCTCCTTTATTGCATTGGTGGCCTAATTTGCTATGGCACCACTCTGTACTCTTTTCTTGTACGGATGCAATAGAGCAATATCTTGAAATGCAAAAAAATACACTTGGTCAAAAAGACATGCTTGAAATGGCAACATTGTGTAAAGGGCACAAGAAATATATTTCTGGCAAATATTAGCAATTCTTATGCTACGTTGAAGTTATGAAATCTCTACATTATGGAATAATTGACATTTCTAAGCCTAAGATTGCATATTTTGCCTAAGATTGCATGTGGCAAATGAAATAATCTATGAAAACTACCCAAGGTATGTAAATGGGAAGTTACATGTTCTTATTTAGTTATGTTAGGCCCTATGACATGGCAAATAAAATCTTGGGTGTAAACCTTGCAAATGGTTTTTTTATATAGTTCATATTTGCCAAATTACGTGGTGGCCCATGGATTAAGTGGAAATCACATGGTGGAATATATGTTTCAATTGGGATATTTGTGGGACATGGCATGCTTGCCACATGGTGCCTTTTAAAAGAAAGCTTTGCATGCATGCAAAGAATTCTTTATCTTTGTTACAATTTAAAGTAAACAAAAGCAAAAGCACAACCGTGCTATTATTACAAAGCTTTTGTTTTGTGGTTGGAAACGTGGCCTTCAAATATGGAAAAAACATGTGTTTTGCTAAAGTTCTCTAAGGCAAACATTATTTATTTATCTGTTTTACATTATTTGTTTTTTTAAAGGCATTTCTGCAAATCGATCTAAGGGCTACAAACCCTAGTTCAGTACGTGGCATTAGGGCCGGCACCAAAGTGGCCGCCCGAATGATCCGGATTACAGAATATTTCGGTGGTGATCTATGCCATGGCCGAAAACAGGATTGGCGATGCCATGTCCACCCCTGTTGGCCGATTTGCTCTGAGTCCATATGCTACTAGGTGAGTAAAAAATCCCCTGGTTATTCTTATGATGCTAAAACAAACTGTCAACTGGCAGAACTAGTGATGGAAGTCATTGCAATCCAAAAGAAATGGATACATTTCATGTTTGCCGGATTTGCAGGCAAAAAATCTGTAATGCTTTGGTGCTAGCAGCATGTAGGCCGGATATTCGTGGCTTTCTTACAACTGTGGTAATTTATGCCATAATAGCTATATGCTGGGATGCTTCGGATGTCTGGTTTTACTTCAATTTAATCCTTTGCTTAAAATTTGCCAATCATCAACAATCTTGGGATTTTTGTGCAGTTATAGAAAGATAGAACAAACAGGTATTTCGAACTGTTCTTTATAAGCTTTGAATACTTTATTTTATTCCTTTAAACTGGATTATACAATAGCCTTGGATGCAAGCATGCCGAAATACTAGGTTTGCTTGTTCATATTTGTATTTTTCGTGCATTCAAAATTGATGCATGTTGTAAGGATTTCAGGTTGCAAACAAGCATTAAGAAAATGCCCTCTGCTATAAGCTGGTTTTTGCCTTATTTTTTCAGCTTTGTTTCAAGGTAACTACCGGCTTCAAGCAGACTCACCATGTGACTTAGAACATGGCTGGATGTTATAGAGATAGAATGATAAAAAAAACGGTCCAAGAATGCCAATTTGCAGCCGAAAATATTGCGACTTACTCTAAAGGTTTGAGTCAATATTTTGGTCAGTCTTGGTTACAAAAATCTTGCATTGGTAAATGAATAACTTTGCCTGTGCATCATGTACACTATGTATGCCTGAAAAAAGCTTATTTGAAAGCCTTCTTTTCAAGACATTGTCTAAGGCTTAAACTTAGACAATATTTGCAATTGCTGAAACTAGAAATCATTATAGACTAGATGCACTATGTTTATACATGGAATGCACTAAACATGTTAGTTGTATAAGTAGCAAATCCGATTGCAGCTTATGGATTTGGAAAAATCATTTATGTTATAATTCCATTTCTCTTTCTCGATTAATGGTTTCTCAGGGCAAAAGGATACAATTGGTGATCAGTGATAAACTGAGAGACCCAATGTACCTTTTGGCCCTTGCATCGTCTGCGGGATTCTTGCTAACGTTTGCATGATTGGTACTGCGAGTGCGGGTTCTCTCCTCAATTGTCTCTCCTTTGCTTTCGGGAAATTTGTTGGCGAAAAAAAAATGGAATATTTGCAAATGAGCTGGAAATGTGAACACTAGGATTATGATCGGCTTGGATAAGTATAATACCATACTTTCTGGTAAAGAATGGAATGTAAAACTATTTTTTATTTCTACTACCCTTTTTGCTTTATAAAGATATACTTTCAATAATGCTGCACGTTGAAAGGAAAAACTTGTTTATGTGAAAATAATGAACACCTTCAGACAAATATTGAGCTTATTTAGTATTCTTGTTGGACTCATTTGGTTTAGGGCACAGGTAGTGCGGGGGCGAATTTCTCTAACCGGTTAAGTGACCAAGTTAGGAGTATGGACTTGGCTAGATTAGACCCTAGGCAAAGGAAAGTATATATGCTGAAACATCTGTTATCATATTCAAGGATATGAAACTCTATCCTTTTGAGTCCACCTGAATTAATTGAATACAGTACACCTCTCATGATTTATTGAACATTATGTTTTCCATTCGCACTGCTCTACCGTTACATTGGCTATTACCTTTTTGCTACTTACTTATTGTTTGCTATTTACTGATGCATTTGGGACATTTCAAAAATGACAAGTACTAGCCACGAGATTATAATGATTTCTATGGTTTATGAACATTAAAAATTTGGCTTCTTGAAACTGGCGGGGACCATAAAGGTATGAATTTTGGCTATGTGATTTATCTTTTATCTTTTAACATTGTAACGATTTACGTGCGTAGGGTCCTAGAGAATGCTAGGTACCTGCGCTACTAACAATAAACTGAATTTTCTTTTAGGACCCTACTTCTTCTATGCGGTAGGAGGGAGGATGCTATATATATATATATAAATATAAATATATATAACGGGTTGGAGGCAGTTTGCAACACAAGAGCTAGACCACAGTAGCTTGTGAAGCTCATCTGCTGTTGTAGGAGATGTCAAGTACTCTCACTACACCGGCTCAAAATACTAAGAGTTTGTGTAGTCTCCTTTATTGCATTGGTGGCCTAATTTGCTATGGCACCACTCTGTACTCTTTTCTTGTCACGGATGCAATAGAGCAATATCTTGAAATGCAAAAAAAATACACTTGGTCAAAAAGACATGCTTGAAATGGCAACATTGTGTAAAGGGCACAAGAAATATATTTCTGGCAAATATTAGCAATTCTTATGCTACGTTGAAGTTATGAAATCTCTACATTATGGAATAATTGACATTTCTAAGCCTAAGATTGCATATTTTGCCTAAGATTGCATGTGGCAAATGAAAATAATCTATGAAAACTACCCAAGGTATGTAAATGGGAAGTTACATGTTCTTATTTAGTTATGTTAGGCCCTATGACATGGCAAATAAAATCTTGGGTGTAAACCTTGCAAATGGTTTTTTTATATAGTTCATATTTGCCAAATTACGTGGTGGCCCATGGATTAAGTGGAAATCACATGGTGGAATATATGTTTCAATTGGGATATTTGTGGGACATGGCATGCTTGCCACATGGTGCCTTTTAAAAAAGCTTTGCATGCATGCAAAGAATTCTTTATCTTTTACAATTTAAAGTAAACAAAAGCAAAAGCACAACCGTGCTATTATTACAAAGCTTTTGTTTTGTGGTTGGAAACGTGGCCTTCAAATATGGAAAAAACATGTGTTTTGCTAAAGTTCTCTAAGGCAAACATTATTTATTTATCTGTTTTACATTATTTGTTTTTTTAAAGGCATTTCTGCAAATCGATCTAAGGGCTACAAACCCTAGTTCAGTACGTGGCATTAGGGCCGGCACCAAAGTGGCCGCCAGAATGATCCAGATTACAGAATATTTCGGTGGTGATCTATGCCATGGCCGAAAACAGGATTGGCGATGCCATGTCCACCCCTGTTGGCCGATTTGCTCTGAGTCCATATGCTACTAGGTGAGTAAAAAATCCCCTGGTTATTCTTATGATGCTAAAACAAACTGTCAACTGGCAGAACTAGTGATGGAAGTCATTGCAATCCAAAAGAAATGGATACATTTCATGTTTGCCGGATTTGCAGGCAAAAAATCTGTAATGCTTTGGTGCTAGCAGCATGTAGGCCGGATATTCGTGGCTTTCTTACAACTGTGGTAATTTATGCCATAATAGCTATATGCTGGGATGCTTCGGATGTCTGGTTTTACTTCAATTTAATCCTTTGCTTAAGGCTGCCAATCTGTCAACAATGCCGGATTTTTGTGCAGTTATAGAAAGATAGAACAAACAGGTATTTCGAACTGTTCTTTATAAGCTTTGAATACTTTATTTTATTCCTTTAAACTGGATTATACAATAGCCTTGGATGCAAGCATGCCGAAATACTAGGTTTGCTTGTTCATATTTGTATTTTTCGTGCATTCAAAATTGATGCATGTTGTAAGGATTTCAGGTTGCAAACAAGCATTAAGAAAATGCCCTCTGCTATAACTGGTTTTTGCCTTATTTTTCAGCTTTGTTTCAAGGTAACTACCAGCACAAACAGACTCACCATGTGACTTAGAACATGGCTGGATGTTATAGAGATAGAATGATAAAAAAAACGGTCCAAGAATGCCAATTTGCAGCCGAAAATATTGCGACTTACTCTAAAGGTTTGAGTCAATATTTTGGTCAGTCTTGGTTACAAAAATCTTGCATTGGTAAATGAATAACTTTGCCTGTGCATCATGTACACTATGTATGCCTGAAAAAAGCTTATTTGAAAGCCTTCTTTTCAAGACATTGTCTAAGGCTTAAACTTAGACAATATTTGCAATTGCTGAAACTAGAAATCATTATAGACTAGATGCACTATGTTTATACATGGAATGCACTAAACATGTTAGTTGTATAAGTAGCAAATCCGATTGCAGCTTATGGATTTGGAAAAATCATTTATGTTATAATTCCATTTCTCTTTCTCGATTAATGGTTTCTCAGGGCAAAAGGATACAATTGGTGATCAGTGATAAAGCGAGACCCCAATGTACCTTTGGCCCTTACATCGTTAAGGGATTCTTGCTAACGTTTGCATGATTGGCTGCCAGTCATGGGTTCTCTCCTCCAATTGTCTCTCCTTTGCTTTTCGGGGGAAATTTGTTGTGAAAAAAAAGAATGGAATATTTGCAAATGAGCTGGAAATGTGAACACTAGGATTATGATCGGCTTGGATAAGTATAATACCATACTTTCTGGTAAAGAATGGAATGTAAAACTATTTTTTATTTCTACTACCCTTTTTGCTTTATAAAGATATACTTTCAATAATCTTTTGCGTTGAAAGGAAAAACTTGTTTATGTGAAAATAATGAACACCTTGGACAAATATTGAGCTTATTTAGTATTCTTGTTGGACTCATTTGGTTTAGGGCAGTGCAGGTTTCTCTAGTTAAGCTTGCTATTCTTGATGCATTTGGGACATTTCAAAATGACAAGTACTAATACGAGGTATTATGGCCATTTCTATGGTTTATGAACATTAAAAAATTTGGCTTCTTGAAACCTGAGCAGGACCATAAAGGTATGAATTTTGGCTATGTGATTTATCTTTTATCTTTTAACATTGTAACGATTTACAGTTAACGTAGGGTCCTAGCAGAATGCTAGGTACCTACTACTACTAGCAATAAACTAATTTTCTTTTAGGACCCTACTTCTACTTGGTGGGAGGGAGGATGCTATATATATATAAATATAAATATATATAACAGGGTTGGAGGCAGTTTGCAACACAAGAGCTAGACCACGGCTTGTGAAGCTCATCTGTTTGTAGAGATGTCAAGTACTCTCACAACAGCGGCTCAAAATACTAAGAGGCTGTGTAGTCTCCTTTATTGCATTGGTGGCCTAATTTGCTATGGCACCACTCTGTACTCTTTTCTTGTACGGATGCAATAGAGCAATATCTTGAAATGCAAAAAAATACACTTGGTCAAAAAGACATGCTTGAAATGGCAACATTGTGTAAAGGGCACAAAGAAATATATTTCGGCAAATATTAGCAATTCTTATGCTACGTTAGAAGTTATGAAATCTCTACATTATGGAATAATTGACATTTCTAAGCCTAAGATTGCATATTTTGCCTAAGATTGCATGTGGCAAATGAAGTAATCTATGAAAACTACCCAAGGTATGTAAATGGGAAGTTACATGTTCTTATTTAGTTATGTTAGGCCCTATGACATGGCAAATAAAATCTTGGGTGTAAACCTTGCAAACGGTTTTTATATAGTTCATATTTGCCAAATTACGTGGTGGCCCATGGATTAAGTGGAAATCACATGGTGGAATATATGTTTCAATTGGGATATTTGTGGGACATGGCATGCTTGCCACATGGTGCCTTTTAAAAGAAAGCTTTGCATGCATGCAAAGAATTCTTTATCTTTTTACAATTTAAAAGTAAACAAAAGCAAAAGCACAACCGTGCTATTATTACAAAGCTTTTGTTTTGTGGTTGAAACGTGGCCTTCAAATATGGAAAAAACATGTGTTTTGCTAAAGTTCTCTAAGGCAAACATTATTTATTTATCATTTTACATTATTTGTTTTTTAAAGGCATTTACGCAAATCGATCTAAGGGCTACAAACCCTAGTTCGATGCATTGGCATTAGGGCCGGCACCAAAGTGGCCTTGAGAATGATCAGTTACGAATATTTCGGTGGTGATCTATGCCATGGCGAAAAGCGAGGGATTGGCGATGCCATGTCCACCCTGGTGGCGATTTGCTCTGAGTCCATATGCTACTAGGTGAGTAAAAATCCACTGGTTATTCTTATGATGCTAAAACAAAGCCATCCAATCGGCGAAAACTAGTGATGGAAGTCATTGCAATCCAAAAGAAATGGATACATTTCATGTTTGCCCGGATTCTTGAGGCAAACAATCAATAATGCTTTGGTGCTAGCGACATGTAGGCCGGATATTAAGTGGCTTTCTTACAAGCGTGGTAATTTATGCCATAATAGCTATATCTTTGGGATGCTTGGGATGTCTGGTTTTACTTCAATTTAATCCTTTGCTTAAAAGCTGCCAATCATCAACAATCTTGGGATTTTGTGCAGTTATAGAAAGATAGAACAAACAGGTATTTCGAACTGTTCTTTTATAAGCTTTGAATACTTTATTTTATTCCTTTAAACTGGATTATACAATAGCCTTGGATGCAAGCAGGCCGAAATACTAGGTTTGCTTGTTCATATTTGTATTTTTTAAATGCATTCAAAATTGATGCATGTTGTAAGGATTTCAGGTTGCAAACAAGCATTAAGAAAATGCCCTCTGCTATAACTGGTTTTTGCCTTATTTTTCAGCTTTGTTTCAAGGTAACTACCAGCACAAACAGACTCACCATGTGACTTAGAACATGGCTGGATGTTATAGAGATAGAATGATCAAAAAAACGGTCCAAAATGCCAATTTGCGGCCCGAAAATGCGACTTACTCTAAAGGTTTGAGTCCTCTTTTAGTCCTCAATTGTCTCTCCTTTCTTTCATTGGTAAATGAATAAAAGATGGAATATTTGCAAATGAAACTTTGAAAATGTGAACACTAGGATTGTGATCTAGCTTGGATAAGTATAATACCATTACTTTGCACTATGTTTAAAGAATGGAATGTAAAACTATTTTTTTGGAAAATCATTTATGTTTTTCTACTACCCTTTTTGCTTTATAAAGATATACTTTCTCCTCCAATAATGTTGTGAAAAAAGAATGGAATATTTACTTTGACGTTGAAAAGTATAATACCATACTACAGTAAAAACTTTTCCTACTACCCTTTTGTTTATGTGAAAAATAATGAACACCTTCCACAAATATTGAGCTTATTTAGTATTCTTGTTGGACTCATTTGGTTTTTAGGGCACGGGTAGTGCAGACAATTTCTCTAAACGGTTAAGTGACCAAAGTTAGGGAGTATGGACTTAGCTAGATTAGACCTAGGCAAAGGAAAGTATATATATATATATATATATATATATATATATATATATATATATATATATATATATATATATATATATATATATACAAAAACCTAAACTTGATCAAGGACCAAGCCCGGACATCTAACAGGGGCAAGGATATCCATTACACATTTAGACTTATCGGTCCCATAAGTATAAAGGGAAACCTTATAGGCAATCTTTGTGAACTCGGATCTACAAGCAATCAGCTCATTAATCCAGTCTGATTTATACAATACTCCATCAAGTGTGCATTCAAGTTTAAAAAGCTTGACCATACATGTAAATAGTCGTACTACCTTGGAGATGTTACAAAGTCATATACTTGCTTTTCCTCATTGATTTCAATCATATTAATGCCTAGTCCCTTTTTTAGTTTGATATGCCATAGATATTGAGAGTTCAGATTTCTAAAGGCATGTAAAAGGAACTTTTCCTTTAATGATGATCCTATGTAATGCACATGTGATGATCCCATTGATTTCGGCCAAGCAATTAATGTCAAGCATACTTTAAAACTACATACAATAGTAGTGATTATATCATCCATAGTCCGATTAATTACATCATTTTAGACCTTTTTTTAAAATACAAGTCTATTCTTCCAAAAAGAAATGTTTTCCATTAATATGATCCTTAAACAAAGTATCCATAGACAGTAAGATAACGTGCCACGGTAAGATTTAAGGCCTTAGAAAATCAGATATGTAAGGCAAGACAATGATAAAAGCAAAGACTGCTAATATTCATTAGCTAAAGAGGATAGAAATTCCTCCTCAATACTTTCAAAGATGTTGTCCGATGTTGCATTTGCCACAAACAAGAACGGGGTGAAGACATGAACTGAATAAGTTAAAGACGATTTTTACGCTCATGGAATTACACATCCTTTTTTACTTGTTAAAACAAGATAGAACCAAAGATCTTTGCAAGTGATGCACTTTCCCACGTGCTTCATGCAACCAAAAAAACGAGAGTAAGTAGATGAGATTCCGCCACCCCGCGGCCAAACAAATCAAACATTAGCCTAAGAAGGGTAATGAAGAAATGGCTAGCGGGTAAGCAATAGAGTCTCATGGCGTTTAGCCCTTCAACCAAATTCAACAAGTAAAGTGACAAATCCTTTTGAAGGTTAGAAGATACTTCTCGTATTACTCTCTGAGAAATAGATCGAATCCCATTTTAGAGCAAGCACCAATGGACATGGCATCTATTCCAGTAATAACTGTTTGTCATAAAACATAACTAGTCTACGCTAAGTTACATGCTAAGGTGAGGAAAAACTTCCCGCAATAAGCATCTTATCATGGTAAATGTTTTGATAGACATAAACACTCCAAGGTCCGTGAAAGTTTCAAACAGATAAAGACATACATCCAAATAATAGTAGCATAATCACAAATATAAGGTATTCGAATAAATTGTTTTACCACCCTTTCAAAGATTTTTAGTTGTATTTTGTTGCTAACCCTTTAAGCAAAATGCATAAAAACCTGGTTAAGACGCCCTCCTTGAACTCAAATGTTGCCGCTTTAGTAGTTCAAATGTTGACTTGGCTTTTAATCTTCCATGGCAGCTCGTAACAACCGATGTATTTGTAAGATCCCCATGTTCTTCACTGTTTCTTGCCTAAAAGCTACACTCAAATCCAAAGAACCACAAGCTTTTCGAATAGCCGCCTTTTGGATTTATGTTGAAAGATTGTTCTCGATCTCGTCACATTACTTTGTTGCGGATAGAATGCCCAATGCTCGGTATCGCCAGCATCCTTGCTTTCAAGTGCAAAGGAAATTTATTCCGGCATGTAAGGTGCTACGCGTGCAAGAACTATGCAATGCTCTGTTTCAACAAAGTTTAACAGGCTTCTCTATGCAATTTCTTCCGCTCATCTAAAGCAAGATTGGTCATTTTGGCTTTTGAGCGGTACAAATGCAAAGAAAAAGATAGAAGTGTGAGAAATTACCCATGCCGGTCATATCCATATAGGCTTTTCAAACTCGTGCCAAACATCACAGTGAGAATAATACTAGAAACGTAATGAGGGAAAATTCCACGAAAGCTTTGAAATAAAGACTTATCTTTATATTGCGGTAATGTGAGGCACAGTCCAATGCAAACCGTCACTTTGCCCATATGCTGTCACTGCCCATATCTTTGGATTAATTATGTCTTTCGAGAGAAAAGTCATAAGGTACTCTGCACACTATCTCCATTTCCATTTTCATTTTCAGCTTGAGGCGTGTGAAATCTAAGGCTATGGCCTCAAAAGCGAACCGTGCACCGTGTCTCACTTTCGGCTTCAAGCGCATGAACCCTAGAGCTATAGGCTCAGAATATCCGAATGTACGATATACTCTTGTGCATTTCCACGATGCCCAAAATATTAAATGTTAATGGTATTGCACCGAAAAGGCCCACGCCCTTTATCTTTAATTCTTTGTCTAAAACATAGTGTAAGTACTCCATGGCCCATGGTAAGATATGCAAAACATGGCAAGACGTAGCTCCGTCAAACCCAAATTAATGTCAAAGTAAAGCTCTAAAGAACAATTCCAAGCAAAAGTTATACATGCAATTTAAATTTCCTAGATATAGACAAGTGGCAAACATGCCTTGTATTAGATAGGAAAACGTAGGAAAAGGTGCATGCATAAATTAAAAGGTCCAATAGTCACATCGATTTTGCCAACCTCACGTTCACTAGAAACATTAATTAATACCGTTGTATTTCCTTTCACCCCCATGGCCTTAGGATCTTTCCAAGTGGGAAAATGTGGCAATTGCCACCATGCAATGGTCTAGCAAAATTTTGCACCAAAGTGCATAATATCACCAGTATAGTCCAATGGCCTTACCAACAATTCAAGTCCACAATTTCCTAAGGTTTGCAAGATTAAAAAGCCTCATAGACTTAAGCAAGCTCATGAAGCTCAGTAGTCCAATGCAAAGAACTGATAAATACACGTTGCAGGTCGCCAAATCCTTAGGATTCCCATAAAGTTCTATTCCATTTTGCCACCAAGACCTTTGGATTTTTCCAAATGAGAAATGAGCTATATGTCGCCATAAAATGGTCCCATCAATAATTTGTGTTAAAATGCTCAATATCCAGCATTAGAATGTACCCTTGGTGTCCAGAAACTGCCTCACCATTACAGTCCAATGTTCCTAGTGACTTATAATATGGTATATGCAACCACATATCACTTTTTCCAATAAGTGTCAAATCTCATGTGCTAGAGTGTAATGAGCCATACTATGGGACAAGTTTTTCCAATAGATGTCCAGGGAGGTAAATACGGTGATTTAGACCATATCAGCACATACACTTAGGCAGAATGTCAGGAGTCCTCAAATATCAAATTTGTTTGAGATGTTCTATCAACCAGATGTTCAGAGAGAAAACAAGGGCAACCTTCAACCATTATAGCAGTTTAAATTAGGTAGAGCATATGAGATGTCGGATTACCCAATTATGCTAATTACCCGAAGTTTGTAAATCTAGAGAAATCCATAAGCCTGAATACATGCACGGAGCCGTGCAATCCAAAGCCCATCAACACAGGTAGATTTCAATTTGTGCTAAAAGCAGCCTATGCCAATGCCAGCCATTGGATATATATGTATATATTTATATATATATAAAATTTTAGCCTACCTCCTTCCGGGAAGCGAGGTAGGGCCCCTTTTTTTTAGTATATAGGGAACAGGAGGGGTCCCTATATACATAGGGACCCAACCTGCAACCTGTGTGTTCCTACAGGAATTTTGCCTCCCATAATATGATAAAATAACATAACTGTAGAAAATGGTACAGTGGACTCACTTGGATCTTTTGGGCTCGTCCAAAAAAGTTTTGATATCGTATAGCAGTCCAAGGAAATCAATGTTTCTTACGCATTGTCCATTCATCTCGAAACGTCTCTTTCTCTAGAACATTTTTGAATAAGAATCTGTACCAATTCATTAAGGTCATCACCTGGTTTTAAGTGTGTTCTTGCTCAGTGGCATTTGCCATGTATGATCAAAGATCCATTCAAAGTCTGATCAATGAGATCCATTTAAAGTAATGCCATTGTAGGCATTGAAACAAGTATTTAAACTGTTATAAAAAAACTGCATTACCATAAATCGAGGTTGCAGGTTGAGATGTCATAAGACCTGTTTGTGCATGCTTTGGTTTTCATCACAAAGCCATCTCGTATCATCAGTTTTGAGTTTTGATTATTGTTGTAGTTATCAGCTGCATTGGAATCATCTTGAATCATGTCCATGCATGTGATAAATGCATTATCATTGCTGGCTATTGCGATCTCCAAATTGATCATGTATTGGGGTAGCATGCCTTTAATATGCACGCCAAGACTGTTGACACAGCTTCATTGGGTGTTGGATACTGATCAAATTATAACCACAATTTCAGACTCCATGCTCCATTTGTTCAGAATAACAGCATCATTGTTCTTGCTAGAAGCAACATTCTTCATATGCATATCATTTGGACGCTTCCTATAATGTCATGTACACAAATTAGAATTGTATAGAGTAACTTATAGAATGATGAATCTGACAAACTGATAACCTTATAGTTATGTTCCTTAAGATCATAAATCATTAGTCTAAATTAAAATACGCCATAAACCCACAGTCAAGTACTGCCCATAAGGTTCATACTGGTTAAACCAGTAACACGAAATCTCAGAATATATACAAAGCCTAAACTTGATCCAAGGACCAAGCCCAGACATCTAACCAGGCAAGGATATCCATTACCTGGCTAGACTTATCGGTCCCATAAGTATAAAGGGAAACCTTATAGGCAATACTGTGAACTGCGGATCTACAAGCAATCAGCTCATTAATCCAGAAGTCTGATTTATACAATACTCCAGTCAAGTGTGCATTCAAGTTTAAAAAGCTTGACCATACATGTAAATAGTCGTACTACCTTGGAGATGTTACAAAGTCATATACTTGCTTTTCCTCATTGATTTCAATCATATTAATGCCTAGTCTGCTTTTTAGTTTGATATGCCATAGATATTGAGAGTTCAGATTTCTAAAGGCATGTAAAAAGGAACTTTTCCTTTAATGATGATCCTATGTAATGCACATGTGATGATCCCATTGATTTCGGCCAAGCAATTAATGTCAAGCATACTTTAAAACTACATACAGCAGTAGTGATTATATCATCCATAGTCTGATTAATTACATCATTTTTAGACCTTTTTTTTAAAATACAAGTCTATTCTTCCAAAAGAAATGTTTTCCATTAATATGATCCTTAAACAAAGTATCCATAGACAGTAAGATAACGTGCCACAGTAAGATTTAAGGCCTTAGAAAATCAGATATGTAAGGCAAGACAATGATAAAAGCAAAGACTGCTAATATTCATTAGCTAAAGAGGATAGAAATTCCTCCTCAATACTTTCAGCATGTTGTCTGATGTTGCATTTGCCACAAACAAGAACAGGGTGAAGACAGAACCTGAATAAGTTAAAGACGATTTTCTGCTCATGGAATTACACATCCTTTTTTACTGTTAAAACAGTATAGAACCAAAGATCTTTGCAAGTGATGCACTGCTCCACGTGCTTCATGCAACCAAAAACGTGAGAGTAAGTAGATGAGATTCCGGTTACCTGCAGCCAAACAAATCAAACATTAGCCTAAGAAGGGTAATGAAGAAATGGCTAGCAGGTAAGCAATAGAGTCTCATGGCGTTTAGCCCTTCAACCAAATTCAACAAGTAAAGTGACAAATCCTTTTGAAGGTTAGAAGATACTTCCTGTATTACTCTACAGAAATAGATCAGAATCCCATTTTAGAGCAGTACCAATGGACATGGCATCTATTCCGTAGTAACTGTTTGTCATAAAACATAACTAGTCTACGCTAAGTTACATGCTAAGGTGAGGAAAAACTTCCTGCAATAAGCATCTTATCATGGTAAATGTTTTGATAGACATAAACACTCCAAGGTCCAGGAAAGTTTCAAACAGATAAAGACATACATCCAAATAATAGTAGCATAATCACAAATATAAGGTATTCGAATAAATTGTTTTACCACCCTTTCAAAGATTTTAGTTGTATTTTGTTGCTAACCCTTTAAGCAAAATGCATAAAAAACCTGGTTAAGACGCCCTCCTTGAACTCAAATGTTGCTGCTTTAGTAGTTCAAATGTTGACTTGGCTTTTAACTTCCATGGCAGCTCAGAACAACTGATGTATTTGTAAGATCCCCATGTTCTTCACTGTTTCTTGCCTAAAAAGCTACACTCAAATCCAGCAACCACAAGCTTTTCCAGAATAGCTGCCTTTTGGATTTATGTTGAAAGATTGTTCTGATCTCGTCACATTACTTTGTTGCAGATAGAATGCCCACTGTTCGAAGTATCAGCAGCATCCTTGCTTTCAAGTGCAAAGGAAATTTATTCCGTCATGTAAGGTGCTACGTGCAAGAACTATGCAATGCTCTGTTTCAACAAAGTTTAACAGGCTTCTCTATGCAATTTCTTCCGCTCATCTAAAGCAAGACTGGTCATTTTGGCGCTTTGAAGCAGTACAAATGCAAAGAAAAGATAGAAGTGTGAGAAATTACCCATGCCGGTCATATCCATATAGGCTTTTCAAACTCGTGCCAAACATCACAGTGAGAATAATACTAGAACAGAATGAGGGAAAATTCCACGAAAGCTTTGAAATAAAGACTTATCTTTATATTGCAGTAATGTGAGGCACAGTCCAATGCAAACCGTCACTGCCCATATGCTGTCACTGCCCATATGCTGGATTAATTATGTCTTTCAGAGAAAAGTCATAAGGTACTCTGCACACTATCTCCATTTCCATTTTCATTTTCAGCTTGAGGCGTGTGAAATCTAAGGCTATGGCCTCAAAAGCGAACTGTGCACAGGTCTCACTTTCGGCTTCAAGCGCATGAACCCTAGAGCTATAGGCTCAGAATATCCAGAATGTACAGTATACTCTTGTGCATTTCCACGATGCCCAAAATATTAAATGTTAATGGTATTGCAACCTAAAAAGGCCCACGCCCTTTATCTTTAATTCTTTGTCTAAAACATAGTGTAAGTACTCCATGGCCCATGGTAAGATATGCAAAACATGGCAAGACGTAGCTCCGTCAAACCCAAATTAATGTCAAAGTAAAGCTCTAAAGAACAATTCCAAGCAAAAAGTTATACATGCAATTTAAATTTCCTAGATATAGACAAGTGGCAAACATGCCTTGTATTAGATAGGAAAACGTAGGAAAAGGTGCATGCATAAATTAAAAGGTCCAATAGTCACATCGATTTTGCCAACCTCACGTTCACTAGAAACATTAATTAATACCGTTGTATTTCCTTTCACCCCCATGGCCTTAGGATCTTTCCAAGTGGGAAAATGTGGCAATTGCCACCATGCAATGGTCTAGCAAAATTTTGCACCAAAGTGCATAATATCACCAGTATAGTCCAATGGCCTTACCAACAATTCAAGTCCACAATTTCCTAAGGTTTGCAAGATTAAAAAGCCTCATAGACTTAAGCAAGCTCATGAAGCTCAGTAGTCCAATGCAAAGAACTGATAAATACACGTTGCAGGTCGCCAAATCCTTAGGATTCCCATAAAGTTCTATTCCATTTTGCCACCAAGACCTTTGGATTTTTCCAAATGAGAAATGAGCTATATGTCGCCATAAAATGGTCCCATCAATAATTTGTGTTAAAATGCTCAATATCCAGCATTAGAATGTACCCTTGGTGTCCAGAAACTGCCTCACCATTACAGTCCAATGTTCCTAGTGACTTATAATATGGTATATGCAACCACATATCACTTTTTCCAATAAGTGTCAAATCTCATGTGCTAGAGTGTAATGAGCCATACTATGGGACAAGTTTTTCCAATAGATGTCCAGGGAGGTAAATACGGTGATTTAGACCATATCAGCACATACACTTAGGCAGAATGTCAGGAGTCCTCAAATATCAAATTTGTTTGAGATGTTCTATCAACCAGATGTTCAGAGAGAAAACAAGGGCAACCTTCAACCATTATAGCAGTTTAAATTAGGTAGAGCATATGAGATGTCGGATTACCCAATTATGCTAATTACCCGAAGTTTGTAAATCTAGAGAAATCCATAAGCCTGAATACATGCACGGAGCCGTGCAATCCAAAGCCCATCAACACAGGTAGATTTCAATTTGTGCTAAAAGCAGCCTATGCCAATGCCAGCCATTGGATATATATGTATATATTTATATATATATAAAATTTTAGCCTACCTCCTTCCGGGAAGCGAGGTAGGGCCCCTTTTTTTTAGTATATAGGGAACAGGAGGGGTCCCTATATACATAGGGACCCAACCTGCAACCTGTGTGTTCCTACAGGAATTTTGCCTCCCATAATATGATAAAATAACATAACTGTAGAAAATGGTACAGTGGACTCACTTGGATCTTTTGGGCTCGTCCAAAAAAGTTTTGATATCGTATAGCAGTCCAAGGAAATCAATGTTTCTTACGCATTGTCCATTCATCTCGAAACGTCTCTTTCTCTAGAACATTTTTGAATAAGAATCTGTACCAATTCATTAAGGTCATCACCTGGTTTTAAGTGTGTTCTTGCTCAGTGGCATTTGCCATGTATGATCAAAGATCCATTCAAAGTCTGATCAATGAGATCCATTTAAAGTAATGCCATTGTAGGCATTGAAACAAGTATTTAAACTGTTATAAAAAAACTGCATTACCATAAATCGAGGTTGCAGGTTGAGATGTCATAAGACCTGTTTGTGCATGCTTTGGTTTTCATCACAAAGCCATCTCGTATCATCAGTTTTGAGTTTTGATTATTGTTGTAGTTATCAGCTGCATTGGAATCATCTTGAATCATGTCCATGCATGTGATAAATGCATTATCATTGCTGGCTATTGCGATCTCCAAATTGATCATGTATTGGGGTAGCATGCCTTTTAATATGCACGCCAAGACTGTTGACACAGCTTCATTGGGTGTTGGATACTGATCAAATTATAACCACAATTTCAGACTCCATGCTCCATTTGTTCAGAATAACAGCATCATTGTTCTTGCTAGAAGCAACATTCTTCATATGCATATCATTTGGACGCTTCCTATAATGTCATGTACACAAATTAGAATTGTATAGAGTAACTTATAGAATGATGAATCTGACAAACTGATAACCTTATAGTTATGTTCCTTAAGATCATAAATCATTAGTCTAAATTAAAATACGCCATAAACCCACAGTCAAGTACTGCCCATAAGGTTCATACTGGTTAAACCAGTAACACGAAATCTCAGAATATATACAAAGCCTAAACTTGATCCAAGGACCAAGCCCAGACATCTAACCAGGCAAGGATATCCATTACCTGGCTAGACTTATCGGTCCCATAAGTATAAAGGGAAACCTTATAGGCAATACTGTGAACTCATGGATCTACAAGCAATCAGCTCATTAATCCAGAAGTCTGATTTATACAATATTCCAGTCAAGTGTGCATTCAAGTTTAAAAAGCTTGACCATACATGTAAATAGTCGTACTACCTTGGAGATGTTACAAAGTCATATACTTGCTTTTCCTCATTGATTTCAATCATATTAATGCCTAGTCTGCTTTTTAGTTTGATATGCCATAGATATTGAGAGTTCAGATTTCTAAAGGCATGTAAAAAGGAACTTTTCCTTTAATGATGATCCTATGTAATGCACATGTGATGATCCCATTGATTTCGGCCAAGCAATTAATGTCAAGCATACTTTAAAACTACATACAGCAGTAGTGATTATATCATCCATAGTCTGATTAATTACATCATTTTTAGACCTTTTTTTTAAAATACAAGTCTATTCTTCCAAAAGAAATGTTTTCCATTAATATGATCCTTAAACAAAGTATCCATAGACAGTAAGATAACGTGCCACAGTAAGATTTAAGGCCTTAGAAAATCAGATATGTAAGGCAAGACAATGATAAAAGCAAAGACTGCTAATATTCATTAGCTAAAGAGGATAGAAATTCCTCCTCAATACTTTCAGCATGTTGTCTGATGTTGCATTTGCCACAAACAAGAACAGGGTGAAGACAGAACCTGAATAAGTTAAAGACGATTTTCTGCTCATGGAATTACACATCCTTTTTTACTGTTAAAACAGTATAGAACCAAAGATCTTTGCAAGTGATGCACTGCTCCACGTGCTTCATGCAACCAAAAACGTGAGAGTAAGTAGATGAGATTCCGGTTACCTGCAGCCAAACAAATCAAACATTAGCCTAAGAAGGGTAATGAAGAAATGGCTAGCAGGTAAGCAATAGAGTCTCATGGCGTTTAGCCCTTCAACCAAATTCAACAAGTAAAGTGACAAATCCTTTTGAAGGTTAGAAGATACTTCCTGTATTACTCTACAGAAATAGATCAGAATCCCATTTTAGAGCAGTACCAATGGACATGGCATCTATTCCGTAGTAACTGTTTGTCATAAAAACATAACTAGTCTACGCTAAGTTACATGCTAAGGTGAGGAAAAACTTCCTGCAATAAGCATCTTATCATGGTAAATGTTTTGATAGACATAAACACTCCAAGGTCCAGGAAAGTTTCAAACAGATAAAGACATACATCCAAATAATAGTAGCATAATCACAAATATAAGGTATTCGAATAAATTGTTTTACCACCCTTTCAAAGATTTTAGTTGTATTTTGTTGCTAACCCTTTAAGCAAAATGCATAAAAACCTGGTTAAGACGCCCTCCTTGAACTCAAATGTTGCTTGCTTTAGTAGTTCAAATGTTGACTTGGCTTTTAATCTTCCATGGCAGCTCAGAACAACTGATGTATTTGTAAGATCCCCATGTTCTTCACTGTTTTCTTGCCTAAAAGCTACACTCAAATCCAGCAAACCACAAGCTTTTCCAGAATAGCTGCCTTTTGGATTTATGTTGAAAGATTGTTCTGATCTCGTCACATTACTTTGTTGCAGATAGAATGCCCACTGTTCGAAGTATCAGCAGCATCCTTGCTTTCAAGTGCAAAGGAAATTTATTCCGTCATGTAAGGTGCTACGTGCAAGAACTATGCAATGCTCTGTTTCAACAAAGTTTAACAGGCTTCTATGCAATTTCTTCCGCTCATCTAAAGCAAGACTGGTCATTTTGGCGCTTTGAAGCAGTACAAATGCAAAGAAAAGATAGAAGTGTGAGAAATTACCCATGCCGGTCATATCCATATAGGCTTTTCAAACTCGTGCCAAACATCACAGTGAGAATAATACTAGAACAGAATGAGGGAAAATTCCACGAAAGCTTTGAAATAAAGACTTATCTTTATATTGCAGTAATGTGAGGCACAGTCCAATGCAAACCGTCACTGCCCATATGCTGTCACTGCCCATATGCTGGATTAATTATGTCTTTCAGAGAAAAGTCATAAGGTACTCTGCACACTATCTCCATTTCCATTTTCATTTTCAGCTTGAGGCGTGTGAAATCTAAGGCTATGGCCTCAAAAGCGAACTGTGCACAGGTCTCACTTTCGGCTTCAAGCGCATGAACCCTAGAGCTATAGGCTCAGAATATCCAGAATGTACAGTATACTCTTGTGCATTTCCACGATGCCCAAAATATTAAATGTTAATGGTATTGCACCGAAAAGGCCCACGCCCTTTATCTTTAATTCTTTGTCTAAAACATAGTGTAAGTACTCCATGGCCCATGGTAAGATATGCAAAACATGGCAAGACGTAGCTCCGTCAAACCCAAATTAATGTCAAAGTAAAGCTCTAAAGAACAATTCCAAGCAAAAAGTTATACATGCAATTTAAATTTCCTAGATATAGACAAGTGGCAAACATGCCTTGTATTAGATAGGAAAACGTAGGAAAAGGTGCATGCATAAATTAAAAGGTCCAATAGTCACATCGATTTTGCCAACCTCACGTTCACTAGAAACATTAATTAATACCGTTGTATTTCCTTTCACCCCCATGGCCTTAGGATCTTTCCAAGTGGGAAAATGTGGCAATTGCCACCATGCAATGGTCTAGCAAAATTTTGCACCAAAGTGCATAATATCACCAGTATAGTCCAATGGCCTTACCAACAATTCAAGTCCACAATTTCCTAAGGTTTGCAAGATTAAAAAGCCTCATAGACTTAAGCAAGCTCATGAAGCTCAGTAGTCCAATGCAAAGAACTGATAAATACACGTTGCAGGTCGCCAAATCCTTAGGATTCCCATAAAGTTCTATTCCATTTTGCCACCAAGACCTTTGGATTTTTCCAAATGAGAAATGAGCTATATGTCGCCATAAAATGGTCCCATCAATAATTTGTGTTAAAATGCTCAATATCCAAAGATTAGAATGTACCCTTGGTGTCCGTAAACTGCCTCACCATTACAGTCCAATGTTCCTAGTGACTTATAATATGGTATATGCAACCACATATCACTTTTTCCAATAAGTGTCAAATCTCATGTGCTAGAGTGTAATGAGCCATACTATGGGACAAGTTTTTCCAATAGATGTCCGTGGAGGTAAATACGGTGATTTAGACCATATCAGCACATACACTTAGGCGTAGTCGTCGAGTCCTCAAATATCAAATTTGTTTGAGATGTTCTATCAACCGATGTTCGAGAGAGAAAACAAGGGCAACCTTCAACCATTATAGCGCTTAAATTAGGTAGAGCATATGAGATGCCTGATTACCCAATTATGCTAATTACCCGAAGTTTGTAAATCTAGAGAAATCCATAAGCCTGAATACATGCACGGAGCCGTGCAATCCAAAGCCCATCAACACAGGTAGATTTCAATTTGTGCTAAAAGCAGCCTATGCCAATGCCAGCCATTGGATATATATGTATATATTTATATATATATATATGCCCCATGCATGCCCCATGCATGCCCCCCCATCAAATCCAAGGGCTATTGTCGCGCCACCTCAGAAAATGGACGGCTGGGATGAATCTCTACAAAGATTCACCCCCCCATAGGACACATCCAATAATTGTATATATATAATAGATATATATATATCTGTTATATATATACAATTACTTAAGCACCCCCCTTGTTATATAGAGATTGATCACAACCGTTGATTATGAAATCGATGGTTCTAATACAGCCACCTCGTCCTGACCTTGTTATGTAGAGATTGATCTCGGCCGTCTAAATTTAAGATCAATGGCCCACATAGAGCCACTTTGTGATGCCCCAAGCAGCCCCCTTATTTGGGGCTTTTGAGCTGGACCGTTGGATCTTAAGATTTAATCTTAACCGTTGGTTAAAAGGGTCACTGAATCTGGGCCGTCGAATATGCTGCATAATTGGCCCAAATGCTGCCACGTATATTAAGAATAATCAATGTCATACGATGAGGTGGCATCAATATTTAATGAGCCATTAATATGACATGATGGGCTGGCAACAAAACTTAATGATCCATTGGTTACGTAGCATGGACCCTTAAATGGAATATAGAGGAAAATAAAAAAATGAACGTTTGGAAAAAATTGATCTGGCGCCTCATCTGGGCTATGGAAATGCGGCTTCGTTCCTCCGACGCCTCTTCTCGGGTCTGTTCGCCCTTCCATTCCTCCGTTTCTTTTGAACATGGCCTAGGGTTCAAAAAAACTTACGATTTTTTTTTCCGTTTCAAGATCTTAACTCAATTACCAGCCGTTGAAGCAAGCGATGGCTATGGCAGAGTTTGAATCCAGCGAATTGAATCAGCGACAAGGTCTATCTCCCTTCTCAGGTTGGCAAGAATCCTTATCATTTTGCTTTTTCCATTGCTCTGCTTACACTGATCTTCTATCGCCTATATGTTAGCAGAGAGTATAGCGCCAGGACGCAAACGCCCTGGCAATGTAAACGTTTATTTCGCTAGCCATGTCTTGAGGGACAGAGATGTGATCGGTAGCCGTTTTCAGGGCTTTTGCCGACAGGGGCTTTGCCTTGCAATCCTGATTTTGATTTTATAAAAACGGTTTCAATTCCCTTTCTTTCCTTTATTCCCTCGGTCTTCAAGAAGTTGGATTCGCGTTTTTTCTGATTGAACAGCAGAGGCTTTTGGATTCTGTTTGAGTCCGAAGAAAAGCGCCATTTCCGGCGTTGATTCCTCTGTGTTGGGTTATGATATTGGGCACTTTTGGAAGACACGATGGTATCGGCCAGATCATGCACAGCATTCTGGAAGCTGAATCCGGCCGTTTCTTCGATCAATTCCTTCTGCTGCAGTGCTACATGAGGTGTTCAATGGCATTGGGGTTCTTGGGTCTCCCAGTTTTGGCGTGTAAAATCTTTAAGCCTAAAATTGGCCGCCCAAAAAAGATCGCCTAATGCTTTGTGTCTTTTACTGCGACCAGTCTATAGATGTAATGCCATTGCATGATACATACATTGCTAAGTGCTGGTACTTATGATCAATGCAATTTCTGTGTTTTCCTTTTCTGTCTTCATCATTTTACATTTGATATTTGACATTAGAGATAGTTGTGCGTTATACTGAAGTTTGGCCAACATCTGCAATTCATGGTTGCCAGCCACAGATGTCATAAGTTGTATGAAGAGCATAAGGACAAAAGTTTTCAGCAGGTAACGCGATTGTACATGTGGGCTGGATGAAATTTTCAAGGCCCAAGTTTTTTCGGATGCTATACTTTGGCTTTCTTACTTAAGCAGGATTGAGTCTTGGACATAGAGTTGTTTGCAGTTGAGTCTGTGATTGCTAAATTTGTCACTGTGGCAGGCTTGGGGCTTGGGGCTAAAAATCTGCTCTGCAGCTCTGTTTTGTGCGGCTTCTCGTGAATAAGGCCGGATTTTTATCCCTTTTGCTCGAAACTGCTCCACCTAAGATCATTACTGTGGTAAAGCGGTTGGGAGGTTGTCTGCTAGGACCCATAGTCGTGACCTTGAGGATCTATTCAGCAAATATGGCAGGTTAGTGGAGCTACTTCCATAAACGTATTTGCATTATTTGGGTGTGCATAACTGATTCTTAGAAAGGCGTGATTTAGTCATTCATATTGCATATGGTCCACCATTTTGTTGCTGTTGCTGCTCCGAATAACTCCAGAGGCCAATTATAATAAACGATCGGGGGTGGGAGAGTGCTTAAGGGGCAGGAGGTTGAAACGCATAGCCTGTGAGAAGCAGGCCATGTCTTTGCACAATTCTGTGGGCACATTATGAGCCTATTTGGAATGCCGAATTGGAATATGGTGTTTAGTTCAACTGACGGATATGCCATGCCTTGACATGATGCGCTGCTCTTGTTTTTGCGCGCTTCCACAGAGTACGAGAGGTGGATGTGAAGCACGACTTTGCCTTTGTTGTAAGTATCTTCTTGCTTCTTTTATGTCTGTTGTAGATGGTTGTTTTATGTGCAGTATTCAACTTTTGCATTTGTTTAAGGAGAGAAAAGGTGGGTGTTAGCATTGCTTCTTCCAGCTATACTGAGATTTGTAATTTTTGAGAAATAGGCTCTCTCTGGAGAGTTGTCATCTGCTGCATCAGCACTTGTTGGAGTCCAATAAATGAATCACATTACGATTAGATTTTCTTGTTTGTGGTTTACTTACTTTGTATTCCTAGCTACTTATAAATGCAGGAGTTCAGTGATCATCGAGATGCAGATGAAGTAGGCATTACCTGAATGGGAGGGATTTTGATGGCAATCGCATTGTTGTTGAGTTTGCCAGAGGCATGTTGTGAGGTCCTGGGATTCCTTGGCATTTGATTTCACCCCATGGCAGCGCACACCACTTCCCTAGTTTAGATCTCTCTTTGTTTCCCACCTCCAAAAACTGCCTCGAAGTTTTATCTTTGTTTTAATTGTCGATATTGATCAGATTCTCGCCGTATGCAATGTACATTTTGATGCTTTGTCCAAGACCTTAGAAACATCTCTCTGCATAACATATTAAGGATCATAGAAACATTATATTATATGTTGATCAATCATTGATCGTTAGACATATTTTGAACATTTGCAAATACCGTGACACATCTGGATGAGCACCTAGTTTTGATATTCTTTGTAACAATTGAAGTGAACCTAATGGAGTATTCACATGATGGATTTTTTTTGCAGATGCTGGTTTCATAGGTAGTTAGCAGTAGATTTGTATGTATATAATATTCCAGTCGTCTATGTATTTAACTTCAGATGTCAATGAATCTCAGTTTTATGCATTTTCTTAGACAAAACATCTTTAATCTGAGTCAGTTACATGGAAAGTAGAAGATCCAATGATGGGGCTTTCATAGTCTGAGTTCTTATGCTGTTTTAGTTGTCGTATGTTGACTATGTTCTGCCGTAGTATATGTGCAACGTATATTTTGATGCTTTGTCCAAGAACTTAGAAACATCTCTCTATGAGGAGCATAGAAACATTATATTATATGTTAATCAATCACAGATCATTAGACATATTTTCAACTTTTTGCAAACATAGATCTGGATGATCACTGAATAAAATTTGGTGGACCCAATGGAGTATTCACATGATGGATTTTTCTGTAGATGCCGCTTTCATAGGTAGTTAGCAGTAGATTTGTATGTATCTAATATTGCAGTCGTCTATGTATTTAACTTCAGTTGTCTATGAATCTCACTTTTACGTATTTTCTTAGACAAAAGGTCTTTAATTTGAGTCAGTTACATGGAAAGTAGGAGAAGATTCAATGCTGAGGCTTCCATAACTGGTTGGCAATCATAGGTTATTAGAAGAGATCTGACAAGACAAACGACAAATAGGTTTGTAACACAATATCCACAGCAGGGCGCCCTTGATTACATTTAGCATGGGATAATATTGATGTTATATAAGCAATCAAAAATTTCAATTGATCAATTATGGTGCACCGATTGCAGCTCAAATAACTTCTATAACATGAAATGCACCCAAACATCTTTACTTGGTGACCTGACGACTAGGGGGCAGGAGGACGTTGAGCTCTAAGTAGATACCATACTATGCTAAGGACGTAGATACCATACTATGCTAAGGACATGCCTCCTCGTTAGACTTATGAGAGAAACAAACCGAGTTAATCTTTCTATGTGCCATAATAACAGTTAGCATAATTTGATGCCAATGGGCCAATTTTTTGCATTTTGCAGTGTTAGGCATTGTTATGAAAATACTTATGTGTGTGCTCAACTCAACACATGCATCAAATAATACTTTTAACTTCTTCAAGTTAGCTAAATTTACCTTGACTTTTTTTATTTGTCCTTGTTGAGCAAGGTCACTTTAGCTTCTAACTTTCGTGCCTAAATCTTCATACAGAAGTTTCCACTATAGATGACCTGTCAACTTAGTTTCCACTATAGATGACTAGTCAACTTTGTACACTCCCGTTCAGTCCATTGTTCAAAAAAAAAATTGTTGATAGTGCACTCCATAATAAGGAGATAGAAGAACAAAGAAATTCATTTTTAATTTTAAGATTGGGCATCAATGCATGTCTCTTCTTTAATATGCATAGTTAGCGTTATCTCTACGACTATGTCCCCTTCATTTAAAGTTTCGCACACGCATATGTGCATAAACTTTTTGATAAAAATAGTAGCCCAAGAAAATTGGAAGGCATGTGTGTATATGTGCTAGCAAATTTGTCAAGTTCTTCCTCCCTCCTCTTCCTCCCTCCTGACTCGTTAAGGAGATAATTAATGTACTTAACATCATCTTCCCTTCTCTCTATCTTCTATATGACTATCTATTAATAGATAGATAGGTAGTAGTGCACACACAAAGAATGCACTTTGCATTTGATTTATCATTCCACCTATGAACATGACTATATGAATCGACATTTTATTTAAACTACAAACTTCAAGAACCAGCCTGGAATCTCTCGTGTATGTTTCTTTTGCGATCCTTTACTGATAAATATTCCTCTTTGGCTTTTACTTCAAAGTTTCGTTCTAACTTTATAATTGATTCACGTTCATGGGCATATGCTGATCTTCTTAATCTTGAACTTTACTTACAGATGTTGATAAACCATAGTTGATAAACCCACTGATAGTACAAAGACTTGTATATATATATATATATATATATATATATATACAAGTTTTTGTACTATCAATGGGGTTATGAATGATGGATCACGAACATTGAGGAATAAAGTTTGAGGTTAAACAGATCAATGCGTAAAGTTCAATATGCATTTAGTGTAAACACGCAAATGTTTAAGGCTAATTCCTTGCATAATATCTATTCGAAAGTCACCATTGTTTATTAATATCTCTCGATGAATAGTTGGGTTAAATTTGGATCAAAGTCAAAGAGTTGAATTTGAGTTTGAATCAAACATTTGATACAATTTTGATATTATTTCTCTTATCATGTAGTCACAAGACTCCTAGTAGTCAGAAGTTCAGCATTGTGTATTAAAACTTCTTTATGCACAGAGTAGGAATGATTGAATTTCGTGGGGAGTTGCATGTTGCAAGCTTGTTTTTCAGTTCATAATTATTCTCTTTTTCAAAACCTAACAGCTACTGGAATTGATAATTTTCTTTGAGATATTGTTGAACGGTGTGATACAAATTCCTATACGAAAAATTTACGATAAAGTCTTAGCAAGGAGTTCTATAGACACTGTATGAGGAATTCACCACAGAGATCTTGGCAACGAGCTTTATTGCTCTATATCAACCATGTTTATCTAGGACCATTGTGCATCTAGCAACTAGAGCCTTGGCGTTTAAACATGGGTTGTCTCCAACCCAACATATTGAAATTTTCCATAGCATCTATAAAAGTTTTCAATAGCATTTATAGAAGTTGTGATTTACTTACATCTCTCATGTTTTAAACATCATGCATATGATGCAGTTTGATTCTAACGAGCAACACAACAAACTAATGCCCCTGGATGGTCCAATCTAACCTACCATGCTCATTAACAGTATAAAGCTTTATGCGCAAGGCTACGACAATTGTCACAATACTGTTCGACATAATCGAAATTGCTTGGAATTGCAAATCATTCACCTTTAAAGACTGTTGTTTGAAACATAGATTATTGTCTAAGAAAGAGAGAGAAGCTATATGTTAAAAGCTCCAAGAACACTATATAGAATGTTACTCTTTATAAACATCATTTTTCAGTCCATAACATTAAGAAGCGAAGGTATGTTTTCAACTTGCAGGAACATTTCAATAATTTTATCAAGAGGATCAATTGTCACAAACCCAATTTCTGGGCAGAATCTCTAGAGAATCCTATGAATGCAAGGGAATCTTTTACTTAACTATCAAGGAATATGAGAGAAATCTAAGAAGATCTAGGGCAATCCTTTGTGCTAGATATTGTCAAATGAATAAAATTAGCCCTCAAGAACGACAAAGACATGCCGTAATTGTTTAATAGGCTTTGGTACACCTAGTGTTTTACCACTAGTCTAAACACCTAAAATCACAAGAGCAAAAGACCATGGAACTGCCGGTAACACTATCGAGTTTTAACATCTCAAACAAATCAAGACAATATAAAGAATCTAGCCATTAGCAAAATTTCCCAATTTGTTCAAATCAAATTAGCATGGAGAATAATATGCACTGACTTCAAAAAGGAATCTCCCTTATATAGTGTTAGGGAGGCGATCTAGAAATGTTAGCCAACTTGCCTATAGTAGTTAAAGGCATATCCCTAGTCTCAATAATGGGCAATCACAATGCAATTTGTTTAAAAGCAGAGATTAATTCCTAATCTGAAGACCAACTTCTCAAGCAACTTGCTTAAAATGTGCAAACTCCTCGCTTATTTTATGAACAGAGAAGGAAAAGCAATGTCATACATGGCAATGTCTTTTATCGTAAGGGCAGCAAAAGCCAGCAATCCGTTGCATTATGAAGACATATCATCTTTGGCTCTGAGAAACAAATTCTAAAATGAAAATTGAAAGGCCTTCTATTGTCTCTTTGTCTCGCAAACATAGGTACGGTATGCAACTCATAGTTGGGATTATCTCCACTTACGATGATCATGTAGTGTTTGCCGGGTTGAGAATGGTGCATCCGCAGATATCTCATAACGCATATGATACCTTTTAGATGTTGCCAACAATAATGGTAGTGGGTAGTCCCACGTAATTCTTCGAGAACCACGCCTTTCCAGACACATTAGGCAAGCCAAGAAACTCATTTTGCACACATCAAGCTTCTCTAAGGATTTTTAATTACTCGAACCTTGGTTCTTATGGTACAAAAAAACAATCCCACTTCTACCATTTCTTATATGTTATCCGGTTAGGTAATTCTGCATATTTTCCAACCTTTAGGATTATGCACATCAAGCTTCACTTTCAGACATTTCCAACACTTAACATATAAAAGTACAGCTCATCCATCTGGAAAGAAAAAAACCTTCAGAACATACTATATTACAAATAGACATAAAACATACCAAAGATAGGAATGCGCGAACAGCCTGTATTATAGTACAGATAAAAAGTAGTAGCGGAGTTTGTTCAACCTGTCATAAAGAGTAACAGTTCTCAGATATTTAGAGCTACTCATGAATATAAATTAATACTTACCAATTGATTCAACTGCATATCCTCTTACACATCATACCAGAAAGCAGAGAATTAAGATTTGAAATGAATAGACCTGCTAGTTTTTGTGTCAACTCTCACAGCATATGAGAGGATAAAATTCACAGAAGAACTTAAAAACTAAACATTCCACTCACCGGATTAGCTGCCGAAATTAGTTGTATCCAGATTCCCTTGCTGCCGAAACTTTGATAAATCAAAGAACTATGCAGGTTGTTCTTGGTCACAAAAAAATAAAGCACGATGCGACCATGGGCGCAGAGATACTCAGGCCGATAAAAAACCTTGCAGAAAATAAGGGTTGGTTCACGGAACTGGGCAAAGAACAGGTCTGTGCCTCTGGCTATGGCTTTTCGCATCTGAATCGGTTGTACAATGCCAATCAACCGCCGCATCTATTTCTCCCCGATACATGCCCGCACTCCGCAGGGGAGTTCGCCCACCGAGGTTAAGGCCAAATACATGCTTGGCACCCGCAGCCAAAAAGCCCTTACACAAATCGATTGTGATTTTTTATGAAATTTACAATTACTCAATCGCCCCCTTGGAAAGATAGAGGCGTATGTGAGGAAACATCGGAAGAGGCCGAGGCCACGGTTTGAGGGATTGAAACTCGAGAACCCGAGCTATTTGAGCAAAAAAGAAAGATCTTTAAAAGGTATGTTGCATGTAGATTACAAATAGTTTTTGCTTCAATCGAAAAACCCGATAAAAGGGGCTGGCCGGATTCCACCCAAAAGGGATCGGCCTCGAACGCATCAAAGGAACATAGTGCCGTCGGGGCAAACGATTTCTTGAAGCAAAACCAAAACCGTCGAAATAAAAGAAGCTAATTTGTCCGAGAAGACCTTTGGAGCGAAAAGATCTACAAATACGTAAGAAATCGATGGAAAACAACAGTTAAACACTCGCCTAAAGCACAATTCCTATAAATGGTATCGAGAAACTACGTAATTTGAAGCTTATAAAGACTACACCTACTTGGGCATTGAAGAAATTTCACCTTGACCGACTCATCATTGCCTTCGCGAGCGGCAACATCTTGAGAAGCCGGAGCTGGAAGGGCGCCTTGTAGAATGAGCAGATTCATATATCAACAAATCAAGCGCCATTATTGATGCTTACCTGCCAGTCTTCAGGAGACCAAGAGTTAACGCTAGCATCAAAGAAAACTTCATTGACAATTTGCCATGCTTCTTCTACGATGGATTCGTCAATAACTTCGTATGCACTGCACTGCCTTTTAATACCAACCGGGATCCGGAGCTTGATCCGCCCAGAGGTCAAGTTGAAGCCAGGGAAGGCGCTGGAGTCGACATGCAAATAAGAGAATAGGCTTCGATTAAAGACGAATCATAAGAAAAGAAAAGCATGAGAAAACTCAAACAATACACCAAGAGCAGTCGCTCCATTGCTGAATGAATAACGAAAGGATAAGAAAACTTAAAAAAATGCACCGCCGAACTGATGGCTTTTCTTCAAGCATGCCATAGCCTAATCGCTAATCCGAGCCATCGCCCATGGTTCCCCGCCAATATCTCTACCGCAAAATCACCCGCCATTTCTCAAAGGACGCTCATTCTCGAAGCTCTAAAATTTTTAAATTTACCGACTATATCTTTTGTTTCTAGACTATTCTCTATTAAATTCGCTGCCACTATTATTCTTACGTGCATATCTTTTTTATTATTTACGCAAGCAATCTCACTATGCCACCTAACAATATTATTAATGATACTTAATTGTCGCCGATTGCCACCTCATGAGAATACTTAATTGCTTTGCCAGTGCCACCTCATGACATTGTATTAAATGCAAATAATATAGGTGGCTAAACTTGGACCGTAGATTTGATAACTGATCGGCCAAAAACCCTGGCCTACATATAAGGGGGGCGCCTATGTATATATATATATATATATATATATATATATATATATATATATATATATATATATATATATATATATATATATATATATATATATATATATATATATATATATATATATATATATATATATATATATATATATATATATATATATATATATATATATATATATATATATATACAATTATTTGAATCTAGACGCCGAGGTGTCGCCGTCTGGACGGTTTAGATTGTGAGATCCAACGGTCCTGACGAAGCCACCTCAATCCACCCAAGCACCCCCATGTTTGAGATCGATGGTTTGGATCAAAAGCCCTTTCCTTTGGGGCTTTTAATCTAGACCGCTTGAAAATGCCGGATTAATGGTCAAGATTTAGCCCGAATATTAAATGCAATAAATGCTTTGAGGTGGCAAGAAAAATTAATGACCGTCAAGCAGGCCCTTATTTGATGCCTTTGATCTATACCATTAGAATTTGTGATTTAACTGGGACGCATAATATGCCTTTTCTCTCGTTCTCTGCCCTACCGGGCTTGTGGCTCCGCTATGGCGAGAGCGTGATATGACGACGACGCTTGTGAATCCCCTCAGATAGGTAATTGATTTGAAGCTCGACTTTAGAGTTTAGTTTCAACATTTCGCTCCATTAGAATCTAATTAACGAAATACTTTCGGTGCCAAAAGTTTTCCGACATCACAAGGATGTGCCTTTGGCTCGCTTCCCGTGAAAATCATTGCAGTGCTAACCGAAGCTTCTATTGTTCCCGTGCACAACCGAAGCCGAAATGAGGTCGCCTTTCAAAATGGGATTTTGCTTAACACATGCCTAACGGTCCTGCTTTACATCGGTTTTAGACTCGGTGGCATAAATTTGACCCATTTTTAGGCTTAAGGTTTGTATTTTGGATTCTTCTTCCGGGTTTTAAAGGTCCGGCGGATTGAAGACTTTGTAAGATTTTTGAGTTGGGCTCATGTAAGATGCAATCTCGTGGTCATAATCTTCGGGTTTGGTCGATTATGATTCTTTGAAAAATTCTAGGAAGTTCAAGACCCGTGAGTAAAATTCGGCTAAAAACTGGTTTCAAGGTTTTTATTCCATATGCAGGGGTGCTTCCTCGTGACTTTTTTTGATCGATATAACACGCCATGGTTTGGCTTATGGAGATGGATTTCGATATGCCGATTCGACGTGGTTCTTTCCTTATGGTATTCTCCTCGAAAGTGCTATTCTTGGGCGGCCGCTTAGTCCCAGATGCGTGCTTCTTCACAGAGCTAGACCCAAAACCTCCATTTTTGTTGCCGTTAATAGGTAACGAAAGCCACGGACGATTCTCGATGGTCGCTTAGTCTGTTGATTTCCGGTAAAATCTTATTAAATCTTGATCAATCATCTTTATTTTAGTAGCATTCCGATGGATCCCGTGAATTTTTACAGCTCATCGATTGGGATTGCCATCTCCATGGTACTTATGGCGTGGCAGTAATCGCACCTCCACCGGGATTTTCCAATCAGAGCAAATGGCTATACTGCATCGGCCAAGATTTTGAGGCCCGCTATGCTGATTATCCAAATCTCGAACTTCAGGATTGAACCAAAGGGTCAATTATATGTCGAAATCAAGCGACTTGAATTTTTTTTCCTTGGATTCCATATGGTTGTGAGCTTCGCTTGACCTCGTGGAGCCGCAATCTGCTCGTGTTTTTAGAAAATTTCGACTGGGTTTTCTACTGGTTCAATCAATGTAGTAGCAAATGTTTGTTACGGTATGCAAGATGGATGATGGTTGGCTCGAGATCATTGATTGAAAATGAAGAGACGGTAGCCGTTTACTTCTTTCCCTTTTTTATGTTCCTTTATCTCTTATTCTTTGCTAAGTCTCCGCTCCAAATCGCTTGAAGGGATCGTGATTCGTCAAGCCTCCTATCCTCTCGCTTTGCATCGCTTGCAGGTTTCATACTTCTCATTTAAAAGGCCAATACTGGCTGGCCCAGATTCAATATCTGTCTAGGGATTGCCCGCTTGCTTGAAGCATATCATTTCATTTCGGTCTTGCAGCAGCTAGAATCATATCATTTCGGTCTTGCAGCAGCTAGAGCTTTAAGCATTTCTTAATGCTCTTCATTATTGGAGCTTTCACAATAACAGAAGGTTCAGAAAAAACTGGAGAAGCAGGTGCTTGTCGGACTTGATTTTCTTTGCATTTTAAGCTTGATTTAGCTCAGTATTTTTCTTTTTTTTGCTAAGTAATAGGTAATGACGTGCTATATCAGTTCGAAGAGTTTAAAAATCTTGACTGTGATGCTCTATGAGCAAGTATTCAACGTATGATAGCTGACGCGTGACAACAGAATGAAATGCAGGTAAACGTTCTAACTAGTCTCTGTGTTTTGCAATGGTTTTCTTACATATTCAATTCTATACATGCCATAAACTACACCTGTGTACTGAAATACGGAGTTCAATTGTTGCACATCTCCACGTGACAAATTTGCTAGAGTTATATCTGGACGCCTTTGACAGGGTTTTATTTTTTCATGAAGCTAGTGTCTCGTATGTGAGACCTACAACAGACAATTACGAATTATTATGGTGAGATGGAGGTGATTTAAGCTAGAATGCCAAGCGATGTGCAGACAAACTAGCAGACTAAAAGCACAGGTGAATAATTTCTATCTTTCCAATTAATATTTCCTTCCGTATTGAAAGTATTAAAAGTGCACAAAAGATTTTTTTTATAGTCAATACATGTATAATTATTATGGGAAAGATTCTTTAGGCATATTCGGCGTTGATGCCTCTTCCTAGATTCGACACGTATTTCCGGAAGGAAAAAATAGAGGCTTTAAGAAAAAGGAAAAAATTAAAAAAAGGAAACAAGTTCTGCGCCCTTTTCTACGATGGTTCTGTCATAGTCGAGCTTGCTAACAGATTCTCCCTCGGATTCTTCTTATTTTCACTCTGGCAACAATAATATAGCTCTCAATTTTAGGCCTTCCAAAATTTTCAAGTCGATTCTATGTTGATTTTTGGGGCAGGTTGATTCTGAGCCAGATATTCAAAACCTATCAAGCTTTGGGTGGTCACAAATCTATCTACAAGAAAGTAAAGGGCTTAGCAAATTCGGTCAGGTTCAAATTAATCCAGAAGAGGATTGGAACCTTTAGTTCTGCTACCTTTAGTTCTGCTAAGAAATGACAGCATTCAAATTGAAAATCTAATTTTGCAGCATTCGCACAGCTCAAATTTGAATTTTATAATTGGGAAGGAAGAAATCGGCAAAGATCTGCTCATAATTGGCATCGGACTGAGCAGAAAAGTTAAAAGGCCATGAATGTTCAATCTGTCACGGAGTTTTTACCTCCGGCCAAGCTCTTAGTAGGCATAACAAAAAAATTCGAATTTTGAAGAACCCAAAAGAAGAATTGATTGATCTAAATCTCCCGGCCCCAGCTGAAGATAAAGAAATTGGCTCCAAATCTTATATTAAAGCTTTTTCTGCTATTAATTGCTGAAGCGGCAGCTTGGGCGTTGTCAATCGAAATAACTCTTTGAAATTTCTCTCCATCATGGAAGACAAATCCCGCCATGCAGAAAGAGTAATTCTTCGTGTCTGCCCTCCGATTTGTGTGGTTCAATGAATAATTCTGTTGCATTAGCTAAAGGTTCTTGAGACCCATATGCAGATTTCAAGGATTCAATCGAGGAAATGATCGAGGGGCATAATCTGTGCAACTGGTCGGATCTAAAGAAGCTTCTCTACTGCTAATTAAGCTTGAATTCGATGGAATGCCATTCCCAAATCAAGCAAGCTTTCAATTCGAGAATGGGAGTGCAGGGAAATAATATCCTCGTCAGGCAATACTGCCTAATACGCCATTTAAGGGATTCTTTCACTCCTTAAAGCTGACTACAGAACAGAAGAGAATTCTAGCAAAGACGTCTTTATTCTGTTTCGTTGATCTTTCCAGGATAAAGAGTGACTTTGGATTGGGCCCATGACCACAGATAAGTGACACAATCATTTTCAAAAGGATATCTCTCTAATGAATAAATCTTGCCATGTCTATCCTTCCAAATATAGTGGATCAGAATGATTTAAGAAAATCTGTAAGGAAATCTCAAACAGGAATATGAAATATCAAATATGAACGAAAATGTTCAGATTGCATCCAGCTACCATGGGAAAGCCAACAAGTTAAGTGCCATAGAGAAACTATGATGCTAAGATATGAAATATATGAAAAAATAGACGATCATGCATTAAACAACTTTCTAATACGATTTTGTTTCAAGGGACCTCTTAAACAACTTTTTAATATGATTTTGATCCAAGGGACCTCTTAGAAAACGATAGTTGATCAAATTATACTATGGAAAACAAATAACATCTTGGTCATATGTCATCTGTGGGTTCCTATAAAAGCTCTGCAAAACAGAGCTATCCAAGGACAAAGAAATCACTTTGAACATTTTCTTACCTTTTTAGGACCTCTCTGGCACAATCCAATCATCTCCGCCAAAGCCAAAGCTTCACCTCGCAGAAGGAAAGGGAATTTAGCCATCTATATGCAAAATGGTTTTTTGCACCCATTGCATTTCATATTATGAAATAAGACTTAGACTCATGATTGCCAGCTTCAGAACCACCCAAAAACCTATGATTTAAGAACTAATTTGTCTTAGATGCAATTCATTGTTTATTGAATGGGATTGCTTTCTCAACTATGGATGTTCATACTAGGTTCAACTTTTAAGCATTTCAATTTAACAGAAAATCCGCATCGAACACCTCCACTTGCTATCTCCAGAACCTAACCTTATAGTGAGCAACAAAGTACAAAACAAATGGCAATAGTGCAAGTTCAACTCCTGCATGTTCTTTCGCATCTCAAAGATGTCCAGAATTGAGATCTATTCGACTTAGCACAAAACTTCTTTTGCAGCGGGTTGGAGAAGAGAAATGTTCGCGGCGGCCTTGCGGCCGCCGCGATAAATTTCTTGTAGATGTAAGGCTGACATTCCACTGCGGGAAGTCGCAGTTAACTAGGTGGCATCAAATACCCTAAAAACTAAACTATGAGAGCAGGATGCATCGATTCCACTACGGCGGAGGTAGTTCTTCCACAAAAAATCTATTCCGTTGATTTGATTCGTGTCAAGATCTGGAGTGGGGTAATTGATTCTCGCTAAAAGATCTGGGAGGAATAATAGCATCCACATCATCTACCAAGCAAAATCCAAAGCTCAATTACCTGCGCTAGTGGAATCACAAAAACAAGGGAAGTTTGGAATCGCTCAACACGATTGGTCGAAGTTTCAACTTCCGTGCATCAATTGCCGCCGGGAATCTCGACCCTAAGATTTTAGCTTTGTTCTCGCAAAATGACCAAGCTCTGAAATGTTTAGATTCAATTATGTCTTCTATGTTTTGTGCTTGATTATTGTAATATCTATTTTATTGACTGGAAATTAAGCCCGGCTAGATCCGAAAGTGGTGTTTTGGAACATGCAAAGTGATTTAGGGCAGCCACATTGGAGTGACTTATTAAATCTTCTTAAAATGAATGTGATCTAAACCTCGGCTTTGTTGAGTCCCCCGTGACTTGCACCTCTAGAGGCTCGATTGACCTTCAATCGTAGGCGTTGTATGTATTTCATCTATCAATATTTATTGGAGTCATATTTTACGTTCTCGTGTAACTTCTTTTTAGTTATGCGCATGTAAAGTCGAATTGGAACGTTACGTGGTGCTCTTTGGCCCCTTCCATATGACGAAGATGACACATATGAAGGGTGACTTGCTACACAGATCAACTTGGTGTGTGGCTAGCTTAAATCATGAGATGGCATTCACTAGTCTAGCAGAACATGTCTCATGTTTCAAAAATGTTATAATTTTCTTAGTTAGGTCTTTTGTCTGGATAAAAAAAAAAAGGGGGCAGTTGTATAAATTGCGAGGTCTTGAGGAAGTTTGTATTGCATGTCTCCATTTAAGTGTCATTGTGGTATGGAGTTTCATTCTCATGCGATGGCATGCGAAACTGGGATTTACATATTATGGCTTTTTATAGTGTCAGCATGATGTCTCATTGGCTTGTGACCTTCTATAGTTTTGTGCAGAATTGAATAGGGATATTTGGCTTAATGTCTGAAGCATTTTCCAAGGCTGAAATGACAAATAGAAATGAGAAGTAGATCATCAAATGGAAGATGAAACATGTCCATGCGATATACCGACATGTCTTAACAAATTCTCTTCTATTCTTTCGATGCTTGCTAATGTAGCAAGCATGTAGGTACTCAGGAACCTAATCCTCTACAAGAAAATTTTAAATGCTTAGGTTAAACATGAGTTGCCTCTCAAAATCTAGATTCAATATACCACACTTCCTTTTTTTTTTTAATGTACGCCACAGAGTCATCACAAAAAGCGTATAAAATTGCTAGAATAGCCATCCATCCCAAAGGAATTGGAAAGATGAATGGTGAATATTTGGATTGCATTTTGAAGAGAAGAATTGTGGCGGCACATAGAAAGATGAATGACGAATTGTTGATGTGCATTTTCAGAATAAGAATTGAGCTGGCATCGCCCAAAATCTAGGAAAAAATTACTTGCTATCAATTTTACAATGGGACATTGTAGCTAGCAATTGCCTCTGATTGCATTGCAATAGTTAGCAATTACCAAAAACAATATTCCCTTATTTTTTCTTGAAAGGCATGTCAACCTTAATTGCTTTTTAGTGAACCACTTTTTGGTGTCAAAAAATTCAATGTTCATTAGTTCATTTGATGTAATTGTACGCTGTGTTTGTGTTGTGTAAGTGTCCTCTTGATATGCCATATGAAAGATATTCATGACATGCCAAAGCCTTATAAATAGATAAATGACTAATATCCTAAGCTCTACACACTCAGTTATATTTAGAGTTAGATTCCACTTGAGGAGTTAAACACCTGCCATTTGTTACCAGTTAATAGAGCTCTACCCTCGAAATATAAAGCTTTCATAACAAACGCTTGATTAAAAGATGGACAAGCTCTTCCGCCCATTAGAACATGAATAATAGGCATGATAAGGGATTCTGTCGTGCATTTGATATTTGAAAATGCAAAATTATCAGTTTGTATGTTGATTTTAGGTTCTTGCTTGATTTCATTGCCGTAGTGTAATCTTATCTCAGGATCTTGCTATGAAAGAAGAAAGGTGCATGTATGATTCAAACTATCTATACATTTTCGTTTCATCCCATTTTATTTTATCCCATTGATAGTACAAAAACTTGTATATATATATATATATATATATATATATATATATATATATATATATATATATATATATATATATATCTAACATATATATGTTCTTATGTTTGTCCCATTGAATCCGACCGTCGATCCGAGATCCCACTCCACGGATTTGGGACGATCCTACTACTGTGGGCTTGGGAGTTTACATACGTTTCCCATAGACACGATCCTACGGTCCAAAGTTGATCGAATGCAGTGCGCTTGCTCGAGATCCTACTACGATAGAATCTAAGAGTATCTGATTGAATATATAAGAATCTTCGTAAAAACTAAGAGAATCTCATGAAACCTAAGAGAATCTAAGGGAATCTTCATGAAATTTTTGAGAATCTAGGGGAATCTAATAGGATTGAGGGCATCTTCATAGAATCTGAGGGAATCTCATAAAATTCGAGAGAATCTGATGGAATCTCATGAAATCTAAGGGAATCTGAGGGAATCTAAGGGAATGTTCATAGAATCTGAGGGAATCTAAGAGAATCTTCATAGAATTATAGGGAATCTAAGAGAATCTCACAGAATCTAGAGGAATCTGAGAGAATTTAGGGGAATCTTTATAGAATTTGAGGGAATCCAACAGAATCTCATAGAATCTAACATATATATGTTCTTATGTTTGTCCCATTGAATCCGAATCGTCCAGAGATCCGAGATCCCACTCCTAACGGGATTTGGGACGTATCCCTCCTACTTCTGTGTGGCTTGGGAGTTTACATACAAAATCTCACATAGACACGATCCTACTTGTCCGAAGTTGATCGAATGCAGTGCGTCTGCCGAGATCCTACTACTTTATAGAATCTAAGAGTATCCGATTGAATATATAAGAATCTTCAGAAAACTAAGAGAATCTCATGAAACCCAAGAGAATCTAAGGGAATCTTCATGAAATTTTTGAGAATCTAGGGGAATCTAATAGGATTGAGGGCATCTTCATAGAATCTGAGGGAATCTCATAAAATTCGAGAGAATCTGATGGAATCTCATGAAATCTAAGGGAATCTGAGGGAATCTAAGGGAATGTTCATAGAATCTGAGGGAATCTAAGAGAATCTTCATAGAATTATAGGGAATCTAAGAGAATCTCACAGAATCTAGAGGAATCTGAGAGAATTTAGGGGAATCTTTATAGAATTTGAGGGAATCCAACAGAATCTCATAGAATCTAAGGGAATCTAAAGGAATCTTCATAGAATCTGATGGAATCTCGTAAAATCTAAGGGAATCTGAGGGAATCTAAGGGAATCTAAGGAATCTGAGGGAATCTAAGGGAATCTAGGGGAATCTTTATAGAATTTGAGGGAATCCAAGGGAATCTCATAGAATCTAAGGGAATCTAAAGATATCTTTATAGAATCTGATGGAATCTCGTAAAATCTAAGGGAATCTGAGGGAATCTAGGGGAATCTGAGGGAACCCGGGAACCTGAGAGAATCTTCATAGAATATGAGGGAATCTGAAGGAATCTTCATAGAATATAAGGGAATCCAAGGGAATCTAAGGGAATCTAGAGGAATCTGAGGGAATCTAAGGGAATCTAGAGGAATCTTTATAGAATTTGAGGGAATCCAAGGGAATCTCATAGAATCTAAGGGAATCTAGAGGGATCTTCATAGAATCTGATGGAATCTCGTAAAATCTAAGGGAATCTAAGGGAATCTAGGGGAATCTAAGGGAACCTGAGAGAATCTTTATAAAATATGAGGAAATCTGAGGGAATCTTCATAGAATATGAGGGAATCCAAGGGAATCTAAGGGAACTTAGGGGAATCTTCATAGAATATGAGGGAATCCAAGGGAATCTAAGGGAACTTAGGGGAATCTTCATAGAATTTGAGGGAATCTAAATGACTCTCATAGAATCTGAGGGAATCTAGAGGAATCTTCATGAATCTTTATAGAATCTGAGGAAGTCTTACAAAATCTAAGGGAATCTGAGGAAATCTTCATAAAGTCTGAGGGAATGTCATAAAATTTAAAGGAATCTAATAGAATGTCATAAAATCTAAGGGAACCTGAGGGAATCTTCATAGAATTTGAGGGAATGTCATAAAATCTGAGAAAATCTAATAGAATCTCGTAAAATCTATGGGAATCTAGGGGAATACTAATATGATTGAGGGCATCTTCATCAAATCTAAGGCAATCTTTATAGAATCTGAGGGAATCTCATACACACAAAATATAAGGGAATCTACGAGAACCTCATAGAATTTGAGGGAACCTAAGGGGATCTTCATGACATCATGGAGAATGTAGGGGGAACATACTAAAAATAGAACTTCCGCCGTAGGACGTATTAATTTTCTTGTATATATATATATATATATATATATATATATACTATCCTTCTGCTAGGATCTAATCTAGCCTAAGCCTTATACTCCACACTTGACCACTCCGTCGAAGCATGAGAATTTCTGCCCTGGCACTACCCAGGCCCTGAGCTCTCTCTTGAGTATTATTTATGCGAACAAAGTACCATCCGAATCCAAACTGTTTATAATGCATAGCTGGACCATTTATTATGTACATGGCAATGTATATATGTCTGTGAGCATGAATGTAGTTCCAATTTTTAGCATAACCCGAATTCTATATCATTTGCTCATCTATAGTATTTGAGGAATCACAACTAGCTTTGCAGCTAAGTGCATAAAGTACAACTAAATAGAAAATGCAGAGGTGAAGACCCTATTTTAGCTGCCATTATATGCTTGTTTCCATCATCTAGATCCAGTTATATCTCAGCATCTAAATCCGGTGTTATCCCAAATTCAAGTGATGCATGTAAAACAATAATCTCCTTTTTGACTTTTGCCCTATTATTACCTCTTAGTAAGTCATGGCTCATATAGGCCCATGTCCATCAAGTAATAATGGGTATTCGTTCCCAATTTTATCCATAATTAGTCCCTTGCATTACTAATTTTTAATCATGTCATTTAGTGTACTTATTATTTAGATCCTTCATGTAATAAATGCACAAAGAAAGGCGTTACCTGATGCAACCATGTTTAACATCCTCAAAATGTTACAATAATCTGTTTTGTGTTCAAAATGCAAATTTCAGATATATTCCAGATTATTATAGCAGAAAAGCATGCTGCTGCCATACTAATTTCAGATGCCCTTGTATAGAGTTTTAAGCTACGCATGCTGTCAAAACATGACTTTAGAGATGCATATTCATATTTCTAGAAAAGTAGAAGGAATCAGAAATCCTTTGATCAAAATGGCAGCTCCAATTTGAAGAGTATTTGCAGATCGTATACGGTTCATACATCCTACGCATCCATAAATTTCAGTAAAGGGGGGAGCTCCACGTTACCTGCAGCCAACCAGACCTACGTTAGCAAAAAACTTGGTAAAGAGGAGAGGGCCGTCAGGTAAGCATGGGAGGAATCCCCGGTTTTTATCCGGCTCCTTTAAATTCACGATCTGCGATGGTTGTGCATAGTAGAGAAAGCTTCAATCACATTAATTTTAATCTAAATATCCAGCTTGCTGTTTGCCACGTATCATTTAGCTAGATGTCAAAGCCATTACAACATTTAGAACCAAGTACATATATCGTGATAATCCTTAAGTAATCATTTGTGCAATAGCCAAATTCCATGCTCTGCTATAAGAAATTGCTCTTTTTAAAGGTAAAAGAAACACTTGCCGTTTTCAGCCTTACATGCTATGTCCTGGCATACAATAGTACAGCAAATTCAAATATTTATTTTATGTTAGAAAGCTGGAATACTGCCTGAATCCCACAGAACCGTGCAAATGTGATCATTTTCCTGTCCCAGCCAAGATCTAGAATCCTGCATCAGCATGTTTATAGTGGCGGAAAGCTTATGGACGTGAATCATATAACTTTCATAAGTGTTATTTAGAGAAAGGTCTGAACATGCATGCTAGTATTAAAGGCAGCAAATGGGGCCGAAATCAGTAAGGAAGCCTTCTAAATCCATTTCTAGCTATTATGTGCCCTTGAAATCAAACTAAACATTTAAGAATTGACCTCATGATGTATTTCGTCCAGATCCACAAAGTTATGGTCTCCAGGCTTTGCAGTATTCACAGGATTGTTGTATACAGGCTCCAAGTCCTCCTTAGATGCTCCAGCTCTGGCATTTGCAGCAATTTGCAAACATTTGCGAATGACATTGGCAGCTTCAGTATTCTTATTTTTGACAATAACCTTTCTGTTATTGAAATCCGCTTTTGTGCCCTTCTTGTTCTTGGCTCCAGGTGGTCTGCCTGCTCCACGTTTAGGCCCCATAATGCAAACAGATCAAAGCTTCCACAAAGTTTTCCAAATGGGTATGACGGCCAAGCAAGCCGGAGCAGAACCGAGTTTCCAAATTTTGGCAAAGGCAAAAAATACCTTGTAATTGATGCCATTGATTTTAGACGGCTGCCATAATTTTGCATTTGGTGCCGTGAAGACTTAATTTCGTGCTCCAGTATGCAAGATTCGAGACATTCAAAGAAAAATAGAATCTTCGCCTTTGAGACCCTAAATATCCAAATTCTCAGGTCTTTAAGGAAATCCAAATTAATAGGTAAGTATGCCCCATTAATATTTTTTATATTATTAGTAATGAAAGCATCGTGAATTTCTGGCCACCCATCTTAATGAGGTATGTAAATGTGCACTAAATCCATAGTTAAATGGCGTGATCATTGAAAATTTTCTCATAGGTCAAAGAATAAGTGCTATAATACCATAGAAAATATATCTACAAGCCATGAAGGTTAGGCCATGTTTGAATTTGTTAAATGGCTAAAAGTTTCATCTCTACAGCAAGTTATTTTACAGGTTTACATATGTACTATACCAAGTTTTGGCCAAGTGACCCGGCATTAAGGTAGTGGCCCTGGCTACTAAATGATAAAGAGAAGATCATTAACCCTAGATGGGTTTAACTTGACTTTATCCAGTAATAGTTCTAAGATAAGTAGACCCACATCATTTCGTCATATTGAAGTATTAGGCATGCTATCAAATTGAAGTATTAGGTATGTTGCCACCAAGTCATTACCATGTGCAATTTCAACACTTCATACGTTGGCACCCGACAAAGTCCATTGACAAATAAAGGCAATTTCACCTAGGGATTATGTTGATCAGAGGGGTTTCCTAAGAAATTTGCTGTCACTTTCAGGGAGGCTTCGTTATAATCGTTCCCACTCAGTGCCATGTCTTTCAAAATTAACTTTAATTCTATTCTCCCCATTTTCAGGAAAATAAGTGGCCATGGCTTTTATCCTCCTATATGGCTCACTAAACTAAATACTTTGTTTTGCACAGAGATTAAGTCCATCCGTCTCTTGGCATAAAAAGAAAAGGATAAAAACTGGGTTCTTCTTTGCTTACCTGCTAGCTGCTTTGCTTTTACCCTTATCAGGCTAACATGCAATTGATTTGGCTGCAGGTAACATGTGGAACCCGTCTTTTTGTGTTCGGAGTTTGTTCACACTTGGAAATGGAGCTATTTTCTAAAACAAGTGGTGATATCTTCACTTAAAAAACTATGCTTTTGACAATTTCTTACCTTCAAGAATGGTTCTGTCTTGAAGTTAGATAATCCAGTTTTTCTGACTTGGCTCATTTGATTAGCAAGCATGAGGGAAATGGCTTGCTTGCCATGTTTAACATTGTCCTATTCTGTTAAATTACATTATTATTACCTTATTCAGGAGTATTTTCACTAGACGTTTGTATTTAATTTTATGACAAAGGTTTTGCTTGGTTTGGAATCATAAACGTGATCCCCTCTAGGCTTTCCTTTGTTATTGAAAGTTATTGTAGTATTCCTTTTATGCTAGGTTTTATGGCCTTGAAAAAATACTCTGCTCATACACAAGTCTTAGCTCTTTACTACTAAAGGTAGACTTGATTTGGGATCAAATATTTGGTCCTCATTAGGTATGCCTTGGTTTTTGAGAACTTTGTGACATGTTATCTACATTTGTTAGCTGTTGCTCAATTAATTATGTAAGTATACATGTTCTTCTTTAGCTAGGATTAATGGCTTGGGCCTGGGTTACGCCAGGATAGACACATTCTCAGGCTTTAGCGAGTGTTAGAGTTTGGAGTAAGTTTTCTGCTAGATTAGATCCTAGCAGGAAGTTAGTATATATACTGGAACTTCTATTTATCCGTTCTAGGACGGATAACCTAGGCCACCTAGTCACTGTACAATATGATTTCTTGATCTCTGTTTGTATACATCTATAATAAATCAGAATGTATGTGTCCTAAAGTGCTTGAGTTTGGGACCAAATACTTGATCCTCACTTGACATGATGGGTTGGTACATTCTTTGGCATATAAGCTATAAAAGGGATTTTTACTAGTTTCATTTGATTTACTTTATTATTTAACAGATTTGAGGTGTAGGACCAGTTGACTGTGGTTTGGGACCAAGTAATTGATCCCCTCCATGTTATTATGTCTGAGCCAAAAGTCTTAGCACAAAAGATCAGAAATAGCAAGTTACATAGTTAAAGTACGTATCTCAAATAATTTTCATTTCATCTTCTTTAGTATTTAATCTGGATCATGGACTGACAGGATCATGGACTGACAGGGAATACTTACTGTATCCTGGACTGATTGGATTTGTTTATTGCTTTAACAGACTATTCACAATATTGAGGAGAAAAACAACAATGTTATTTTCTGGATTCCAGAGATGAGAATGCCGGGTTTTGCTCGCCTAAAATGCCACCACTTTGATAGAATTGCCGAAACTATCATTTATTGTCCGAATCATGACAAGATGTATACAATCATTAAGCCGGAATCAAAGCAAACCGATTGCGATTCTCGGGTGGCCTACTTAGGCCGCAATGATTTGCTTGGGGTGCTTGCTTGTAAAATGAAAAGCCATCCTACGACTTGCGGCCGAGAATCATTGAGGATGCCTACCAAAACTTATTTGGTGTCCTTAGTACCCTAATAGAATTCACATAAAATTCGAAAAGGACTTTTGTAACATCAAAGATGGGTTCCCGAATAATGGGTTTGATTGGAAGACCATTTGCAAGAACGCCATCAACGCTCTAAACCGAGATTTTCCTGGGTCATAATTATAAAGCCCCGGATCCGAACAAATACATTCTAACAGGTATGTTCACATTTAATCCAATTCAATTTGAGTTATATTCTCTAGTTCCATGTTTATGGCTCTGTATAGTTACGGGTGAAGTAGGGTTCTAGCAGCAATGCTAGGAACCTTACTTTACCTAGTATTTGCTGTAATATGTAGCCTAGAACTCTTGCACCCGTGGTAGGAGGCAGGTTCTTATATATACATATAAATATATCTATATATATCAAGGTTGTCACTGGCTGGTAATCAAGCAGATAGCTTAGATTAAGACCCAAGCAGATAAATTTTTCCTTTGATACCATCTTTGCAGGGACTAGTATTTGACTTCATGTTGAAGTCATGTTGTGCACATGGCCCCAATGTACACAAGATTGATTTATATCGTGCATGGTAAACCCAACTTGTGGACGCGATAGACTAAGCTCATTGTCTTATTTGTTCTGTCCAATGCTGGAACCTTGAATTAGTTACATGGCAAGCAGCATGCTTTAATTCCAAAGGGATCCCAGCTAGTTCTATATCAAGGTGAGTTGTGCTTCATCAGTGCTGGCCACGCTTCATTAGTGCCAAGTCTAGCACAATGGGTATCATTAGTGCCAACTTTAGCACTATGGGTAAGTGAATATAGCATCTTGGCAAATTGAATTGACTTGTTACCTTTTTAGTATATGTAACTTTGCCTTTTTTTCAAAAAGATGGTTGGTTTTAAAATAAAGGGTTCATTCTTTTCAATAAAGAGTAACGTGGACCATGGCACCACATGCAAAAAGGTACTTTTTAACTTTTTGCCATTTGTATTAGGTGCATGCCATAGAGAATTTATTTGGTGGAGCATATAGTTTATGATCTCTTGTAATTATCCTTTAGAGACAAGGTCGTGTATTTTGGAAAAAATGATGGGCTTTGAGCTCAAAATTATCGATCTTTCCATTGGGTATTTGGTGATTTTAGAGGCTCATATATTTTGCATGGATATGCATGCTAGGTTATAGGGGTTGCTCATCATGGAATTTGTGTGGGCATTGATGGGACCCATAAGAACTCTTGGTCGTAATTAATTCTATCCCTTTTCTAGACCTATTTGACACATGGGCTATTTTCCTCTAGAGGTGTGCCTCAAAGGTCATGTTAAAATCGTATTTGGCATCGTCTATGGTGCATATCATAAATGGGCACTTATTTTGAAGGACACATATGGTCGCCTACATTTATGGCATCCAGAATGGAAGATTTTTTCGTATCCACTAGTTTGCTGGAGACATTCTTCATTTGCTTCTGTTCACGATGGCGCCTAAGAGAGCCGGAAGTCCTTCCTTGTCTAAAAATAAAATGCAGGGGAATGTCTTCGGGGTTATGAGATCAGCTTCAGAATAATATTGGCATAAATCTCCTAGGTGATGTGGTGATTTGGAGGTGCTTCCTGCGAGTTGTTTCTTTCAGAGCTAACACAGCTTGATGTGGAGACAATGAGCCAGGATACAACAATCCTGTAAGCGCTAACATGATCATTGGCGATCATGCAAGCTGGGAGTCTTCTGGAAATGAGGTTTTCTTTCATTTTATATTGCCTAATGTTTATATAAATCTGGCTTAGGGTTTGAACAAGCTGCATTACGGCCGCCTCAGTGCTTAAACCTGGTTTGATCACACTATTTGTTTAAAATATCTCATAGGTTTGTTCGACTTGCATTGTGTGATCCAGACTTGTTGAATCTTTGCTAAATTCAAGGCCTATTTTTGTACTGCAATGTCTGATACAAGTCTGCTCTATAGTTGCTATATGCTTTATCACAGCAGCCTCGCCATATGCATATAACATAAGATTATGTTCTGCACTGAATAATGCATAGACTAGCTTTTTGAAGATCATGCCCTCCTTACCGTTGTGCAGCTTAGGAAAATGCCTAAGGGTCTTTGATAGGCCTCTCTAAGCTGTAAATTATTCTCAGTTTATGATTTATCCTAAAATCTCTCTTGGCATAAAAAGAAAAGGATAAAAACTGGGTTCTTCTTTGCTTACCTGCTAGCTGCTTTGCTTTTACCCTTATCAGGCTAACATGCAATTGATTTGGCTGCAGGTAACATGTGGAACCCGTCTTTTTGTGTTCGGAGTTTGTTCACACTTGGAAATGGAGCTATTTTCTAAAACAAGTGGTGATATCTTCACTTAAAAAACTATGCTTTTGACAATTTCTTACCTTCAAGAATGGTTCTGTCTTGAAGTTAGATAATCCAGTTTTTCTGACTTGGCTCATTTGATTAGCAAGCATGAGGGAAATGGCTTGCTTGCCATGTTTAACATTGTCCTATTCTGTTAAATTACATTATTATTACCTTATTCAGGAGTATTTTCACTAGACGTTTGTATTTAATTTTATGACAAAGGTTTTGCTTGGTTTGGAATCATAAACGTGATCCCCTCTAGGCTTTCCTTTGTTATTGAAAGTTATTGTAGTATTCCTTTTATGCTAGGTTTTATGGCCTTGAAAAAATACTCTGCTCATACACAAGTCTTAGCTCTTTACTACTAAAGGTAGACTTTATTTGGGATCAAATATTTGGTCCTCATTAGGTATGCCTTGGTTTTTGAGAACTTTGTGACATGTTATCTACATTTGTTAGCTGTTGCTCAATTAATTATGTAAGTATACATGTTCTTCTTTAGCTAGGATTAATGGCTTGGGCCTGGGTTACGCCAGGATAGAGACATTCTCAGGCTTTAGCGAGTGTTAGAGTTTGGAGTAAGTTTTCTGCTAGATTAGATCCTAGCAGGAAGTTAGTATATATACTGGAACTTCTATTTATCCGTTCTAGGACGGATAACCTAGGCCACCTAGTCACTGTACAATATGATTTCTTGATCTCTGTTTGTATACATCTATAATAAATCAGAATGTATGTGTCCTAAAGTGCTTGAGTTTGGGACCAAATACTTTTGTAGGAGGGTTCTACCCTGAATAAAATATCTTTTAATGCTCCTCAAGACAGCATTCAACATACTGGAGATTCTAGACCCGGCTGGTACCCTGAGTTAAGCAGACTTGGATATTCGGATGCTGGCATCACGGCACCCAACAAAGCTGTGCAAACAGTATTATCCTGCATTTTTAAACCAGAAATACATCAAATGTTCATTTCCAAAGAAAGCTCTCTGATTGAAGGTGAAGTTTCAGTTATCCTATTTTTTGGCCTCAATAATATGCTGGATTTGGTGTCTCTCATCAATCAGGTAAACTATGATCCAGTTATTTGCAAAGAGCTCATTGACAATTCATATAATATGCTCCCTGGTGCACATATCCTTGCTGATAAAAAAGATCTTCATGACCTACTTGCATTTGTCAAAGGCCTGTATGCCTTGGAGGAAGTTAACAATATCAAACATTCATTTCCCCCTAGAAATCTGAACACTCCACAACAGAAAAAGCCTACTCCCAAACCTGTTCTTGCAAATAGCCTTTTTAATATCAGTCTTTTAGAGGATGCTGAAGTACAATCTGATGCTGGACCTACCGTTGATAAAGATGATTTTACCGAGGAGGAAAGAATTTCAGCTGAATTGAAAGCATACAATATTAATGAGCTTAACCTTTTTAATTGTGGGGGATTTCCTATAATGTCTAATAGAAATGTGGAAGCTCACGGGGAGCAGTTTCAACAAGCACTTTGGAGAAGCAACAATCTTGGGGTAATTGCCCCTATTAACCTTGACTCTTGGATTAAGCTGGCCAATCTTACTGCAGATGAGGTAAAAAAGGCAAAATCTGATGCTCTTTCTTTCACCAAGCGTATCAGACGTATTTTTCCAGAGCTACCATTCAACTATTTCCAATTCCTGGAACGAAAATGCACTGTGGGAAGTGGATCTTATATTGGGCAAAAAGGGCATATGGCCAAAACTTCGGAACCCAGGATAGATTTCTATCTTAAACGCATATGGAGAACGTACTGCCCTTTCATGAAGTGTAATTGTGACACTATGACTGATGTGAAATGCCCGGATAACATTATGTGGTTTGACCACATAGTGTGGTTTATGTTGAACAATTTGGAAGTAATCTGGCCGAAAGACAGCATCCAAAAAAGGTATGCTTTACTGTCCTCCTTTCTTTCAACTGAACCAATCAGAGGAGTTGTACTGGCCTATGTTGGGTATTTATCAGTCAGGGATCTCATGTTTGAAATGACACATAAATTGGCTATAAATCCTGATTGCAATCTGAAGGAAATATTTGGTAACTCAAAAACAGTGGACCTCATTGAAAAGACTATTAAGTCCATGGATTTTCTCAAAGAACACATGCACAACAACTACAGTTATGGCTACGCAGCCCCAGGCAAGAAAAGATTTCAGATATCCAATACACCAGCAAGTAGCATTCTGAGGCCTCCAAAGCTGCTGAAAACTCCAGCCAATAATGTTCCTGCCATCACGAGGCTGGATGATAAACACTCTACAACACGTATGGACGAGCAGACAAGGGATCTTACTTTGGCTCAGGGTATGAGAATCAATAAAGTCAAATTTGGATGAGGTATTATTTTACTCTTTAAACTTCAGTACTCAATTTTCAGTATTCAATTTTCAGAATTTTTTTTGCAATACTCTCTTTGACTCTCTTTGACTTTCTACTATATTTGGTTATGCTTTACTGTGCTGGACTGTGCATTTAATGCATTTAGCTCCATACATTGGCCATAGTGCCTAAACTTTTTACGGGATTTTTCCCTTTATATTCTCCCCTTTGATAAGGGTTTCCACTGTAAAAACAGATTAAACGGAGAGAGCTTTCGTGTAAGATTGATGGGCATTGGAAACTGAAAACTGTCAAAGAGGAAGAAAAACTTAAATATGTGCATTTCACATATTTTTCCAAAATTGTGGACAAGATTGATTTCAGCGGAACATTTAAAACTGTCCTTTCTAGATATTTTGGTGAATTAGGATACAATGCATGGGAAAATACTACATTTGGATGGAGGTACATTGCTAATCTTAAAGATATGTTCTACAAGCCTAGGGCTGTGTTTGCTAACACTGAGCAACCAAAATGCCCATGTTCAAACCCTAATCTTAGTAAATTCATTGATCCTTTGACTGGGCACATCCGTACCACTGATCTTGGTATCATACATAATAAAGCTCTCCGAAAGTGGTTCTCCATGGGTCTCAACTACATTCCTGATCATCCTTTTACACTAATGCAGTTTAAGGATGAAATGGCGCATACCATTGAGCAATTTTTTAATATGCACCGATTTGATCTCGGAAATGATGACAGCATTACTGTTCAGGAATGTAAAAAAGCTCTCAGAAAAGAGACTAAATGGTTGGCAAAATATTTCATTGAAAAGAATATGACTGCTTATAAAAAGTTTCTCATTCAAGATGAACTGGTCATAAAAAACATGGAGTGGGTTATTATCAATCTTTATACAGCTGGTGTGGATAAGGCACAAAACAATCCCTCATTCATTTGTCCCTTGCACATCAGGCAGAAAGCAACTAAGAGACTCCAAAGTGATGATTTTAAAAAATGTGATATCAATAAGGATGACCTTATTGTTCAGATTCAGAATGACCTACAGAGCATGCTTGGGGATGGGCACATCTCCTCTTTGGAACTTCCATACCTTCTTGGTATTTTTAAATCACATAAAAAAGAATACAGATGGATCACAAATGCGCATGATAGCATGTTTTCAGTGGCAGCTTCCATAGTTGCAGCTGGACTCAATTTGATTTTGGAAGCATGGACAATCATTTGTCAGGATAAATGCGCTGCTGCTAATTTATTCTTAAAAGACAAGATCAGGGCAGATTGGATTATTAGTTCTATATATGACCTGGCATGTAATCTTCCAGCCAAAATTAATAATGTGTTCGTTGCGGACATTACCAAATGTTATGAGAATATACCACTTGAGGGTGATGAAGGCATTTGCAATGTTATGGAAAATATTATTAATTGGACATGGAAGTATAAAAAGCAGATTCATAATGGATATGAACTCTGGTACACCATATCAGAAAAACAAAAGATCAATATGGACTGGAAGGATAGGAGGCCTGAGGGCAAATGCTGGCATAAAATGGACAGATGTCTTTTTATTAACCTAAACAAATGGCTTTTAAGTAACTGCTACCTCTCAATGTACAATGGGATCTGGAAACAAGTTAAAGGGATCCCTATGGGGTTTGCATCCAGCCCTGGCTGGTGTAATCTTTATCTTGCTTGGTTCGAATTAAATTTTATTTTGGAGCTCATCAAAGTTGGTAAATTACATATTGCAGCCGCCTTCAGGAATACTTTTAGGTACATTGATGATTTAACAGGAATCAATAATCCTTATATTAGAAAATATCTTGGTATACAAACGGATGACACAAATGAACTGTTCTTGTATAATCTGAAGCATCTGGCAATCAAGGATGAAACCACCTACTGGGACAATAGTGCATTTGGGAGAAAGATAGATTTTTTAAATATGACCATTGAAGTACTTGCTCCTCATCATGGTACTTATATTACCTACAGATATGACAAAAGAACTAAACTGCCTTTCATGGCCTCTAAGTTTGTACACGCCAGCAGTTGTCGTCCGTATTTGATGGCTTGCAATATAATTATTTCACAGATTCAACCATACCTCTATGTGCACAGCAGTCCAATCAAAGCAGCCTATGATCTGGTTCAACTAATGGAAATCTTTGCTAGTAAGGGATTTCAGAAGAAGGATGTTTGGCTTAAGGTATCCAAAGTTTTATACAAAGAAACTTTTCCAGGACTCAGATTTGATATAAGTACTCTTACTGCAGAATTGCAAAAATACAAGAATCATTTCTTGCAATATTAATCTAGTTGGCAGGAGGGTCCCTACATAGGGGCCCTCCAGCCCTTATGTTACATTGGGAACCCTCCTGCCTTCCGGCAGGAGGTAGGAATATATATATATATGGCACTTGTATTGGCCTCTAATCTAGGCTTAGCACTTGCACCATAAAACATCTACACCTCTTTTCTGTAATCTGGCTACATTGATTCTGCATCCTTGGGGCAGATCTTGTAAGTTCATTAAGAGAACTCATGAACATAAAGTTTTGGCAGTTGACTACCTATTGTAACCACATGAAGTGTGTGACACAGTCAATCATGGTATGTTCAATATCAAGGTTTTGTTTCATAATAAATATGGCAATCTAGTAACACTTATTCCCAATTTTTGTGAGCTTGGATATTTGGATTTAACATGTGTGCCCTCTGAATGTGCAAATGCATTTGTTATGCCACATTTATGCTATATCTAGGCACTGGGGATGGCCTCTAGTAATCTTAAACGTGATGATGTACAGGGCATCATTTCTGAGGCCCTAGCTTGTTTTATGGGGCACTAGTCCTATTTTCATGATCAATGGTTCCCCTAGACATAGAATCTGTTATTGGTCTGGTTTTGATGTTATGATGGCATTTCCTAAATACTATGTTTTCTTGTACTCCATGTCAGTAGTGGCTAACAGACCCGAAATATTTTATACCCTAATATGTCTACTACATTCCTATGACTACCTATAGTGAAAAAAGTTTTATGGGGCTCCTTAGCATATATGACAAAAAGAGGTTCCTAGGAACAGCATCACCCTTTGAATATCCAGTGATTTATGAGTTCTGTAACCCAATTATGGGCAAGTTTTTAAACCACATATGTACATGCTATGGATTTTACAGTAAAAACCTATAAGCATTAACTCTGCTTCACATAGGAAGCATGGCAATTTGGCTGACACATTTTGGCTTAACATGGTAATATTACACATACTTTGGCTCTCATTTGATCTGGGCTTGTTGTCCCTATTTATGGGTTATGACTGCCACTACACAGTCTTAAGTAGGACATTAGGGTTATTTCTACTGTTTGGGATCTCCAGAGCTAATGCCTGCCTTTGTTTAAATTTAACGATATCGAACATAATAATTGCCATGGTTAGGCACTACATTTTGAACCTATGGTGGCATTACTAAGGCTACACATGTAGTTACAAATAGTACTTTGGCATTACAATGATACTCCATGGGTTAAGATTGAGTCCAGAACATTGGGAAACAATGAAAAGTTTGAAAATATTTTTTGGACCGTGTATGATGTATACGTGGAAATGCTAGTATGTTTTTTCCTGATAAACCCTAATGTGGGAATATGGCGACTAGCGCAACCCTAAAATTTTGGAGAAGAGTGCCGTCATGGCACGACCGCTGTCTTGACGGATCCCTAACAACTTAAAACAGATCATGGACATTTCGGCAGGGTAAGTACACCTATTCTACATGATTCAGCATGACAGGTAATGCCAAATATTTTCTTGATTTTATCCAGAGTATAACCAGCATAAATCTTCTTGTAACAAGGTATGAGGGCCTCTAATCAGCACGTTTTGTCTCCAAAGCTGGATTAATCGTAAAATCATGAGTTTAACAGCCCTTATAAGGACTTCTAGTATGGGTTTTCAGCTCTATTTGGAATATGAGCAGAGCGGGACGTCCTGAGGGCGCCCAAAACAAGGGTCAGACCAGGCACAAATTGATTGAAGTGCTCAGGAAGCATGGGATTGAGCACCCTAGTGCACAGCCAACAAAGAATCAGTTATTGGAGTTATGCAGGATCAACAACATTGATCCTGGTAGGGATAAGTATGACAGCAATATCAAGAAGTTTATGCCAAATCTGCAGGGCTGTAGCAATGCCCATAAGGAAATTGATGCAACAAGTGGGATTGACTTGCCTGCCAATGTGGAGGTGGTGCCATTATCTGAGGAAGACGATTCTGATAATGATAAAACTGAGGAAGAAATCCAGCCAAATCAGGTTCAATATGCTAGCATTTATTTTCCAAATCTCCACATATAGCTGCATCATTTTAATCAGTGACATACTTCATGTGAATCATATGCTTTCCTGATTGATGTTTGTTTGATATACAATAGCAGAGTATTTCAAGCATTATTGATTTTGAGCTTTATTGATTTCAAATGTTAACACATGAAGCACATTGAGCTGGCCCTTCATTGCAGACTTGGTCTCCTCTGAATAACCCTTTAGATCTATATGCATTTGTTCTAAATCTAAATCCATATCGATTTAACATAGCCCATATAAATTCTGGTGTCTTTTGTCAATTTACTAACCCTGTTTTTGATCCATAGCCTAGCATAGATACCACTCAGTTTGAATGGTTTTTTTTAAAATATAAATGATCTTTCGATCACATGGCAGCTTTAACCTTTTAATCCTGTGGCTCATACTAACCTTGCTGACCTATGACGGTACAATTAATCTCTGCTTATAATTTGTTTTGGTTGTTCACCTATGAAGCCAGGTAATTTTGAATATTGAGAGCAGAATCAGAATTAATGCTGGGGTAGAATGGCTACATCTGGAACCAATGATTCACTTGGTTGTATCACTGTTTAGGATAACTATCATTGAGGTTGAATGACAGAACTATATCAAATACCTTTAATAGAATATGCCTGCCCCAAAATCCGCTCATGTAGCATATTATACTGATTTTTCTTGTGTTACTTCTGATCCTCCATATCTCCACATATATTTGTATCTTCCTAATCAGTATATCATATGCCTCTGTCTGGAATATCTGTCTGATCTACTTTAAGCAAGGTAGTGAGTGTTGTATAGATTTCATGTGTTAAACCATTAGTCACTTTAGTCCTTCCTTTCAAGGCAGATCTGATCTATTCTGAATAATTCTTGTGTTGTGTAGGCATATGTTCTTTATCTTTAGCCTGAGCCTGTATATGATCTGGAAACCCAGTTTAAATCTATTATTAAATCCGGCAGTAAATTCACATCTCAGCAATGCAATGTTTTATTTTAACTTGATTTGCAAATGAGGTATTGAATAGAGTCCCTGATCCTGGGGCCACTTTAACATACTTATGTTGACCTAGTTGCATTTAGCAGTACAACTCAGTTGTATAACCTCTTTTGCTTAATCCTTGGACCAGGTATCTTTTAACAGTGTTTGCTGGATCACGGTAAGACTTGACAGCTGACTTCAAAATAATTTTAGCAGTAAATAGATATGCACATCTGGGATTATGATTTCACCTTGGTTAGTCATGTAGTAGGCTAACTCATTATGGTTATAATCCAGTGACAAAACAGTATTAATTACTCCATTAATTTGTACAAGCACATATTGCTGCTGCTGAAACAGGATCTGCTGAAAGATGTGCGCCTACTTGGTAAGATTGACTGATAACACACATGCCCTATTTCTGGTAAGAACAGGAACATATAGTATTCTCAGACCTGCTGAGAACTAGCCACTCACTCTAAACTTTGGCTTATGTTTTTGGTTTTTATGTATGGGTGAAGGGCTGAAAATGCCAAGGATGTTCATTGCTTACCTGCTAGTCAATTTCACAATTACCCAGTAGGCTAATTTGTGATCTGTTTGACTGCAGGTAACCGAACTTCCTTTTCCCATGTTTCTCATGGTTGATTGTGGATGTTTACGTGGTGACACTATTATCCTTTGCAACTCTTTTTTGTTCCTTAAAGTAAATTTACATGTTATAATACCATGGTATGGTATCTTTGTCTTTAAACTCTGGAAGCAGTAAAGTTGACTGGTTTGTATATCCACTACTGGATTGTTTTCCTGCAATTATCAGCATTGCAAAGTCATATACATTACTTTTAATTTCAATATATTAAAAAATTATGGCATTTATTTAAGTCTTTTTCTAACTTTAAAATATTTGCATTCTCTATTTAAGCTCCCAGTAGCTTGCCTCTCGACTCATACATCACTGTTTTCTTAATTTTTTGTTGGTATCTGGTCTTAATTCTTTGCCTTATTGAATGGCTTTATATGAATGTTAAATTCTTGTTTCATGGCTGGTACTGTAATTTATACGTACATTGGTATATTTCATAATTATAATGGTTTCCAAGGTTCCCCTTTGGTTTTTTTTGAACCAAAGGGACTGATAAGTCCTATAGTTCTTGGGTTTCTCAAGGCTATATGGATGGCAAGTCATTTCATAAGGTTTATATATATATATATATATATATATATATATAAATATATATATATATATATTACATATCCCAGTTCTCCAGATGCAACTATTCTGGGACATAGAACATGCAGCTCCAATATATATAAAGCTAAGCAAAATGATGTGCGGATGGGTTAATACCTAGACCACTAAGAGTCTTGCCAGAGGAGTCTTGCTGGGTTGTTTTCTACATATATACTGGTACGTGTTTCTGATCCTCAACATAAAGAACATAGATATCAAGTGAGTACTAGGTACAATCTAATATCCGCTCCAATGCCAATTTGCTAAATCTTTCATATGGTGTCAACCATGTGTAAGCTGACCTGTTTCTATAGAAATCAAAATTGGATTTTCTGTTTCGATATTATGTTGTGTTTACTGTGTTCTACATTCGTTACATCCTTTGAAGCTATATAAATGGACATTTGCAGGCAAGCATTTACTTAATAGTTTTTGGATGACATGTTTTCTTGCTTTTTACTACATTCTTGTAGAGAAATTTCCAGGTCAGGCCTCTTAACATTGGTATTTGAATTATGTTGCTCAAGAGTAGCACGAAGGACCTCAAATAGGTAAAGCTTTATTGGCTCAAAATAATCAAGGGCAAAAGTACTGCTTGATGCACTGGCCACCTATAATCCAGGTAATGGCATGCAGTTTGACATAATTTCTTCAATATAGCTTTGTAGTTTGGTGTTTAGTCTGTTCATCCTACCTTCACTTTTTGTCTTATACAAAAAGCCTCGAGCAACTGCCTCGAGATATATTGTAGATTTTTTTGAATGAGTGTCTTATACAAAAGCCTCGAGCAACTGCATACAATGCATCATCATGGCCATGTTTACTACATGTGCACCCTTTTCCAAACCCTTCATTTGCCGTGTTTCCTTTCATGGATTTTTCCTTATTTTTTGTGCTTCTGTAGTTTGCTACTTGAGGATCTGTGTTGTGCTTCAAAATGGGGATGCTTATGGACCAAATACTCATGGATTTTATGGCACTATGCAGCTGTTGAACTGGAGTTTGCGGAAGCCATATTTGGAACAGAAAAGGCTATTTTTTACATTGCTTAGTGACCTGTGCACAATATGTTGTGGAATTGGTGCAAAATCTAAGAAGCATATTCAAAGATGTAACAATCGTGGAGGAAAAGGTCAATCAAGTTTATGAGACAAATCTTTGGCAGTTCTTTCCAGCTACAATTTGTGTAATACTGAATAATGTAACGCGTATACGATGTGCCAAAATGAAAGAATCTGTTCCTGCGACTTCGTTAGATCAATAGTCGTGAACGAGAATTGGGCATTTTACTAATATGATGACTTCGCAATGAACAAATATGATTCAGGCATTGTAGTTTGCATTTGCAGATTTCTACATCTTCAACATGTAGAGGCAAGATTTCTGAGTTTTGTTTCAAAGTGTTATGGTAAGGGGTGCAAGTAAGTACTAGGGAGCAACCAATGACACTGTAATTCAGGTTCCCAGTCAGGGATGTTGGGCAAAATAATGTCTCTCGATTGCTACCATATGGCTGGGCATATACCCTCACATATTGCTCCATTTGCTGTTGAGTTCTAATAAGATTACACTGTTTTCTTTTACCTTCAAAGTGTATAAGAATGTAAAACTATTTTACTTTCACACTATTTGGCTTCTTATGATTTAAATAACAACTAATTCCCTGTATTTCAAAGCTCTTATTATAGGTTCTCAAGTTTTACACATTTACTGGTCTGATACATCAAGATGTAGGATTGTAGATAGGTCTTTTCCTTCAGTTTGCACACATCAATAGAAGACAATTATGAACAGGTTATTGCTATTTGCAAAAAATACGATGTTTGTGTTGGTACCCATTGTACAGATTCTCAAAATATAGAATGAAGGCTTTGGTAATACTCACAACCACCCCAATACTGGGTCCACATGTTGTTTTTTAGTGTGGTTTTTGCTAAAAAACAACATCAAAAAACTACGTGTTGTTTTTTGTCCGATTTTGCTAGAAATGACGTGTAGTTTTTAGCCAACTTTTTATACATGTAGTTTTTTTTGTTAAAAGTCTACACGTAGAGTTTTGTCAAAATTATCTACACGTAGGAATTACACGTGTGTCTACATGTTGTTTTTTAGAAGTAGATGTGGTTTTCAAGTGTTGTTTTTTCTAAAATAGACATGTGGTTCTTAATAAAACCTAAAAGGTCCACATGTAGTTTTTAACTATTGTTTTGTATGAAAAAATAATACTAAAAAACTACGTATAGAATTTTGTCCGATTTTGCTAGAAACTACACGTAGTTTCTTTGTTTTTTCTTTTAACTATGTTGTTTCTAAATGTTATTTTCTTAAAAAAGTGATATGTGTTTTCTAGGAAGAATGTGGTTTTTTGTAAACTCTATTGTTTCTAAGTGTTGTTTTCTTAATAAAATGATATGTGTTTTTTAAGAAGAATGTGGTTTTTTTTTTAACTCTGTTGTTTCTAAGTGTTGTTTTCTTAACAAAATGACAGGTGCTTTTTAAAAAAAAATGTGGTTTTTTTTAATTATGTTATTTCTAGTTGTTGTTTTCTTAAAAAAATGATATGTTTTTTTTAACTATGTTGTTTCTAAGTGTTGTTTTCCTAGAAAAATGATATGTGGTTTTTAAAAAATAACTGTTGTTTTCAAGTATTATTTTTCTCATGAAGAAGAATTTTGATATATAGGTTTATATAAAATCAACATGTGGTTGTTTAAAATAAGCAATTTCAAGTGTTGTTTTTGTGAACAAAAAAACATGGTTTTGAATTAAAAAATATGCAAGTGTTATTTTTGTTTGTTTTTTTTTGTAAAACAAAGACGTGGTTTTGAATTGAAGATCTAAAAACCATTGGAAAAATATACACCTTTATTTTTCAAGATTGCAAGATTGCAGTTACAATTCACAATCAAAACAAAGATATTTTCACACTGACTCCAAACTCCAGAGTGCAAAAATAACAAAGAGTCACGGATCCTTCTAAAGGAGCTCTCTGCAAAGCACATAAGGTTATCAAAGCACATAAGGTTATCAGAAAGGATTAAAATCAAAAGAAAAAAAAAAGGGAAAAGGATTTACCAGTTATAAGGAAGGCATCAAATATAACAGACCTGTTTTTGCTATTTTTGCTGTGAAAAATACCTTGGACCTTTGGTGTTTCTGCTTGGACAGACTCTACTTGGCTTGCTTCGATTCTTGCTTGCTTCTTAGCTTCTTGGCTTGGTTCGATTTTTGGCTTTGTACTGATATAAGCCCAAAGATTGCTCACCGTCAACAAGCAAAATCGATATAAACCCAAAGAAGATTCTCGATCTAAATGCGGCGCCATAGCCTTGAAGCTGTGGCGGCAGAAGGCTCGCCACGAGCACACAAACGATTTGCAAGGACAAAGCCAAGTGATCGTTCAAAGCAGGGGTGAGCCAAAATACTAGCATAGAGAAAGCTACTTAAGATTGGCTCTCATCCTGCCTGCAACATAAGATAATAATATCATGTCTCATATATATGGAAAGAACTGAATTGCCATGAGAAAATAGAATGAGCTAAGAGAATCTTCTTGCGCATTTGCTCTTCAATAGCAAAGACAGCCGTAACATGTGATCCGCTTTACGTATATAGTTTAAGAGTGCGTAAAGGCCTTATACCTCAAAGGCGGGCTTTCAAAGACAGATTGCTGCCCAAAACCCGATATGTAATATATCCGGCTTTGTTTGCCCGAGAGGCCAAGTACCTAAGCCGATAGGGCAAAATCGGCCGATCCGGGCGATCGATCGGGTCGACACCATGCCGCCTAAGAAGTGCATAAACAGGTTCCATATAGGAACCGATCCGCATAAATCGGCACTGGTGGTCAAGGTTTTCTTCATCTCTGTAATTTTGCAGCCCATGAGATCGGCCCCAAGGATTCTTCCAAGCCCCGGATACTGAAAAAAACCAGTCTAAGGTAGTATTTGAACCTCTCGCTCATTATCTAGCCGCATAGAACCGATTATGATCATGCGAAATGAGATCCACTAAGTTTTACCACCATCCGCTGGTGCCGGGCACTAGAACATGGTGGAGCGAGATTGAAGGAGACAAGTTAGGAATTGCAAAAGAATTAACATGAGATTCCAGCTCCTTTGTCTGGCTGCAGCATCACCCGTATCATGTGAAGGGCTGCATAGCCGCGAAGCTAGCAAACCGTGAAGCGTACCGCGAAGCGGGGAGCCATAGCCTCCTCCTCGGATTTGGAAGCGTGGAGAGTGCCATAGGGGCTAGCTCTTACCTTTCTGATTTGAAGCGGGAAAGTAGCGTAGAAAGCGGGAAAGTAGCGCACCAATAGCGGCAAAAAATACCCGATCACCATCCGGCCGTTTATATCCGCCAAATCTGGACCCTTGTTCAACCTTTGATGGGGCATTTTTTTCATCCATATAATTTATTTTCAATTTTGAACTTATGATAAATGTTCCACTACTTTTTTGGCGGGGATTTTTCCTTATGGGTTCTTCTACGTTCAAGCCATATGGCTATAGCCAAAATGGTTGGACGGGCGTCTTATTTGCCATTTTCTTGGTTGTATAAGCTCAAGAAGTCCTTACTTTTAATTCTTAATGAGTGCCCGAAAAATTTTGAGGACAACTCGTTGAAATTGGAAAAATCTCCCAGCAAAGATATTTCTACAAAGCAAACCATTCCCTGTGGGATCTCAAAGTCATTAGGCTCATAAGCGCATCAACTCAAATTTAAGAATCTATAGGCGATGCTGAAGTCAGGGTGAAAAGCTTTTGAAAAAAAGTATAGACGAAGATTTGCCAGAGTTCATTGCACCAAAGGTATGTCCAACTCTTTTGTCTGTATTGAATACTTTGAATTGTACCTCTTTGAATTGTACCTCGTGTATTTTAATTTTCTAACAGCAGAAACAGAAAAACAACAGAAGACATACCGATGGGATTATTTTAGAAAAAATACTAGATAAGATTATTTATTTATGGACCTCTTTGCATTCTTTAACAAACAATTGAGGATCTACATAAGATTGGATGCTCATTGCTAGAAGAACACAGAATGGTCATGAAAATGTGCCTTTCAGATGAATACATGAAGAAGCAAGTTGGGCCTGGTGGTGCTTTATCCCTCTCAATGTAGTAAGATTCCAAATTTCAAATTCCAGCCAAATGAAAGCAGAATCTTGTTATACAAACAAAAGGGTAGAATTTTGACGCAATAGCCACCTAGGCACCAACGAATTTTGACGCATGTCACCTAGGCACCAACATGCCACCTAGGCTCAAACATGCCAAGGTGGCTCAAACATGCCAAGCTGGCTCAAACATGCCACGTGGGCTCCCAACATGCCACCTAGGCTCCAACATGCCAAGGTGGCTCAAACATGCCACTTGGCTCAAACATGCCAAGGTGGCTCAAACATACCACCAAGGTGGCTTCGGGTGGCTCAAACATGCCACGCAGGTTCTAACATGCCACGCAGACTTTAACATGCCAAGGTGGTGCAAACATGCCACGTGGGCTCCAACATGCCATGCAGGCTCCAACATGCCAAGGTGGCTCAAGCATGCCACCTAAGCACCAACATGCCACCTGGGCTCAAACATGCCAAGGTGGCTCAAACATGTCAAGGTGGCTCAAACGTGCCACGCGGGCTCCAACATGCCACCTAGGCTCTAACATGCCAAGGTGGCTCAAACATGCCACGTGGGCTCCCAACATGCCACCTAGGCTTCAACATGCCACCTAGGCTCCAATATGCCAAGGTGGCTCAAACATTCCACTAGGCTCAAACATGTCAAGGTGGCTCAAACATGCCACGCGGGTCCAACATGCCACCTAGGCTCCAACATGCCAAGGTGGCTCAACCATACCACCTAGGCCCTAACAAGCCAAGGTGGCTCCAACATGCCACCTAGGCTCCAACATGCCAAGGTGGCTCAAACATACCACCTGGGGCCTAACATGCCAAGGTGGCTCCACCATATGGGCTCCAACATGCCACCTAGGCTCCAACATGCCACCTAGGCTCCAACATGCCATGGTGGCTCAAACATGCCACGTGGGCTCCCAACATGCCACCTAGGCTCCAACATGCCAAGGTGGCTCAAACATGCCACCTAGGCACTAACATGCCAAGGTGGCTCAAACATGCCACCTAGGCACTAACATGCCACCTAGGCTCTAACATGCCACCTAGGCTCAAACATGCCACGCTGGGTTCCAACATGCCACCTAGGCTCCAACATGCCAAGGTGGCTCAAACATGCCATGTGGGTTTCCCAACATGCCACCTAGGCTCCAACATGCCAAGGTGGCTCAAACATTCCACTAGGCTCAAACATGCCAAGGTGGCTCAAACATGCCACGCGGGTCCAACATGCCAAGGTGGCTCAACCATACCACCTAGGCCCTAACAAGCCAAGGTGGCTCCAACATGCCACCTAGGCTCCAACATGCCAAGGTGGCTCAAACATACCACCTAGGGCCTAACATGCCAAGGTGGCTCCAACATGCCATATGGGCTCCAACATGCCACTTAGGCTCCAAAGATGCCAAGGTGGCTCAAACATGCCAAGGTGGCTCAAACATGCCATGTGGGCTCCAACATGCCACCTAGGCTCCAACATGCCATGGTGGCTCAAACATGCCACGTGGGCTCCCAACATGCTCGGCGCAAAGAAAAGGCTCGGAATGGAGATTCGACTTCATCATATCGCCCGTAATGGTGAAATTACCCTAGGGACCAAGTTACACAATCATTTTTTGTAACGAAAGAAACAAGAACCTCTACATGGCGGTATTCATGACCACCTCTTAGGCCAATTGACTACGAATGTGTTGGAGATGAGCTACTTTGGCGCTTCTTGGAGAAGGGGTGGTCTTACACCACCGCAGCTTGGTCCCGAGGGTAATGTCGTTTGAGTCCATTGTGAATCGATTCGGTTAAGGTGGGAGAATTGCCCGTCCGAGTGGCGGGGGCCTTGAGAGAGGACCTTTGGGGAGCCCTGGCTTCCGGAAGGTTTTAAAGGGTCCGTCTTTTGGCATCAACACCCTCCCTCTCTCGTCATGACATTGTGCAAGATCACGGCGAATCGACTAGGATATGGCCTCCAAAACATAAACACATTGTTTACTAGGTTATTGAAGGGTTTACATTATGAAGGTCGAGTTTTAGTTGGTTACATGGGGCCATGGTCGAAGTCGCAATTGAAAACACGAAGCAATAGGAACTGACGGAATGGGGTTCGGATTTATCCTCCTCCCAGTGTGGCAAATAGAAATCAAGAGCGTCTTTTGCAGTAGCAAAATTATTTGGGATCATTTGGGATGCCCAATAGATCCAAACTCGTTATTTTAGTTGCCATGGCTCCTCAAGATGTATGTTTAGAAAAATGCACTTAGTTATCCTAAAAAGCGACCATGTTTTGCCTCCTAAAAGTAAACCCTATGTGTACCTAGGTTATTGTAGGGTTTACCTTCAAGGCCAAAAACGTCGGTCATTTTCTTGGATAACTAGGTGCACCTTTTCTGAATATGTATGCGGAGCCATGGCAACAAAAATAACAGAGTCTAGATCTATTGGCCATCCCGAATGATCCCAAACAATTTTGCTACTGCACAAGGCGCTCTTGACTTCTAATTGCCACACTGGGATGAGGATAAATCCAAACCCCATTCCATCAATTCCTATTCCTTCGTGTTTTCAACTGCAGCTTCTCGACTATGTCCCAAGTGCAACCGACTAAAACTTGACCTTCATAACGTAAACCCTTCAATAACCTAGCAACACACAAGGTTTATGTTTCGGAGGCCATATCCTCATTAACTTCGATCAGGATCTTGCACAATGTCATCAGGTACAGGGAGGGTGTTGACACCAGAAGATGGACCCTTAAAGCCTTCCTCAAGGCAGTCAGCCTCCCAAAAGTCCTTCTTCCCAAGGCCCCCGGCCATGGACGGGCAACTCTCCCACTCTAGAATCGGGTGAATTGACTCTGCCAATGGACTCAAAACCAATTGAAAATTGACTCTGCCAATGGCCTCTGCCAATGGCCTCTGCTAGTTTTGCCTTGAGCAAGAATACCTGAAGTAAATGTATGAGTCAGCAAGATCTTTTTTCTTTAGAGTTCATAAATAATATAATATAAAACAAGTGTAGTACAGGAAGCGTACTACTTTGTCCGGATGATGTCTCAATGCTAGTTTTTGACATGCCTTTTTTATCTCAATAGCTGTTGAGGATGGCTCAATTCCACTGCAATAAGGACCATAAACACATCTAAGTTTTGAGGCAAACAGAATTGACTACAATATGTGCTCCCACCAAAAATGAATTAAGGGAAAGAGACATCACTGAAGAGTATTAAGGGTCAACTGCATCTTCAACTCTTTTTCTGCCTTGGCCAAGCGTTCATAAGCCTGCCCCAAGTCTTGCTGCATATTGTGAGATTTATTTGAAGTCATTACATTTTTTCCTTTGAGCATTCTTGTTGGCCTTCAAGAAGACTAATCAAATGCAATGTTAACCATGTCGGCACCATGTCTTGGCCATAATCAATTTTTAACCTAAAGGTTTATGCATGCCCTAAATCGATATCCAGAAGTGACAGAAGGTTTTCAAACTTATTTCGCCCTAACTTATTTCCAGTATGCCCTACAAGTATTTTACTAAACCATAAAATACAAAACATTGCATGCACATAACAAATTCTATGTCTCTAGAGATGCCAAATTGTCCCCGACTGTCCCCGAGGAACTCTAGCAAGATTATAAAATTGTCAAGTTACTGTATGAATATAGTATTGTAAGTCTATTGGGTAGATTCTTAAGTGTCCCATAAATGTATAAATATGGAGTCCAAGTTAGCTCAAACCTACAATACTAGCTAGGGATGGAAATTAATTCCCCCTGAACTAAATCAAGCTTAATTAAATGCTGCCATGATTTGGCATAGAAGAAGAGCAAATGGCATTTCACATTAATGGCTAACAACTTGTTGAAACATGTGCATGGACCAAGTCAACTCAAGGGCTCGAAATGAAGAACCAAGTAAGGACTTTCATTTGAAGCATCACAAGAAAGGATTCAAAGTAAAAAGTCAAAGGCACACAAGAAGGAGGGCAAGGTCAACTCAAAAAGCTTCATGGCAATATCAAGATGGGAAGACCCCTTTAGAAGTAAGATGTTCACTCAAGTTCAAATTCTTGGGCATGATTGATATATTGAGCACCCTTTGTCTCCACTTGCCTCACCACACTCATCTCCACTACTATACAAACCCCAAAACGGTTCAAACTCTTTTCCTAGTCAAAAAAACTCTCACACATCCATGATACACCCTCCATTCACTTGAGACACGAAAATCCGTACAAGAATTGACCTACCAATGGTCAAGATGACACATTTTCTCTCTAAGTCAAAGGAGAGAAAATGAGCCTACATTTTCAATATCAAGTTGCTTGTGCAAAAGATAAGCCCAAAATGGTTAAAACAATTGGCCAAATTTGCATTAGATGGACTTACATTACAAAATATGCCATGTCATCATCCACCTCACCAAAGTTGGCCACCTCATCACACACCATATTCCTTTTTTCATGTCACAAAAGTTTTTGACTAGGGGAAACGTTTTTGCCAAGTCATCCCATGCCATGTCATCTTTGGATTGCCTACTCATACCATATGCTTACCACATGTCCAAATGTCAAAACCATTCCATTCCAAAAAAAAAAAACAATCAAATCGTCCAGGGTAGGGCATCAAAAGATTCCATGTGGCACAAAAAAGATTCCCAAATAGACCATGGTTTGGCCCTATAGTTTGAATTCTAGGGAAGAGTGCCCTATGGTTGGAAGGTGCTAACACTTAATTTTTTCTATGCACCCCTTCGCCTAAGTCTCATTTCACCCAATCCCTATGTGCCACGTTACACAGGTATCATTTTGCGAAAAAGGCCTGTGGGATATCTCTTCTCTGCGAAATTCTCTAACCTAAAAAGGCCAGGCCAAGATCCGACCTTTCCGGTAGATCTGGCCTGACAATCATGAGCCCGAGCATCCCTTTTGTACTCTTGTGCCTCAAGAAACATCATAACATGCGTAAAGCCAAAACAAAACAAACCCAGATGCCAAGAATGTGCCGGAAATGAGAAAACAAAAAGGGGAAACATTTTTTGAAACAAGGGCCGGCTTCTGTGCGAAAGATTCGACTTCTGTGACTGTATCTGGAGCGGATTTGCGGAGCATAAGTTAAGAATGACCTGCCTTGCATGAAATACCTATTTATTTGATGCAAAATACTTGAATGTGTACCTTCATTTGATTATTTTTTATCCTGTGCCCAAGACTCTGAGCTTGGGAATTTATGTTCCTATTCTATGTGATGATTCAATGAAAGAAAATTCGAACTTGGTAAGCACTGTCCTCATTTGATAACCTAAAGCATAATATTGGAGTAAATTAATGATCTCAATTCAATTAGCGAGTCTAGGTGTAGATGATTGCTTCACAAGCCAAATATTAGCAAAAGAAAACAATCAAGTACTCTGTCTTCTGTAGAAATATTCCATTTATTCACCATAGAGTTAAAGTTGCTATTTCTTATCAAAAATCTTTATAAAGAAAAAAGGGATCAGATCTCAAAAAAGGACTCTATGCACCTACTCTGCAGAGTCATCAGAAATCATTCCAATTGACAAAACTTGAAAAGGTATTATGTTCATACACTTGCAAAAAGAAGCTCTCGGGTTGGGATATTGACCAAAAATTGACCCGGTCAATAGTTGTCCTAAGGATTTTCTAGCAGACTTTCATAAGCAGATCAAGTACCTTACCTAGTATCCAACAAAATTGATTTAATCAAAAAAAGCTCAAGGAACCACACATGGGAAGTATTTTGCTGTGACAGTCTTTTTACTGTTCATGGAAGCTAATCTATTATGGCTGTTTGAGTAATTCTTTTGCAGTATTCTCTCACAGAGTGGTTGCCTATAGCAACCTGGAGGTTCTACACCATTGAGGTTGAAGGTTTGTCAGGAATACCTTCAACATTAAATAATACATCATTAGACAGATCGAGGAGCTTTGTGAAACATCAAATTTCATCTAAAATATAATGTTCAATCAAATGTTATAACTAAAATTGTAATAGCACCTAGAAAAGCACCATCTGACGATTAGTCTGATGCAATATCTGATGAATAGTCTGACGCAAAATTTGATCATATATCTGACGTTATATCTGACGCATTTTCTGACGATTATTCTGGCGCATATTCTGATGCAAATTCTGACGCTTGTTCTGACGATACATATTTGACGTATATTCTGACGATTAATGTGACGCTTAACCTGACGAAGGCTTCTGACGATTTATGTGACGACATGTCTGACGTAGTATCGTCAGGAAAAGCATCAAAATAGTAATCGTCAGTACGTTCATCAACCTGTACGTCAGGCAAAAATCTCTCTAGACAGTCTGACGATTTTTCTGACAAAAAATGCTCATTCTCTTATAGTGGTTGGATCTAACCGTTGAAGTTATTTTTCACGAATGTAAAACAATACGATACATTCCCAAAGTTGAGCACACAAACAATATTCCAGGTGGTGGAGCTTTGCTTAAGAAACATCCTCAAAAAAACCATACTTCCTTAAGAAATAGCTGCGTAAAAACTACGCCACTTCAGAAAATCACACTTCTGTAAAAAAAAAAGCCACTTAAAAACTACACCTACTTAAAAACCACACATCAAAAAACCATACTTACTTTAAAAAATAGCTACGTAAAAACTATACCTACTTATATAAACCACACCAAAAAAATCATATTTCCTTAAAAATAGCTTCTTAAACACTACACCTAGTTATAAACTACACCACTTCAGAAAACCATACTTCATTAAAAAACAGCCACTTAAAAACTACACCCGCTTATAAACCACACTTCAAAAAATCATACTTCTTTAAAAAACAGCTATTTAAAAACTACACCCACTTATAAACGACACCTCAAAAAACAACACCTCGATTAAAAAAAATCATACCACTTCAGAAAACCATACTTCCTTAAAAAACAACCACTTAAAAACTATACCTCCTTATAAACCACACTTCAAAAAACTATACTTCCATAAAAAACGACTCTTAAAAACTATACCTAGTTATAAACTACACCTCAAAAAACAACACCTTCTTAAAAACAACACCCCCTCAAAAAAATAAGCAACACTTCTTTTAAAAAAATGACACCTCAAAAAAAGACCACACCTTCAAAAAAAAAAAAACTATAGCTCCATAAAAAAAACTACACCGCCTCCTTAATAAACCACACCTCCACATAACCACATGTAGATTTTTTGGAACAACGACATGTTGTCTTTTTTTTACTGTTGTTTTTAGGTGTGGTCCCAGAATTGGGGTGGTAGTGACTGCCATCATCCTACGTGTATTCCTATAAGATGATTTACGTCTACACCAAAGTTTCAGTCTTTGTAGTAGTTATGTAATGTATGCATCTATGACATTTTATGCATTCAAATTCAGCACAAGGTGGATAAAATTAATAATGTAAATGAAAATAGGCTCATCTTCTATCTTCTATGTTGACATTCCTCTACAACTATCCATGGTCATTTCTTACAAAAATGCATATGTTACACTACTCACATCTAACAATTGTATACAACTACAATGCCCAAACATTACCTCCATGAGGGTATGCACTCCTACTCCTAATATACAACGAGGTGCCTACACCAAAACATAACACGGTGATCCCTTCCTATTACCTTCATCTTACTTTGTAATTTATCTTTATCTTAATCTTTTAATCATGTGACATGAAGTTCAAAGAGGAAAGGATATACACGTATAGATATTCTCCATGTTAAATATGCATGTCCAATCAAAGGGACCACACTTTTTGGATTGGCTATATTCAGGATCTAGACTCATGTAGGTCACATTCAAAAAATCATATGCTCCCAAATTTGAATTTTAATTCCCTCAATTACTTACATGTGAAAGCACAAAAGGGTTTTTATAGTACATTCAGGTTCAATGTTCAGTTGCAACATTTCTAACTCCAAATATCTACATCACCAACAATCTTAACCGGGCACCATAACTAGTTTATTCTTAAACTTATAAAAAGAAGTCAAATACAGGTAACAGTTTCGAGCCAAAATATGTTTGAATATGGCAACTCGGAGAAGCAGCTAGGCGGCAGATTGTAGCTGCTAAGCGGCCGAATCTAGACCTAGGCAGTCGGATTTGGCTCTATAAAAATGTAAGAAGAAAACTAACATAGATCAGAGTGTTGTTGTGAAGCTCCTATGTGCAGGAGGCTTGGGCTCTTAAAGAAAAGGGATATGTGATACAAGATATTGGTTAATATCTTGTGAACAATACACCTTCAATGGTCATATGAATTATATTGATTATTTGAAGTTGCTTGATGTGTTTTTGAAGTTCATTACCATTGTCTAGTTAGTCTATGATTCACTAAATCAAAGATCTAGTATAACAAGCATATTATTATTTTTGGGTTGCCCCTAAGGGGGCAAACCCTCGTTTGCATGGGGTTGTGGCATATCCTGAGTATATGCTGGAATATACTCAGAATATATTGATGACTGCTCCAAACCGACTGTACCCTGTAAACTGGCAGTCATTTGCGTTCTAAATCGAAGATGGTCCAACCGGTTAACTGGCATGGCAGATAGAAGCTTGAATTTGATGAATAGGATACTGGACTGGTTGTGCTGGCTCTGGAATCTGTTATGGAATGGGAAAATCAAAGTTAGAAGCAAGGTAAAAGGGACGTTCACTAAGCATTTTTGAACTCATCTTTCATGCCGGTAAGCCTGGCAAAAATAGAAGTCCCAATTGTATTGGTAAGAAAAGGAGTGCCGGATTAGTTTTGTTCAAGCAGCGATCTTCTGAGGAAAGGAAAAATGTAATGGCTCTATGCTTAGCTATGGAGATCGGCCCAGTCATTGCTTCGAATCCGTTGCTTGTGGTTCCTGTGTAAGCATAGCAGATCATAGAGACCCTGATCACCTGTTAAATAGAAGCTTTTTTCAGAGATCTTTTCACAATATGACCAGCATAAGATTCCCCTACCTCACTTGCAAGCGCTAATCTCCATCGCCCGCAGCTTGAGCCCACTCGTCAATGGAATTCTGACCGAATTTGAACTCTCTATTTTTATAGGTAATCAGACAGGCTCTGAGGCATGCAAAGGGCCAGAAAAGACATGCAAAGATGAAAGGCATGCAGTTTGCATGCATTGGATTGAGGATTCAAAGTAGCGCCAAAGCCGAAACCTTTGTTCTGGATCACCGGAGTGGTTAACCTTGCCGGATTTGAAAGCTCTGATTTATAGGGAAACTGGCCATGCATTATAACATGCAAGGAATCGGAATGGACATGCAAAGCTCTATTGCATGCAGTTGCATGGAGAGGATTATCAGTTTCTGGTAGCGCCATAGCTAATCCTTCAAGCATTATAGTGCCGTAATGGAAATGATCTCCATGGCCATGGCCTCTCTGCTAAGGCAAAAGCAAAAAGCAAGGTCACAGGCTCGAGCGTTGCCCGGACGATTGAAACGGGACAGTTTGCCAGAATCGTACTGACACTGTAATGATTTTTTCGTATGGCCAGAGGTAGGTGGGAATACAGCCTGGCAAATCCTACCATTGGCCCACGTGTCTGCTAAATGTCAATTTGTCCGTTAATGCTCTCTGCCAACCCGAGTTCTTGGTGATAAATATGTCTTAAATATTGTATACAGTGTGTTAAAACTAGTGTAAATTGTGAATGTTGTGCAAAATATATAAAAAATGTTAGCTTATGGTTATAGCGTGACATTGCCCATATAAATATTTGCCATAGAAAGGCAAAACGGTGTAGATAGATAGATAGATAGATAGAAAGGCAGAACGGTGTAGATAGAGGAAATTAGTAGTTTTTCCGCACAAAACCAGAAATCATGTCCCATAGACTAAGGAACCAAACCAGAAAAATTATTCCAAAATCTAATAATTTCAAATATGCATTATTCAAAGCCTTGGTAAAATCTAAGTTCAAGTAAAATTTGAATTAGATATATCTATCATTCTCCCATCTCCCTCGACCGTCTCCCCCGACCACGTCCGGCTCTTCCCTTCTGTATCTGCACCTTTTGAATCCGTCGCCCTTCTCCGACATTCCTCAATCAGTGTGTCCCCAGGTATTTCTTTCGTTTGAAACCTCAATTCAGCAATTGATTTCATCGGCATAGCAAAATCTAGAGTTTAATTCGAGTTCCACTGTAAAATTCCACCCAGCCTGTGGATTGTCCGCAGTCTTCAATAGACCTATGAATGAATTAGGGACTATAAATATTTGCAACAAAGCTAGACAGCTTACATCATATTTTGGCTCTGAAGATCAAGGAGAGAAATCTAGTACGTTTAAAAACAGGGGTCTTAGACGTGGCTATGGGGACCTGGAAGGTTAGATTTGAGACAAAGGGCGACTTTTTGGGTTTCCCCTAGGGAGGCAAACCCTTGCTTACGTGGGATTCTGGCATATCCTAGATATATGCTGAAATTAATATACCAAGGATATGTTGGTAACTTCTCCAAATCTATTGTTCCCTGCAATCACCTACATTCTGGACCGCGAATAATTCAACCTGGTAACTGGACCTTCGAATCAGGCTTATCAGCCTTAGAAATCGTGGCACAGTGGTCCATGTGCGACGCTTCTTTTATATTTCTTGATGTTTACACAACAGGGGATACTTTGGATTGGACTTTCCATTCCAATTCCTTAACTTGTTAGTCCCAACAGCATATATCAGCATTGGAGTTGCAAAAGAACCCACAAAAAGAAAATTCCAAGGCAAAACTATTATAGGAGAAGGTACCTTTGTGGAATCCGATGCAGCTCATACTGTGCTTGCGAAAAATCTTGAAGCAGGCCATGTGCATTGAAACATCGAATGTCTCTGAATTGGAGAGTTTCTTTGTGGCAAACGCATGGAATTCTTTAATCCATCCACGAGTTTTCTGGCCAAAGGAAAAGATCAGAAAATAGATATCTTGAAGCCAATTTGAGGGTAGTGATCATTTTTATGTAAAAAACCTCATTGCCTGCATATCTAAGTCTGCCGGCGATGGATGGTGTGAAAACATGACTTTGAAGTATGATTTAAGCCACTTCACCCTCTGGCTATGGAGGGCAACCCCCTGTGCGCAGCATCTTGTTTCATTTGGTATCAGAGTAGTTCTAATCATGACTGGGTGCTTCATTGTTGAGTGCAGAAGATGTGTTTAAGGGAACAAGAGGGTTCCAAGTGTAGAAGGTAAAAATCAAACAAGTGCTTGAGGTAGAAAGATTGTGGCCATATGTTGGTGAAGATACAGACGTTTGTGAAGATGTCAGTGACTCTAACAAGAAAAGTACAGCCATGGAAAAATCAACAAGTGAAAGCTCAAGCTCTGCTGAAGTAACCAGTAAGGAGGTTAGTATCTCTGCAAAACTAATAGAGGCCAAAAGCATAATCACTGTTAAATTGGGCTCTAGCATTCTACTGAAGGTTAGAGGGATGAGTTCTAGGTCTATTTGGAAATATTTGATTAAAACATATGAGAATAAAACCTCATCCCGGCTTGATGTTTTGGATAGAGAACTCAGAACTTTAAAATTCAATGAAAAAGATGATGTGACAGAATTCTTTCGGAGACTTGATAATCTTATAGTAGACTTGGCGGCAGCTAGAGTAACAATCACAAATGACATCAAGTAATGACAATAGCAAGAGCTTTTTCCAACTATGATCAACTGTCTACATTAGTCAGAAATGTAGCAAAAAACAAAAAGAAGGGTTTTCGAAGGGTTTTCGAGGGAAAAAACCGTGGCAGTAATATGAATGCTGTCAAACTGTACAAGTATACATCATCATGAAATAAATGTATATATATACAAGAAATTTAATGCGTCCTACGGTGCATGTTCGAGTTTTAGCATGTTCCTACGTGCAAGTTCTTGTCGTGCCCTACATTCTAAAATCTTTTGAGAATACTCTAAATTCGTGGATTCTCTAAGATTCTACCAAGGTTCTCTTAGAGGTTTCGTGAGCATTTGTTCCATTGGATTGTCAAACTGTACAAGTATACATCATCATGAAATAAATGTATATATATACAAGAAATTTAATGCGTCCTACGGTGCATGTTCGAGTTTTAGCATGTTTCTACGTGCAAGTTCTTGTCGTGCCCTACATTCTAAAAGAATCTTTTGAGAATACTCTAAATTCGTAGATTCTCTAAGATTCTACCAAGGTTCTCTTAGAGGTTTCGTGAGCATTTGTTCCATTGGATTTCCGTAGATTCTCCAAGATTCTATGAAGATCCCCTTAGATTCCCTTAGATTCCTTTAGATTTTATGAGATTGCCCTAGGTTCCCTTACGTTACATGAGATTCAAAGAGATTCTATAAAGATTTCCCTTAGATACTCTAAGATTTCATCAACATTTTCTTAGATTCCCTTAGATTTTATGAAGATTCCTTTAGATCCCCCAGATTTTAAGAGATTCCCTTAGGCTTGTAAATATTTTCCTAGATTCTCTTACATTTTATAAGATTTTCTTAGATTCTATTAGATTCTTTTGGATTCCTTTACATTCCATAACTTTTTAGAACATTCTAAGACTTTCTAGAACATTCTAAGACTTTCAATATATTCTAGAACTTTCTAGAAGTATTTCCCTAGATTTCCTTGCATTCCCTAAGATTCTCCTACATTCTAGAACATTCTAAAACTTATTAGAACAATTTGGAACTTTCTGGAAGAATTTTCTTAGATCCCCCTAGATTCCCTTATGTTCTAGAACTTTCTAGAAGATTCTAGAACTTTCTAGAGCCTTCCAGAACATTCTAGAACTTTCTTGAACTAGCTAGAATATTATAGTCTATTTTATCTTAATGGAAACATTACCCTTAAGTATATTTGAAACATAAACTATTAGTATAATTAATGCTTGGTCTAGTGGTTAGAATGGGGGGCTGGGGGATCAATGGCCAGGGTTCGAATCCCCCACACAACATAAAAAATTTTAAAAGCCTTTTCCTAAGGGATGAGCATTCAACTTGGGCCGTAGTATCTTGGACCCGATCAAGGGTCAAGATCTCACCACGTGATAATAATTAAAGCAACATGAGCCATAGGATCTATTACATATAATTCCCAAAGTCATGTGCACCGTAGGATATGTGCCAAGCCACGTGAGCTGTAAGATCTCGGATCGACAATCAAGATCGGATCAACCTAGACCGTAGGATCGATTACATATAATTCCCAAAGCCATGTGCACCGTAGGATGTGTCCCAAAGCAACGTGAGCCGTAGGATCTCAGACCGACGATCAGGATCAGATCAACCTGGACCATAGGATCGCTTACATATAGTCTATACACAAACTACCAAGCCATCTGGGCTGTAGGATACGTCCCAAAGCCACGTGAGCCGTAGGATCTCGGATCAACGGCCGGATTCAGGAGGACAAACATAAGAACATATATATGTGTTATGATATGATATATATATGTCAAGTGTGTGCCCGAGGACATAGCTGATCTCGCATGTCCATAACCTCTTGAGTTAGAACAAAAACTCATAATTAGGGAACACGAGGAACATTCTAAGATTTTGTATGCTGTAAGAGGTAAAAATAAAGATCCATACCATGAAAAAAAAACTTGAACCTTGCTATCATTGCAATAACTATGATGGGCATCTTAAAAACAATTGCCCTAAGTTGTCAAAGGACAACATATGCTACAATTGTGAGGGGTTTGGACACCAGGCAGCAAACTGTTTTAGTCCAAGAGGCTTTGCAAAAGGAAGAGGAAGGGGAGAATTCAGAGAAGGGACTAGAGGGAAATCTAATAACAGACGAAGAGGAAGAGGAAGAAATGTTGCTAGAATAAATTTGACAAAGGAAGTAAACAATGAAGTCGTGGAAGATGTGGACGAAAATACAGAGGTAAATTCCATCCCTGTTTTGTTTCATACTTTGAATGTGCATAGAACTAAAAAGAAAGATGACTTACTTACCTTAGATTCACGAGCTGAGAGATGCGTAATTAAAAATGGAAGTGATCTAAAGGAAAGAACAAGGAGCAATTCAAGCTATATTCAACTTGGAGATGGAAACTTGCAACAAGTGGAAGAATCATGGTTGCTGGAGATCTATGATCTGAGTGGACAACCAGTAGAATTTAAAAATGTTCTTTGTGTGCCTTCAGTAGTCAGAAATCTAATTTATGTTAGTCAACTTGTAGACTTAACCTACAAGATTTGTTTTGAAAATGCACTGTAATATCTTTCTCGAGGATGAATTAAAATTTATTGCAAAAAGAGTTGGAAATCTATTTGCTCTTGATAAGTTGAAGACAGAAGGCTCAATATATTATACTGCTCATCCGTCAATCAGATAATGGCATGATAGATTGGGTCATACTCATCTAAACAACATCCATTACATGATTAAGAATAAGATGATTAATGCAGAAGTACAAGAACATGAGAACTTTGTTTGTGAAGGATGCATGTTGGGAAAGTATACTCGGCTTAGTTTCAAGAAATCCCCAAAAAGAGCAAGGGGAATTCTGGATCTTATTCACACAGATCTATGTGGCCCTATTAATATAACAAGTATAATGATAAAAGATTCTTTATAACTTTTATAGATGATTTCTCAAGGAAAACCAAACGTTATATTCTTAAGCACAAGGACCAAGCTTTTGCTGCCTATAAAAATTTTGAGCAAGAAGTCGAACGAGAAACTGGAAGAAAGATAAAATGTATCAGGTCAGACAGAGGAGGAGAATTTCTATCAAGTGAGTTTAACAAAAACTGTAGAAATAACGGGATAAAAAGACAACTAACATACAAGTACACTCCTCAACAAAATGGAATTGCTGAGAGAAAGAATAGAACTATTCTTGATGCTGTCAGCTCTATGCTTAAACAATCAGGTATGCCAAACTTCTTGTGGGATGAAGAAGTGAAAACAATAGTAATGATTCAAAATAAACTTCCTTCAGCCTCTATTAAGGGTAAGACTCCAGAGGAAATGTGGAATGGGCAAAAACCTACATATGATATGTTCAAGACTTAATGGATGTGTTGCTTATGTTCATGTTCCAAAGGAAATCAGAAAAAAGCTTGACGACAGGTCAGTAAAATGCTATCTTGCAGGCTGTGATGAGCAATCCAAGGGCTATAGACTATTTGATGTGAACAAGAAACAAATTTTGATAAGTAGAGATGTGGTTTTTGATGAGACAGGTGTCTACAAGGACAGAAATACTATCTCAGCAGTCAAGGGACCAGAAAAAGGAAAGGACAAGTTCAAAGGGGAAATGCACACTCAAAATATTGATGTATATGACTCTGATAGTGAAAATGAGGCACAGGATCAGACAATGCAAGGGGAATCGGAAGATGAATTACAATCAATACAAGGAGAAATAGAAGACTCCAATAACAGTGATGTTCATAAGGATAAACCGAGTCAGACAATGCTCAAGGAAAAAAAAAAGAAGAAAAACTGAAATTGAAAAAACTCAGGGAGCAGCTGGACATTAATCCATTAGAGTATCCAGAATAGAAAATGGCAAAAGCAGAAGAATAAACAATGGGGCCGTAGATATCAATTATGTACTTGCTCTGCTTGAACCCACAATCCCTCTAAATTATGAAGAACCCATAAATTCAGAATATTCTGAAGAATGGAAGCAAGCCATGTTGGAAGAAATGCAAGCATTCAATAGAACCAATACTTATGAGGTAGTTGTCAAACCTAAAAGTTATTGGCAGCAAGTGGATTTACAAATTAAAAACAGATTTGAATGGTGAACAAAAATTCAAGGCATGCTAGGACACAAGGATTCACACAAAGGAAGGGAATGAACTGCGAAGAGACATTCTCACCAATAGTTAAGCTAATTAGCATAAGAATCCTATTAGCATTTGCAAATGCTAATAATTTGGAAGTGCATCACATGGATGTAAGCACAACATTTTTAAATGTTGAGCTTGATGAGGAAGTCTACATGAAACAAGCATCTGGTTTTGAAGTAGATCAAGAAGGCATCGTATGGAAACTCAAGCGTGCAGTCTATGGATTAAAACAATCCCCAAGAATGTGGTACAAATGTATTGATCAATATCTGCAAGAACAAGGATTTAATAAATTTTTAAATGATGGAAACATTCATATATTGAACAGGGGCAACCAATTCTGCATTATCGCATTATATGTGGATGATAATATCATGGTTCCAAGTGATCCAGAAATACTAGAACATTGCAAGCAAATCTTGAAAAACAAGTTCCAAATGACTAATCTTGGACAGTTAAGAAAATTTCTGGGGATGGAAGTGAGGGGGGATATGCAAAGCAAGAGGCTGACCATTACTCAAAAAGGAACATCGAAGGTATGCTTAAAAGATTTCATATGGTAGATTGTAATGTGTCCAAGACACCTATTGTACAAGGGCTTAAATTATCTTCCAGCATGAGTCCCAAAACAGTGAAAGAGGAGCATCAAATGGAAAAAGTGCCTTATAGGGAGCTGATAGGATGTTTGCTCTTTGTGTCAAATAGCACCAGGCCTGACATTTCGTTTACTGTTAGTCTCTAAGCAGGTTTACAAATAATCCAGGTCACCAGCATTGGGCAGCAGCTAAAAGAGTACTCAGATATCTAAAATTCACACAAGATCATGGCTTGACTTTTAGCAATAACAATTTAATTCTAACATGGTATGTTGACGCTGATTGGGGAAGTGATATTGACACTAGAAAGTCTACATTTGGATATTATTTTATGCTAGAGGAGCTACAATAGCATGGAAAAGCAAAAAACAATCATGTGTCGCAATGTATACTGCAGAGGCAGAATATGTAGCACAATAACAGGGGGTTTTCTTGGTGTTTTTGTACGCTTTTCACAAAGGTTTTCCTAAGATTTCATGGCGTATTCGAATGGATGTACTAATGCGTACATCTAGAGTGCACCATTTCTTAGTCGTTGATTTAGCTTTTTTTTTTCAATGGTCCAACATCCAAGGGCTCACAACAAAAGCCCTCTTTTTATTTTAGGGGCTGAACATGCAAGCCTCGTGGATAGCATTTTAGGGCACGAAACAAGGCTTGCAAATCTGCAACAACAGGGATTAGCAAGCTAAGATTCTGTTGTCGAGATTAAGAAGCGGCTGTTAGTATTTCTATAGAATGGTCGCAGATTAGAAACCGGAAATGGTTATTTAAGGTCTATAATTGAGGCTTTTTTCCGGCAGCCTCTGCCATACCCATGTCGGTGCCGGACTGGCCCTGGCCCGACTGAACGAGGTAACCATAAATTTTTTATTTTCAATTCTTCTCCAGTTACTTGTCTGAACAGATCCCACAGCAGAGAAACCTATCGGTTTGCCATTATTGAATAGAATAGAATATGATTTTATCGTCCACGGAGACCAACTGGCCTATGGGACCCAAGTACAAAGAGAGCAAGCAGCGATATTACTACGTGGATTAAAAACCCCCGCCCGGGGTTTTCGGGAAAACCTTAGTAGCAATAAGGATGCTTTGATATCTGCATGCTTATATACATAATCACAAGTACAAGCGAGGTTCATATCGGACGGGGGGCATAATCGAACTCCGTATCCATTACCTCCTCGAGGTACGATCCCAACAAGCCTACAGAGGCCGTGCTCAATTAGCTCATGCAAGGCCCGATGGGGCACAACTAACCGAGCATCACCGAGGCCCGGATATGCTCGTCTGCCGGACGAGCCCCGGAGGGCGTGACTTTCATCCTCAATGGCTTTGTTGGCAAAGATCGGCGGACTCTATCCTCCGCGGGCTCCCAATCCATCTCCACTGTCTCAATGCGGAGGTGGTGTGCACTGTCGCGAATGGAAGCAATCACCCTCAAGCGCTTTTCATGGGTAGATGGGTGCGCAGGTAGTGGTGTGGGCCCCTCGTGAGCATGGGATTAACACGCTGCCGATAATTTGCCACCTTGACATGTGACCCGGGGGCCTCTGATCCCAAAGCTTGGCCATGAAGCAAGCATCCAAATCTTGCTTCAAGGCAGCCGTTCCTTCGGTGTATGCACCGGTCCACATCGTGGTGCCCGCACATTCCATAGCGAGAACCACTGGGCTTGCTTGTCTTTCCAAAGAAGCTTTGAGTCGCCGGGCCCATCGCCATTTGCCAAAGCAAGGTTGGGCAGCCGGGCTTCATCCATAGCCACCACCTTCCGGAAGTAAATAATGTGACGTTCCAGTATGACCCTCTCCAGAATGGAAGGAAGCCTGTCTCCCGGAGCAAGATCTGATATGGGACCGTGGATTTCACTCCCAAAGGTTCGGGCCAAGAAGGCCTTACAGTACTGCTCTAGATCGTTCCAAGTGGTGAGGGATATCACTTTGCCCCACACTTCGCCCCCATTGAGGAGGACCCGATTCAACCAAGGCCCCGAACAAGTGTGCTTGGTGACCCCATGCATCAGCTACGCCTTGATCGTTGTTTTGCATTGCATACAGGGCTTTCCAGCCTGCAGTGACCCGTAACCTGATGGATGCATCCCAGTGTGTGGTAGTAGAAAACTCAATGCCCAAATACTTATAAGACTGAGCCACCTCCACTACCTGCCCCTGGTAAGTGAATGAGGGAAGGCGTGGGTGCCGGGATGATGGGACCAGCAGCACCCTTGTCTTGGCCAAGTTAACTCTCATGTCAGTGAATTGGCAGAAAGTGTCCAAAGCATCCAGGTGGCGTTGCATGTCCTCTGGGGTATATGCGAGCAGGTCAACATCATCAGCATATATGAGTTGCCGGATTATGTGGTGCATCAACTGAGCGCCCCCCCCCCCGTGCTCAGCTAGCCATTCTTCTAGCTGGTCAATGTACAAGCCGAAGAGCGTCGGGGATAGAGGGCAGCCCTGGCGCACCCCAATGCTACTAACAACGGGCTCCCCGACAGTGTGAGACGACCGGAGCAAGCCTCGTATAGTCTCAGATATAGCATTCTGCAAGTCGACGGGGGTCCCTAGCTGTCTCAATCTGTCCCACAACTTATCCCGAGGCACTGTGTCAAAAGCCTTTGCGAAATCCACAAAGCAACAGTACAGGTTCTAAAGGCGTCGATTCCGGCTATCCTCTATGAGTGTTCGCAGAGTGAAGATATGGTCAATAGTAGAATGCCGGGGCGGAAGCTTGCACTGCTGCGTGAGAGCCCCGCACTTCTCCATCCTCCGCCCAAAGTGTCAATCGCCACCCAAGAATCCCGGCAAGCAACTTGGCAAAGACAGAATCACCATAATGGTAATGCGATAGTTGGTCGGGATGTGGGGTCCCCTGCTTTGTATATGGGCACAACTCTACCGTAGTCCAAAGGGGGAAGCCTTCTTGCAATGCCCCGTTGAAGAGTGCTTTGAGAACCGGCACCATTGGGGGCCGCCCCCTTGAGAAGCTCGCACGCATACCATCCAAATCTGCTGCCTTCCCGTTAGCGGCGTTGCAGGCCCATTATGACATCCCTTCAAGAATGACCAAAGGCTAGGCCCACATGGAGGTACTGGTGCCCGGCTTCCCATTGGGTCATACAACTCTTTGCAAGTATCTCACCCATTGTTTCGGGTAATATTTCCTATGGGTCAGGCAGGCTTACTCAAGACCTTTCTCCGAAAGGCCCTAGGGTGGCGGTCTAGAAGACCAAACATCTGTTGGTGAAGCTCCAGCGGTACCCGGCTTTCTTGGTCTTGAGGAAGGAGCGGTATTGACGGACGGCTGCTGGCGAATGGTGGGGTCCAAAGACTTGGCATGAGCCATCGTTTAAGCTCCCGGACATTCGTCATCGAACCGGTGATTGCGGGGAAGGTGGTTGCAGCCCATGTGGATCGTCGAGCGGCCTCTCCCAAAGCATCTGCCCCCTACCCTCGAAGGAGCTGGTTCACCGGGCCGCTCTGGCGTTGAAGTGTGGGGAGTTGCGGCCTCCCGGCAGACTCATGCTCAAGCATCCTCGCATAGACCGGCCGCATGATCATAGTCCGGCCGCAACCGTGGTACATGGGGTGTTGGGGCAATGGGTGCTCGGTTGGCACGCCAATCTATCTGCAAGAACGGGGGCTGATGGTCGAGTCTACTTCCTCGTCCCGCCACCGTCCCATGCAACCGCCGAGTGATCAAGTGTAGGCATTGCTCGTCTGCCGCTAGCACGTAATCCACCACCTGGTGCCGCCCCGGTTCTCCCCGTCTACAAGTGAAGCGGCTAGAGGGCGCGGCCAATGTGCCAGCCATTGCAAATGACCGGGTCAAAGATCTTGCCCAACCTTGTGGTAGTTGCCGGCCATACCGTGTCACTGGCCGTCATCGGCGCCCTTGGCCAAACCATCTCTGCGGGGGTCCATTTGCAACACATCCTCGACTAGAGGTGCGAATTTTGGGATCTGCTTTCCCTTTGTCTTGGCGCATTGAAATCTCCAAGCAACATGACCTTGCCCAATTGTTGCATGCTGGCGTATGTCATCATATAGATCGACATAGGGCTCACGCACGTCCACATCCAAGTGTGTGTGGTAAAAGTTGCTCTCGGTATGTGGGAAGTAGCAAGCAAAAAGAGAGGGCTGCCATCGCTATTCTGCTTTTCGTTACCCACAGTGTCTGTTATTGCCCGTCACCTTGCCTTACGCGGGGGAGACCGATTGGGCCAAAGTTTTGTCTGGTAGTAACACGCATGCCAATTCCTCCGTGTCCTCGTTTCGGTGCACTCATTGAAGACGCGAGTAGCTGGTATCCCGGCAAATCAGGTAGCCTATGACCAACATGTTCCCATGTTTCCATGAGGAAGATAAGGTCCATGCCCATGGCGACCGATGGAATTGAGACTGTCCCCCTTCTGCCATGGAAAGCCACGGCAATTCCAGGATACCACGCTGAGGCACGATCCCTATTTAGTGGCATGCATCGCCACTTCAGGTCCGGTGGTAGTGGTGGTCCCAGGGGGAGCGGAAGATGTGGATGCCTGTGCCGCTGGGGCCCCCTCAGAGGGGACTCGAGGGGCCTGAGTGCTCGTGATCCCCGTTTGGCTGCACAATTCCGCATCCTTCCCGGACCAGCCCCGCTGCCCTTTATGTCCAAGGCGGTCCTCGACTTTGGCCAGCTCACGCCTTCGGGTCTCTTGCTGTGCTGGGGTCAAGTCCCGGTCAACGTACAGAGCCGTCCCCTTCAACTTCCGGCCCTGACGCAGGATGCCCACCCGCTCTGGCACGCTCTCAACTGTGAAGATGACCACCCGGGGGCGAGTAGGGCGCTGAATTCCATGACGACTCACCTTTCCAATGGTCACAGGTGCTGGGAACATCATCCGGTCCAAGATCTGTGTCTGGAGTCGGGAAGTGAGATGTTCTCCCGACTCCTCCGTCAGGCCTCGCACTACCACATTGCGGCTCCTGCGTCTCTGTTCCTGGAGTTCGGCGGGGGCCGCACCAGGTGTTGGTTGAGGTGGGTGAGGCATAGGCTGTGGCCGGCGCCGGGGTGGTGGCGGCCCGGCGTGATCTGATGTGTCCGCAGCATGTGTTACAGGTTGACGTCCTGTAGGTTGGTGGGTTCGCGGGGTTGGTGTGTTCTTTGCTGTGGTTTCTGTTCTCCGGAGTCTGGAGCTCAGCTCTTGCAGGACGTTGTCATGTCTTGCCATCTCCCGCGTGCAATGGCGGAGTTGCTCATGTGCCTCGGCATGGAGGCCCTTGCCTTGCTGGGCAACGGCCGCCCGAAGCTCCTGTAGCTCCCGATTTCGTGCTAAATCCTTACTCCTGTTAGAATCAAAGCTTAGGATATGAACTCAAGTATACAAAGATAAGCTTCTGCCTCTTCCAACCCGCACCTATCACTTCATCTGCAACAGATACATCCATCTATCCCCATCATCCCTATATATATGAATATTTTCTTGCCAATCTGGACATATCCACTTGTCAAATCGTGCATGCCCTTCATATAGAAAGTTTTCCAACTTGCCTAGATAATAGGATGCCCTGCTGTCCTTAAGTTCCAGCTGTCGTTGACTTTGACCGTTGACCAGTCAACCCAAAACCCTAAGTGGCGGGCAGGGGGTACCAAGCGATTTCTGGCGGGCGTAGCAACCTCAGGGTAGTACCTGCCCGCCACTTTTCAATTTCAGAGCTTTTCTTTCTTGCATTCACTGCCACTGCTTCTCATGAATGCTTGTATGAATCCTCATTAGCCTAGGGAAGCCAAAATGTGGTCACTAATCCCCTTATGTGCTCGAATATCACATGACACACTCTTATGCAATGACCTCATTTTTCTAACACTCCTCCTTCATTGCATAAGCAATTAACCTTTAACTGCTTTTGAAAAACTGTAAACTTACTTTCTGGAAGCCCTTTTGTGAAAACATCTGCTATTTGTTTGTCAGTTCTGATATACATCATTTGGATATTGCCCTTTGCTGCTTGATCTCTGATGTAATGCAAGCTTAACTCAATATGTTTAGTTCTCTCATGTTCAACTGGATTTTTGACTATTGCAATGCAACTTTGGCTATCAGATTAGATAGTTGTAGGATTTATCTGTTTGATATCCAACTCTTCTAGAAGTCTTCTGAGCCAAACTATTTCTCTGGACAAAAGAGATGAGGCTGCATATTCAGCTTCTTCGCTGAAGATAAGGCTATAGCATCATCGCTTTCTTGGTTCTCCAACTTATTGTGCCTCCTCCAAGAAAAATCACATAACCTCATAGTAGACTTCCTTTCGTTTGATCACCTGCCTATCACGATCCGAATAGGCATACATTTCTAGATTATTATCATTGAAAGTTATCCCATAATCTTGAGTTCCTTTCGGATATTTTAATACTCTTTTTGCAGCCAACCAAGAACCTTCTCGGATTGCTTTGCATCTTACGCCGTGATATTGACAAAGATAGGTTATGTCCGGCCTAGTACTGTTGCTCAAGTACAGTAAACACCCTACTAGAGCACGATATGGGACCTGTGTCATGTACTCCAGTTCATCTGCATCAACCTCAGAACTTACAGTTAAATGATGGCCTGGTACAATTGGAGTTTTGACAGTACAAGCTTGTTGCATATTGAACCTTTTAAGCATATTTTCTATATGCCCTTTTTGTTTTAGTTTCAAAGAATCTGTTTTTCCCTGTCTCTAATCACCTCAATTCCCCGAAAATTTTTGCAAGGGCCCTAAGTCTGTCATCTTGAATCTGTGCTGTAGAATATTTTTGCAAACTTCCAGAACTTGAGTGGAATTAGCAACCATGATGCAGTCATCTACATACAAGGCTATAATACAAAATTTATCTTCTATTTTGTATCTATATAAGTTACCATCATTTTGAAATTTTTCAAACCCTTGCTCTCTTAAAAAGTGTCTATGCAAAGATACCATTCTCTTGGAGCTTGCTTCAAACCATATACTGCCCTATTCAATTTCCAAACCAAATTGTTTCCTTTCTCAAAACCAGGAGCCTGTTTCATGAAGATGTCTTCCTCTAGTATAGCATTTAAAAAACATTTTTTTTCACATCCATGTGATGGATTTCATAGTCAAGAGCATTGGCCAAACTTAATAATACCCTTAGGCTAGTGAGCTTTACTATGGGTGAATAAGTTTCATCATAATCTTGTCCCTGTTTTTGAGTAAACCCCTGAGCCACTAAACGTGCTTTATATTTTTGTGAACCATCTGCATTGGTTTTGATTTTAAAAATCCATTTACTGCCAACTATGTTTTGTCCAGCAGGTTGCTCAACAACATCATAAGTATGAGTATCTGCAAAAGAGCTTAACTCATCATGCATAGCCTTTTTCCATTCTTCTGCATTAACACTTTCTAAGGCCTGCTCAACTGTTCTGGGTATTTCAATATCTTCAATTATTGCCATAATCTGTTCAATTTCATCCTCTGCTTGATTTGGTTGCAGCGGTTCCAATCTTCTGCTCCCACCTAAAGGATTTCTTCCATAGACTTCTTTGTCAAATTTAATTTCATCTTGCAGTCTTTGTGCTTCTGTTCTCCTCTTTCGAGTCTTCTTCTCTGGTGCTTTATCTGCTTCAAGAACTTCTGTTTCAGCTTCAGATCTCTGAGTTTGAGGTATTTGATCTGCAGCTAATCCATCTATTTTATCCTCCTCCTCCTCTTCATAATCAATTTGATTATTTGTCATCTGTGAAGCTTGAGGAGTAGGCAATTCCTTTTGAACTTGATGTCTATGTTTGTACAAAACATCTTCACAGAATATCACATCCCTACTAATCACAATATTTTTATTTTCTGGAATAAAAATTCTATAGCCTTTCGAGTGGCTATCATAGCCTACAAGAAAACCAATCTCAGCTTTGGCATCAAGCTTTTTCCTGAGTTCATCTGGTTTATGAACATAAGCCAGGCAGCCATAAACTTTAAATTTTTCATAATCAATTTCTGAACCTTCTCCATACCACATTAAATCAGGAATATTCCCTTGCAAGCTTGATGAAGGCAGCTTATTTTGTATGGTATTGGCTGTCAATAAAGCTTCTTCCCATAAATAATTTGGTAATCCACTGTTCTTAATCATTGACCTGACTGCATTCATAAGCGTTCTATTTCTTCTTTCTGCTATTCCATTTTGTTGGGGACTGTATCTACATGTTAATTGTCTCCTGATGCCATTTGCAATACAAAAACTCTTAAACTTAGCTGAAAGATACTCTCCCCCTCTATCAGATCTTATGCACTTTAATTTCTTACCTGTTTGCCTTTCTGATTCAGCAACAAACTGTTTGAAGGCTATCAAAGCTTGAGATTTGTTGGCTAGCAAGTAACATTTACATTTTCTGGTATAATCATCAATGAATGTGATAAAATACCTTTTGCTTGTCCTACCTCTGACATTCAAAGGTCCACACAAGTCAGTATGAACCAATTCCAGTATTTCCTTACTTCTTTTCTTTGCTTTGAGGAAAGGCAATCTATTAATTTTGCCTAGCATGCATCCTTCACATATATGCCCTTTTTCCTCATTTTCATATTTGATGAATCCTTTCTTTGCTAATAACTTGAGATTGTTTGCATGAGTGTGTGCTAATCTATTGTGCCACATCTCAAATTCTGACAGCATCAACATTTGACAAGGTAAATCATCGACATGCTCAAACTGAAATAGTTTACCAACTCGCTTAGCATGAAACTTAATTTCATTATTCAACCATATGTTACAACCAACATCATCAAACACTACTCTGTAACCCAAATCAACTAATCGGCTATGATATAAGATTTTTGATAATTCCAGGTACACACAAAACATTTTTAATGTTCACTATATTTCCTTGCAAATCCCATAGCCTGCAATAATCCCCTTCCTTCAATCTTTTGCAAGGCTCCATTTCCTACTTGCACACTTTTGGCTTCTCCTTGTTCCAAATTTTTTAAGCAAATGAGCAGAGTGGACTCTTGATCTTTCAGCTCCACTATCAACTACAAGAGCATGAGATAACTTGTTAGTATTGTTCTTATTTTCAACAATCGAATTCAGCAAGTTTACCTCATCTTCATCAACAATCTTTTCTCCTTCTTCATGTTCTTGTGCAATAAAAGCACCAAAGTGATTTCCTGCCTTCCCTCGACCTCTTGATGCACCTCTACCTCTCCCGCTAGAGCTGCCTCTACCTCTTCCAAGTTCCTTTGGAGTAGGACACTTAGATGCCAAGTGGCCTTGACCACCACATGTGTAGCAGTAAAACTCTTTTTTCTTGAGCTTGGGACAATTACTTTTGACATGACCAGGTTCATGACAGAAATAACATATGATTTTATCTTGTCTTTTACCAGCATACAAAATTTCAGTTTCCTCTTCAACTCCTTTTACAACCCTTTTTTGCTCCACCTCTGTTCTAATAATTGTTTTTTTATTTCTTCCCTGTTCTTAGCAATGTTTCTTATGAATAAACTCAGCTGATCATTATCTACAATTGCTCTAGCAATTGCTAAAACCTGATATCTCTCAGTGAGATCTACTCCAGCCCCACTAAGATCAGCCACTATATTATCAAACTTGTTAAAAAGTCTGAAACATCATCCTCATCATGTAACTTAAGATTTCTGAGCTCTTTATCCAATAAATCTATTTGTGATGAGGTTTTCTCTTCATAATGTTTTAGCATAAACATCCACATCTCCCTAGGACTCTTGTTTCTCAATTTTAGCCTAATTGTAGGACTAACCTTTGAAGCAATGATCCCTTGTGCCTCTTTCACTTTGGCCAAACTAGATCGACCCCTAGCTCCACTGCTTTCTCCAGAGGTAACTTCTTCACTCTTGGCAAAGATCTCCTTCCCCGTCCCCTTTGCAGCAGAGGCATTAACAACACTGGAACTTGCAACTGTGGTTGCAACACCTGCAGTAGGATCCACAAGATCCCACAAGTCTTCTACTTCCAACACATGTTTCACAGCATCCTTCCAGATCTGGAAACCAGGCCCTCCTTTGTAAACTTCAATCAAGCCAACAATCCAGCTCCAAAACGGCTAGACATATCTCCCAACCTGTGCTCTGATACCAAATGTTAGAATCAAAGCTTAGGATATGAACTCAAGTATACAAAGATAAGCTTCTGCCTCTTCCAACCCGCACCTATCACTTCATCTGCAACAGATACATCCATCTATCCCCATCATCCCTATATATATGAATATTTTCTTGCCAATCTGGACATATCCACTTGTCAAATCGTGCATGCCCTTCATATAAAAAGTTTTCCAACTTGCCTAGATAATAGGATGCCCTGCTGTCCTTAAGTTCCAGCTGTCGTTGACTTTGACCGTTGACCAGTCAACCCAAAACCCTAAGTGGCGGGCAGGGGGTACCAAGCGATTTCTGGCGGGCGTAGCAACCTCAGGGTAGTACCTGCCCGCCACTTTTCAATTTCAGAGCTTTTCTTTCTTGCATTCACTGCCACTGCTTCTCATGAATAGTTGTATGAATCCTCATTAGCCTAGGGGAGCCAAAATGTGGTCACTAATCCCCTTATATGCTCGAATATCACATGACACACTCTTATGCAATGACCTCATTTTTCTAACAACTCCGAAGAGCGCTCATTATTGTGGACCCATATGTGCCAAGAGATGAAGTATTCAGCTCGGTGAAGAACTCTAGTTTTCTGGGCAGAGCTCTGAAGGCAATAGCGATCCTAACTTTGGCTCTGTTGACAGATTTTGTAACAGCGGCAAAGAAACAGGACAAGAATCTGGAAGAAATTACTCACAAGGTTTATTTTGATGTGGAAATCAATGGGAAGGCAGCAGGTCGCGTGGTTACGGGGCTCTATGGTAATGCAGTTCCTAAAACTGTGGACAATTTCCGAGCTCTGTGTACCGGTGAGAAAGGAATGGGATCCAGTGGTAAGGCTTTGCATTTTAAAGGCAGCATTTTTCATCGTATTATCCCTAGTTTTATGATCCAAGGAGGGGATTTTACCCATGGAAATGGAAGGGGAGGAGAATCTATCTATGGGGCCAAGTTTGCAGATGAAAACTTTAAGCTTAAGCACAGTAGCCCTGGTGTCTTGTCTATGGCAAATGCAGGACCTAATACTAATGGATCTCAGTTCTTCATCACTACTGTTAAGACTGGCTGGCTTGATGGTAGACATGTTGTGTTTGGGAAAGTTATCACTGGAATGTATGTTGTTTTTAAGGTCGAAGCTGAAGGCACTCAGAGTGGAGCTCCCAAAAGTACTGTTAGAATTGCTGACAGTGAGAGCTTCCCCTGTAAACATATTTTGTTCATTTGCTCAAAAATTATGTTGAGGCGGGTTTCTGCGAATCGGCAACTGGCAGTTCTGAATCCCCTTACCGGTTCGTCTATATTCTTACCCAAAGCTCCATCTTGCAGGCTTGATTTCAGTGCTTGTATAGTTGCATTGCATGTAGATAAGAACCCTAAAAGCTCCTCCGGCAGATCATGCAGGCAGATCATGCAGCAAGAGGCTTAGGTATAAAGTAGTTGTGATTTCTTATTGGGAGCTTCCAAAGGAGCACTGTGAATGCAAGCCTCTAGATTGTGACTGCCCAGATACCACTTTTGTGGCACATGTGTATGATTCTGATGTAGAAAGCTGGTCCAGGCGCAGCGGCACAAACAGCAAATGTAGTGATGGTGGGATGATTTGTGAAGGAAATTTGCAGAATGGTACCAAAACAGTGCATAATGGGGTGGTTCATTTTGTCACAATAAGGGGACACTATGATTCTTATCCTCACAGCATACTTTCCTACAACATTCTGGCAGATACATGGCGAGAGGTTGCGTTTAGAGGAGATGTTGTGGATTATGTTGTTGATGACTATTACAATCAAGTGCATGAACTTGGAGCAGATAGAGAAGGTGCTTTGATATTAATACATGGGCAGTTTGCAGGCAAAAATCTCTGTTGTATCTTCTTCTGAAGGAGACGGGCTTAGCAAGTCACTCATGAATAATAGGGCAGAGCCATATTATATTATAATCCAGCAACTATCACGCATGGAAATGCTGGATTAGAGGGTCTATTCTGTAATTCTATCATCTCATTTATGGTGATTACTTACAATTCTATTACTTCTCTTTAGAGAAATTTTACTGTAAGTATTTGCAATATCTTTTTCCTACTACCTCCATATGGTTCTAGCTTTGCATATTCTGCCCGACCTAAATTTGAACAATGAGACTAGTGATGGCAGAAACATGCCCTTTATTTCTAGTAAGGTCATTACAATTACTTAAATTGTCTATATCTACACCTCTACACCATCCTTAAGGCCCCGAAGGGGCCAAAAAAAATTTTAGTTAACACACAACTAACATTATTAACACAAACCATTTCATTTGACACACCCCTTAAACCCCCTTTGGTTTGGGTGCATATTCAAATGGGGGGTTATGTAGGGCAGCGAGAGCCTCAAAAAATTTACAATACATGTACAAAATGAACACCATTAAGTACATTGTCTCAAATCTTATAGTATTTTGCAAACCTTAAAATACAGTATACAAAAACTTGTACATGCATACCCCACAAACGAGGATCGCTATATACGGTCCAGATCTTGGAATAAAGGGCAAATATGCCCATCCGAAGGCTCTCGTTGCCCGAAGTAACCCCCCGTTTGAATATGCACCCAAACCAAAGGGGGTTTAAGGGGGATTTTAATTTAATGGTTTGTGTTAATAATGTTAGTTGTGTGTTAACTAAAATTTTTTTTGAATACAACTCCACTTCACTGGCTGCTAAAGAAATAGCATGGGTAAGACGCCTATTGGATGAATTAAAAATATGTCAGGTTGGACCAACTGTACTTTTTTCAGACAGCATGAGTTGCATTGCCATTACAAGGAACCCAGTATTGCATCAAAGGACTAAGCATATAGAACTACATGTTCACTTCATTAGAGATCTGGTGGCTAAAGGTATCATAGCAGTTGAGTATGTAAATACCAACGAGCAAACTGTGGACATCCTAACCAAAAGCCTATCAGAAGTCAAGCTTACTAAGTTCAAACAAGATTTGGGAATTATGGAAGGATTACAAAAGAAAAGGGTGAGTTTTGATATTGGGAATGGAAAGTTGTCATCTAGCAGTTAAGTGGATTTTATCTTCCAAGTATATAATGATGACTAGAAAATATATATTCTGCTGTATGAACTGTGCAGGAAGTTAAGCAAAAGGATTGTTCAATGACAGGTTCAATGTGCAGAAAGTTAAGATAAAGGATTTTATCATCCTTTATACATTTACAGCTATAATGTTCTCAAGGTTATCAGTAATGAACCGAGCAAAGAGTCAAGTTAAAGGATTCTATCTTTCCTTGGTCACTTACAGGTTCAATGTTCTCAAGATCCTCATGGAATTTAGCATGAAAGGGGAATGATGAAATTAATCATGCTAAATGAGGACATGGGTTGAAGTTATATTGCATAGTATGCATGTTGAAATAAGAATAGGTTAATGGTCATGATATGCATTGTCTAACCATTAATATTATTTATTCTAAAACTTATAAAAAGAAGTCGAATACGGGTAATGGTTTCGAGCCAAAATATGTTCGAATATGGCAACTCAGATAAGCGGCTAGGCGGCGTCCGAGTCTGGACCTAGGCAGTCAGATTTGGCTCTATAAAAACATAAGAAGAAAACTAACATAGATCAGAGTGTTGTTGTGAAGCTCCTATGTGCAGGAGGCTTGGGCTCTCGAAGAAAAGGGATATGTGATACAAGATATTGGTTAATATCTTGTGAACAGGACATCTTCAATGGTCATATGAATTATATTGATTATTTGAAGTTGCTTGATGTGTTTATGAAGTTCATTGCCATTGTCTAGTTAGTCTATGATTCACTAAATCAAAGATCTTGTGTAACAAACATAGTATTATTTTTTCATTAACATAGAAGCCATCCTTTGCATAAGTTCAGAGCAACTTTCTTTCCAACTTGCCAAAAATGATGGATACAAACCTAACAAAAGCTCCTTTTCTGAAAGAAAAGTTTAACACTTCCCTCAATTTGTCCCACACTAGATGCAGTTCTTGATAGTGCATGAACCAATGTTCAAATGTCTCTTCTTCCTAACCGCACATTGGACAATTTGGTGAGACATCACGGTTGAACTTGCTCACTAATACATTGATATTGAATGCCCCGAGCAATGTGGATACCTTTGATAAGAAGTGGCTCATCTAGACCCATTTCCATACTTAAGTGACTTGGTTATCTTCTAATGCTCGCTCCCATTGGAAAGGAACATTTATCATTTCATTCACATGCAATACCTTGTATGGCTTTGAAACAAAATGTGTTTTATCAAGATTTTCATGAGGTAAGAGGAAAGCACTTAACCTGTGGATATGCAAAAAGCAGTATATTATACAGTACCATTTCCCAAACTCGTTTATTCCCCATTTTTAAGTTGAACATGCTTTGAAAATAATCCCAAGAGCGTTGTACTCCACATCAATAGTAATTCCCAATGCACGAGATACCTGCCATAGTCCATCTATTTTGAATTCTTTTAATTCACTCCCAAAAAAGGCGGTGCGCTACCTCTGTTGGTTTTTACTTGCAACCACCACAAAGGCTTAAGCACTAAAGTACAATTTCTGATATCCAAACGCATAGAACTTTCTTGCATGCTTTTAACAATCCTCTAAGAAATGGCGATGCTCCTACGTAAGGGCTCAATTTATAATAGAGGGCCCATGGCAAATCTGCTTTATGGAAAAGCTTCCCCATGGCATGGAATGGATTAATGATTGTTGTAGAAGCTCAGGGCCCGTGGACTTCGAGTTTTGCTGAAGAATTTTCCATGTGAACTTGCAAACTAAGATCATACTGTGCAACTTAAAGTCAAGCATCCAATAAGATTTCGATCTCTGTAATATTCTTCAGGCAACTTTGACATCTGATCCCTCCTCATTTCTGCCCCATACAAAATTTTGCACAAGCTTTAATAACTCTACTAACTTGGATTGGGGAGCCAGCAGCATCGATACAACATAAATGTGAGTACTGCTTAACATTGACTTAGCTTCTTCCCGCCATGGAGACCTTATTAACCTTCCACCATCTCAAATGTTTATCTGAACTAAGCAAGATCTCATCCCATATAGTCGAAGATGAGGTGCACACTCTGATTGGAACACTCAATAATTTCAAAGAAGACTCAACGAGCATTATAGTCCAAGAAACATGAGCCGAAAGAGGCTCATCTAGTGGTCAAATGGCTGCACATTTGCTCCAGTTGAGAAAAGAGTCTGATGCTATAGAAGAAGCATTCAATAACTGTTTAACATTCAAAAGATTATCTTCTGAGACTTTCAAGAATAAGAATGTATCGTCCGCATATTGGTTACAAATTTGTTGTGGGCCATCTATCATCTGCAGCCTTGTTATAACACTATCTTCCATTGCTGCGAATAGCAATTGAGATAGTCCTTTTCCAACAATATGCCCAAGAGCATCCTTGCCTAATGCCCTTGCTTATGTCAAAAATAGAAGTATTTGTAAAAACTAACATAGATGCATGCAACTACTTCAACTTCGCAACAATGTTGGTGAATTTCTGTCCACAACCGAAGGCAAGCAACATCTTTTTCAAAAAGGACAAACTCACATTGTCAAATGCATTTCTAAAATCAAGCTTTAAATATAGAATTTAATGACGTGTCTTTCTTGCCAATACATGCCTTCAAAAGCAGCTGCAATATTATTGAGAATACTTCTATTTGGTATAAATCCCGACTGAACTTTAGATAAATGTTCCATCAAAACGGGCTTTAGTTTCTCCGCATATCCTTTTGTTATGTTTTTGTAGAAGGCTGACAACAAGGTAATAAGACTTCAATCACCTATAGTCTTCGGTTCCTTCACCTTTGGAATTAGAATGATACATCCAATGTTTAGTATGATGTCAAGCTTGTTCGCTCGTAAAAAGTCTTGATAAGTGCTATATACAAAAGATTGTGTCCATTTCCAATATTCCTGGAAAAATTCTGCTAGAATACCATCCATACCTGGGCTTTTATTTTTGGCCAGAGAAGATAGCCTTACGCATATCTTCATTAGATAATGGTTTCCCAAATTGCTCCCTTTTTGTTGCAAATACTTTAGACACCTTTTTTGAAAGAATCAGCTCCTCAAACAATCCTAAAAATTTATATCGTTTCTTTTTAAAGAAATCTTTAAACGACTAAAAATGATTTCATTCAACTGATGTGGGTTCTGAGCGATGGATCCATTCTCCATCTATAAGGGTGAAAGCACGTGGTGGTGTCCCAATTCGACTGTCCCCCCTGTCCCCCCAAAATGTGGTCGTGCATCTGCCACTTTTGTGGTATGAAACTATAATTATGGCACTGCTCAACTGCCGTTATTTAAGAATGGAGTCCCAATTTGTGGGGTAAATTTTAATTTCAAAACTAAAATTCAAATTCGTATTCTTCGGCCCCTTCCCGTTCTTTGCCTACGTCCTGTTATTTAGCTCCCTACTGCAAGCTCCAATCCATTGTGGGTATGGATGTCAACGAGGTAATCTGTCCACAAACTGACATTTAAGACAGAAGAAAACGAAGAAGAACCAATGCTGAAGAAAAGACGCCAGAGGAAAAGAAGAAGAGAGGAAAGATTGGAGCTTGCAGAATTGGCAGAAGGATCTAGTTCATCAAGAAGTGCAAGCACTAAACACTGTATTGTCCTTAATTTGCTAATGTCTTTCCATAAACAGACCAAAAGAATTTAGGATAGCATGAAGAAAGAAATTTTACTTGAGTTTTTGAGGGATAAAACTGTGAAACTCTCTCCTAGCAATGACTGCCTAGTAGCCAAAAATAGTTGTCTTGCAATGTCTGTACCACGTCGTGCAGATTCTGAAACAAGTGACAAAATCAGCCAGAGAGATCTTGGAAAGGTATTAGGTGTTCACCCAAGAAACCTGTAAAAAACAAAGAAAAAGAGGGCAGAGATCGATTACAATGGTGGGAAATGGGTTTCTTATAAGAGAGCTAAAAGATTCGATACAATTCAGATGAACAGATAGAAAAGATTCAAAAATTTTGGATTAAGAACACCAGAGTGTCTCCTAACATAAAGGATGTTAGAACTAGAAGATTGGAGAGAAATGTAAGAGAAGAACATGTTTTCTTATTCATATTTTCTTCGTTATGGTGCTTAGTGTGGTGGTGCATGTGGTGGTTCTTGTGTTGTATAGTGATTGTGGTGTACTGTATGCAACATGTGAATTGTGTGTAGTTGACTCTGAAATACAGCTAAATAATATTTAATGTTGAGAATATTAGAACATGACAGAATTGAGTTACAAGTACTATAGCTGTTTATTGGATCTGTGTGTACAATCGAACAATATTTGAGAATGACAGATAACTGATCCTCCATTCAGATTGACCAAGAATTTGGCTACTGTTACTCGTCTCCATGACAAACTAGTACCCATATTGCTAATCTGTACATACAAAAGGGATCGCAGGAAAACTTTCCTGGATAATCCATTATTCATGTTTTCCAGTTGTTAACTCCACTCATGCTCTCTTCTATAGAGTTAATGGTTGAAGGAATTCGCTACTAGTTTTAGTTTGCATCTTCAGTAGCTTTTTATCACTTCAATAATGGAATAATCTAATTGCCAATAGACACCAGTCCCTCCACAGATAGGCATGGCTCTGGTCATCACAGAGGGGGATGTCATCATGGGCCTACAACGTCTAGCTAATGGGAACGCAGCAGATTTAGATGGCATACAGGCAGAACTTCTGAAATGGGCTGGGCCTCCACTGGTGCATGTCCTCACGGCATTATTCAATAAAGCATTGCAAGAAGGCTTCCCTCCGCATTGAACCACTATTATTCGAGAATAGCCTTCTGATAGATAATGGCACGTACTTCAAAACAATTGTTAGATGTCAAGCAATCTAAATAATGGCATTGTCTCACAAACATACATTTGTCACTCTTTTTTTAGAAAGCTGGTGGCATAACACTTATCTAGCTCTATTCCCAAGTGAAAACTGGTCATTATCATGCACACATAAATCCCACCTTGGCACCAGGGCCCCAAGCTTATTTGCTTGCTTCATTGTCCGGGAACAAGCTTGTAGCTATTGCATCAATTCGCACCGAGTCCCACAGGCTACGGACTGAGACAGGTAGATGGGAGCGGCCGCAATTGCCGCGAGAAGCGAGACTATGTGCCTGTTGCCAGTTACAGGTTATTGAAGATGAAAGCCATACTCTTCTGAGTTGCCCTGCTTTTGAGATAGTCGGGAATCATTTTTTTACCTTAGCATTCCATTCCACGCTTCCACAACTTCTCAGAGCACCATCTGTGCATGACTTGGCATTATACATACTTGAGGTTCTAGATAAACGTCTACAATTACTGAGCCCTCAGTAGTCATTATCTCCGCTTGTCTAGTATCATCATTACTGCAAAGGTTTTTCCCTTGAAAACCTTTCGAGCCAGGGGTTTTTTAATCCTAGTAGTAATAATAATACTAGCTCATTGTATGGGTCCCATGACCTATTGGTCTCCGTGGACGTTAAAAAAACTATTCTATTCTATTCTATTCTATTCCTACAATTTTGTGTAGTTCCACTCTAGGTAGTGGTATGGCCCACTGTCTTGCAGACGTACACATTTGTAAAAAGAGGGTTGTTGTTACCTTTCTCAGATTTTAACCATGCTATTATCAGATATTGGAAGCCAGTGTTACGCCAAATACAGAGTATAGATGCCTAACACTTTGTCTTGCAAATGTACACATTTGTAAAAGAGGGATTTGCAACAATTTTTTTCTAGACCTTGACCTTGCTATTGTTAGATACTGGAAGCCAATATTAAGCTAAATACAATAAATATGCTTCAGAGTGTACATCTAACAACATTTAGATACTGGAGGCCAATGTTAAGCTGAATACAAAGTCTAGATGTTTAACACTTTGTTTTGTGCACACACACGTTTTAAAAGAGAGATTTGTAGCAATTTTTTTCAAGTTTTAACCAATGCCATTGTTAGATACTGGAAGCTAATATTTGATGGAGTATGAAGTACAGATGCTTCAGAATATACATCTAATGGCATTTAGGCATTTACCTTGTTAAAGCAACACACGAAATAGATACAACGTCCTTACAGCAAAGAAGCAAGTATAAAGAGACAACGATCATCTATTATGCAGAGAATGGAGCACAAAGAGATGCGCATCATCTATTTTGCATAGAATGGAGCATCATTCCGATGTCCACAATCTAACCGAGATAATGTTTGTTGTATATGCACTCATGATAAGATTCAGGCTTTCGCATTGTCAGAAGCATGGAAGGAACATATAAGACGATTAACTTTGTGTCATTTTTACTGTGAAATAAATATGGCAAATGCAATTAATAACCTGACGCCACCTGATATGATTCTGGATGGCAAAGCTTCAATTGTTTCTTTCTGAGTTAACGACTCTGTTCTAGATAGATCAGTTCCTTCAACACAGTCTTTGCTGTCATTGGCTGTGCAAGTTGAGATCCAGACCCTAAGCATCTCCTTTCCATATTGATGCAGGTGATCACAGATTCTTAGAAGTGAATTCTATAACAATTACACAGATATACAAAAGACTCTCCTATACAAAATACTTAAAAGAATCAAAGCTTTTGAAAAACGCGATTCTGTAATAATGTATCAGATGCAAAGGTTTAACATCAAACTGTTTTTCTGAGTTCGTTCATAAGTTGCTCAAGATTATTCTAACTGTTCAAAAATTCCAGTTGTTCAAGTTCTATAATGTCTGAGTTTGTTCTATCATATTTGAATTTATTCATATGCTGCATATGCCAGCAGTTGCACAATTTAGAAGAACACTTCGAACACTTCCTAATGCTTGCTTTTACAGAATTGTGAGCAAATAAATCTGAGAGAAAGATATACTGTGCAATGCCCTATGATAACATATGTTGCTCCTTAAAGTATAGCAGCATAGAAATCCAGTTCCCACAATCCAAGGATTTTTTAACAATTCATGTGAAATGGACACTGTTCACAGTCTGCATATGCCAATAGTTGCACAATTAAAAAAAAAAAAAAACAATTCAAACACTTCCAAGTGAAAAATTCAAACTATAACAATAGCAAAATGACATGGTAATGTAAAGAGCAAAGGGATCTAGAATACTAAGAACAAATGATATGGAAATGATTGATTTACTATCTCTGTCTTGCCCTACTGCATGCTATCTATTAACATCTATTCTTTGCATGCCATCTGCTCCTAGTACATCAAACAAATCCCAATCAAAGAAAAATAGAATAAGAATAAGAATAAGAATAGATTTTTAGCATCCACGGAGACCAATTGGCCTATGGGACCCAAACAAAGAGAGAGCAGCAGGCGTATTACTGACAGGATTAAAGAGACATTGATGTTAGTTGTTCCATTGTAGAAGCATGGTCTAGCTGTCAATGTACATATAGATTTGACCAAGGTTGGTGAAGACTATACACCTAAAAAGTTAGTGTGCTCAGGCACGGCTTTTGGTCCAGATTCCCTTGTGCTTAGGCTGACTGCAGCTTGTCCAAATCAATGCCAAATGACTCATATGAGAAGCATTTGCATATAGAGCTCAAAAGGTACATTTGAAGTTAAATAAAACACAGTGTTGATGCTGTTTTGATTGGGAAGACATGACGGGCAGATAAAACTGCTTTTGGAAATCGATTTTTTTCAGGCGGGGAAACAAGAAAAAAACTGAAAAAGTTTTTCTCCAGACTGGAAAATCCAAATGTAGACAATAAATATTTTAAACTAGGTGCATCCTGGACTACCTCAATCGACGAATCTGTCTACCCTATGGCCCAAATCATATGTTGGGGCTCTTGGGTGCCTCTTGTTTCGATTATAGTCACTCATAATTGGGGGCGCCTATGATTTTGAAATATGAAATACAAGTTCTCTTAAAGTTTTGGAATATAAAATGCTGGGACTGATCTCTATATGAGTTTGCCTGACATTTTAGAATTTGAGATACAGAGACTCGAACCTCTACCAAAATAATTTGATATCCTAATAAAAATGTTTTAATCAATGCAACCAGCAAATTAATGTATTTATTTTATCTATTAAATCTATATTTGTTTGTTTAGCACACCAGCCCAACCAAGCCTAAAGCCTTTCTTGCAATTCTAGCCTATCCACGTATCACCTCCACATAAGCCAAAATTGATGTGGCATTAACTTTTATTGTTAGATATTGATTTTTGTAGATCTACGGCCATTAAAATTAGAAAATCATCTAAAAATAGTCATTGAGATGGAAAAGATCACCTACATAGCAAATTTGCTCCTCGAACTTTTCTTTGCATCAAATTTGTGCTTTCTGCCAGCATTCTAATCATTTTTCAGCATCAAACTATTTCAAACCGAGAAAGCCTCTTTTTGTGTCTAGTGGTCTCGAGACCGCCCAGAATCGCACTCGGTACTGTTGGGGTCAAATCCCAACAGACGCAATGTAAGGTGGTTGGGGGCAGGGCCCATCCAAGCAATGTAGTGTGGTGTGTGGTCACATGTCCAGTTGGATGTTGCCTAGTGGCGTGACGTTAAAACTACTATCTATCTATCTATCTATCTATCTATCTATCTATCTATCTATCTATCTATCTATCTATCTATCTATCTATCTATCTATCTATCTATCTATCTATCTATCTCCTTAGTCTTCTTATTTGTTACATTTTGGATTCGATCTCATTGAGTGTTTCTAGATTGTTTTCTTGAGCGGGGCATTTTTTCTTTTGTGCACAGGCCCAATTGTCTTCAACCTAACATCTTCTATTCATGCATGTAACCACATTCTAGGGATTACTGAAGACTTTTTGAGACATGGTGTCTTTGCAACCCCCTTTTTTTTTTTTGGGCCATGTTTGATCGTTGTTGTGGATAAGTTTAAGGAAAGCTTTGGTATTTGCTTTTAAAAAATAAGGAGCTTCTTGGTCACAGCTAATCATGGCCCTTCCTGCATTTGTTTGTTACCTAGAAGAAGGGAAACAAGAGATAAGTACCTTTTTCGTTCTTACAAGGAAGGAGTAGGAAAGGCTTGTAGGCTGGTTTTGATGGATGTCTTGCAGACAATTTGAAGAGGGCAATTTATCAGGTAAGATTGAACATTAGTTTTTTCTTTCTTCTTTTGCTTGTTCCTGATTCATTTTTTCTAATTGTAGCCAATGTGTGAAGACAATTTTTTCTAATCCCTGAGACCTTCACGTAGTTCATGAATGTTATGTATTGACAGATTGCTATGTACCAGGTCAAAATTTTAGGTCATACACATCATCCACATATTGTATGTCTTTTGGGAGCTTGTGTAGAAAAAGGGTGCCTTGTCTATGAATATATGGAGAATGGAAGATTAGAAGGAAGGAAGGAAGGAAGGAAGTTTATTTTAACGTCCACGGAGGCCAGAGGCCTATGAGACGGCACAGAACAGGCAAAAAAGCCAAAAACCCCAACACCAAAAACAAACAATGTAACTGTACAGTAGAACCCTACTACCGGGATGAAAAAACCCCCACTTGGGAGGAAAAACCCTAACAGTAGGCTCTCAAATACCATGCCCCAGAAGAGCAAGTCTGACGGCCGAAATCTGCAGGATGTAAGCTCCCAGTCGCGCTACCATAGGTGATGCGAGTAACTGATGTAGCGGTGTGTCAGAGCATCTAAGATCAGTGTGCACTGCTCGGACATGGGCATATGCTGGGCACCGCTGGAGGGCATGGTGCTCATCCTCTATCACGTGCATCTCACAACACTGACATATCCTCTCCTCCCTGGGGATCCTGTGCCCGCCATTCACCCCCCAGCGACCTGTCTCAATTCTGAGGTAATGGGAACCCGTCCTTATGGCGGCAATAGCTCTCCGTTTCTTCATAGAGATGTGTGCTTTCAAGTACCGATGGGGTCCATGCTCAAGGTTAATCTGAGCGTGATAGTGCTCTGTCTTGGGCTGAGGCATCCCACAGAGTGGCAGCATAGCCCGCATCCAATTGCCCATTCTCATCGAGAATGCGCCGGTGCCACCATCCGCTGGTAATCCATAGACCACCTCCTAAACCATCCCTTACGATTACTTTCGTGCCATACCCTCTTCAACCGGCTGGGGCCCCGTTAACAACGAGGCTTTGTGGGGAATAGCGATGCTCATCCATCCCATCCACCTTATGGAAGCAAGTAAGATGCCTTCCGCATAGCGAGAATCTTTGTAAAGGCGAGAACCCCGTCTCATACAACAAAATCTGATATGGTACGGTGTCCTTCACTCCCAAGCTATATGTCAAGAAAGCTTTCTGCACCCTTTCCAACCTATCCCACGTATTTTTGCTAACTGGCTTTGGCCCCAAACCTCCACCCCATATAGCAGACCGGCTCAACCAAAGCCCCCTAAACGGTGTGCTCTCCTCGCCCGATCCGCGAGATCTATCCGCAACACGCGTTTTGCAATGCATATAAAGCCTTCCAGCCTGCGGCTCTCCTCTCCACACACTCATCCCACAAAGATGTTAGTAGTGAAATCAATTCCCAGATACTTGAAGCTTCGCACCATCTCCACTTCCTGTCCCCTGTAATAGAACTTGGGATAGGGTGTTGCGAGGACGGGATCGCGAAAGCTTAGTTTTGTGCAAGTTTATTGTCATTCCGTTGCCCCACGTAACCCAATCGGGGCATCCAAATGCTTCTGCATACGGCTGGCCGTGTGAGCTAGCAAAGCTACATCATCCGCATATAGTAACTGGCTCACAGAGGTCGCATCAGATAATTGCACCCCGGCTCCCCCATGGTGCTGCATCCACGTCTCCAAGCTATCAATGTACAACCCAAAAAGCGTTGGAGACAACGGGCAGCCCTGCTTAACTCCCATAGTACTAGCTACCCGCCGATCTTCATAAGGCAGTGCAGCATAAATCCCATCATAAAGCTGGTGCACTACATTCTGCAACTCCTGTGGAACTCGCAATTCTTGCAATCTCTGCCACAGTATGTCTCTGGGGACGGTATCATATGCAGTCTTAAAATCTACAAAGCAGCAATACAAGTCCTGTCGCTCATTCCGGCTTGCCTCCATCAACACTCTCAAAGTGAAGATATGGTCGGTCGTGGAGTGAGTGGGCTGAAGCCCCCGCCTCGCCAATTGCCCGCACCCCTCCTCCTCGCCCACTTAGTAAGTTTCTTCTCCACCACCCCTGCCAGGAGCTTTGCAAACAAATGAGCTTACCATAATCATCCCAGAATTACGGCTCATCCAGATATTACCCGGCTTTAATGGAACAACCTTACTAACCATCCACTCCTGGGGGAGCCCCTCGCTCAGAGCCTGGTTAATGATCACCGTCAGGGGCCCTACCACAGATGGGCCACCCCATTTCAACAGCTCGGCCTGCAGCCCCTGTAAATCCTTTGCCTTGCCATTAAGCCCGGATGCCCGAGACCTGGCAACATCCTCCCCGCGTGAGAGCTGCAAAGACCTCTCCTACCTGATCCGGGACCACGGCATTAGCTCTGGCGGGTCATATAACTCCCGCAGCCCGTGCATCCATTGCTCCACACTTACATTACCAGCCACCTGGCGCTTCTTATATAACACCTTACGCCAAAAAGCTTTTGGCTCTGCCATGAGCATGTCAAACAGGCGCTCCTGGGTTTCTGCCATGTATCTTCCCTTCTTGGCTTTTAGGAAGAGCTTATAGTCTTGCAGGGCCTGTGGCCGCAACTGTGGATCTATGACCAAGCGCAGCTGGCTCTTTAGAGCCTTGCAATCAGCATCAAACCACGGGTTCTCGGGAAAATGCGCTGTGTCCCTCCTCCTGGAGGGCCCTTCATCTACAAAGGAAGCCTCGGCGGTACAAAGCGGCGCCCTCACCAGCCATGCACACCGCCTTGCGGTGTGTAGAAGCTATCAAACCCCAGTAATTCCCGCACCAACCGCATTCATACTGTCCCCCGCTCGATAGCGTGGGATGTATGGTAACCCTCCCCCCCTTTGCGGTGTCTCCACTATTGAGTGCTCCCAATTCAGCGTGACATAAAGCGGGTAGTGATCCGACAAAGCCTCCTCATCCCCCATAGCTTGTGCCAATGGAGAAGTGTGTAACCATGTCAAGTCTTTGCTACCGGAGCGAGAAGGTAATCCAACACACTAGCTCCCCATCCCGCCTATCACTCCTGCAAGAAACACCCCCGAAAGTGTGGCCATCGCCGCATACCATTACAAATTACCATGTCAAAAACTCGGCAGAGCTGGACCAGCTGCACCAAATGGTCTAGCCACCATATCCCGGGAGTGCCGTATTCGAATAGCGGCCGCCTCAAACCAAAGCGGATCAGCATTATCGCCACCTTGGAAGGTCACCGACCGCAATCTGGCCAGACGAGCATTGAAATCTCCAAGCAAAAACACTGTCCCTCGCTGATTATAGCGGTCTATGTCATCATCTGCTTCCCTATCACGGCATCTCGGACATCCGTATTCCGCATCATGTACCGGTAGAACTTAGAGCCCACATGGGGAATGTAGCGAGCTAGCAAGAAACAATGGGACATGACCGGGCTCTAATACCATTACCCACATGTAGCGGTTAAACACATCGGACTTCTGAAGTGTGATCTTGCATGCTAAGGCATCCCTAAAGTAGCAAGCCACTCCACCGCATACGCGCGTCGCCATGGCGCCATTAGCAAGTGAGAAATGCTGATATCCTCGAATGTCTGGCAATCGATGCCCTTCATACTCCCATGTCTCCTGCAGGAAGACGATGTCCATGTCTGTCGCGATCCCATTCAAGCCACTGCCCTTCTGCCACGGGAAGCCCCTACAATTCCAGGAAACAATGCGAAGACACTTTCCCTATCTTGACGCGGTACGTGGATCCATCTGAGTGCCTGAGGACGCTGCTGTAGTTGGAATAACTCGAGCAGCCTGCTCACGGGACCCTGATGGATGTGCTGCAGTTGTGGAAGGCCTCAATCCGCCCTCTCCCTGGCCTGCCTGGCCTGATGCCCCTTATTTGCCCTTGCGCCCTGCATTTGTTTTTAGGTCTTTGCCTCTCGAACCAGTTCGACGGGAGGCACATATACCTTCATCTTGCCATTAACCAAACCAGCAGCCCCTCCAAAATTGTCGAATCTCTCTCTTATCTTGACCAACTCTTGGCTTCTTTCCCGTTGTTGCAGTGGCGTGAGATCCACATCCAGGTATATGGACGTACCTTTCAAGCGACTGGTGCGTTGCAACAACAAAGATTTTGCCTCCCAATCCAAGACTGCAAACTTAACTAGCCGAGGTCTCATGCTCGGTCCTCCGATCCTAATTGGACTCTTGACAACCAAATACTGTAATTGGAGCTTTGCAAGTACCAGGGTGGTAAGCTTACATGGCAAATCCTCGCCTTGCTCCTCCGGCAATCCCCGCACAATAAGGTTGAGGCGGCGTGCACGGATGTCTTGCTCCTCACGGCAGTACCCTTTGATTCCCCGAGCCACCTCGGCCTCGGTATGGGGGTGCTGGTGCGACGACCGTGGTGCACTCGGGACTGTTGCACCTCCATTCGGAGGTCCCCGCATCTCTTGGCCGTAAAGTGGGCCATATGGTTCTCTATATGTGAGCATCTTCCTGACATCTCCTGCCTGTCTGCCTTTGCTTCATCAAGGAATTGGAGCCTGCCCCGCACCGCTTCCACATCCTTTTCCTTAGCATCTGCTGGAGCAACCCCTTCATGTCAGCCCGTGCTTGCGCCATGTCTTCCATCCACTGCTGGTGGACCTTATCCAAGCGGTGCCCCATCTCCGTGACTAGCTGCGTTGTTGCTTGTATCTCCCCTCTTATCTGGTCATCAACCTTTTGGGCTCCCCTGCAATCATAATCCCCAAGCCGAACTTCCACAAGGGAAATTTGCTCCTTCTGTTGGAGAAGCTGCTTCTTGAGCGCAGCCACTGGCAGATGGTCCCGTGATGCCTCCAAGCTTGCCAGCTTAGCCTGGAGGGAATCGGCCTGTTCCTGTACAACCCTGATTGCCTCAGCCTGAGATACCTGCTCTGATGGGGACGAGGTGTCCAAATTGCGGGCTCTTTTCTTCAACGCATGCATGCTGTCAGAGGTGGCCATAGAGGGCCGGGACTGTCAGGTGGATTCCGGCGGCTAAAACAGAGGAAACACCATACAAATCATACACCGACGGAAAGCTCGTTCGATAAGCTTTCCAACGATGCGGCTGAAATAGCAACAACACTACATTTCCTTCATAATTCAAGACCAGAAGCCATTTTTCATTATGACCTGAAGCTAGGCAATATACTGCTGAATCACAATAATGTTAGTAAATTAACAAGGCCAATGTTGTTGGTGATAGCAGAACCAAAGCAGCCATACTGCTAGAAAATACAGTGCATGGATGGGAAACTATAATTTCTCATTAAGAATTAAACTAAATGTGTTTCTAGTGAATACTAAGGAGCCATAAGGTGCAGGAAAATTTATTGTTATATAACGCCCTTCATCTTAAATTTCGAGTTTGCGTCGTCTGGTTTTTTTTGCTTGTGTTTAAGTTGAGCATAATATTTCAGTGTTATTTGTTTGCAGGTCTGAAATTTTCCTCTACAGCAAAATGTCACTCGTTCTTCAAGTATTATCTTGTTGGTGCAACTGGGAAGATATCTCTTGATATTGGACTCAAGACAAATGGTCTTCCTTGCCATCTATTCTTTATGAAAATGTTATTCAGGTTCTTTAGATGATGATGGACTTCCATTCCTTGTCTCTACCATAGCTTTGTTTGATTGCCTAGGCCTAGCTTAGGCATACATTTTGGATGTGTTATCTAACTTTTGGATGTGTTATCCTGTTCTTACATATCCTGAAAACAACATACATCCATTTTGCCTTTAGGATTTATGCTATTTCCTCTCCAAGTCCAAGTTAGCACACTTTTCAATTCGATGGCATGACAGTTGAAGTGCATCACATTTGGCATATATGTTATCTTTTTCGGAGGTTTCAGCATGTATTTGCCTACCTATGTCAAGAGCTAGTATGTTGCCACAATCTACAAACAAATGTGACAGCATTTGGAAGTACGGATTGCTCATAGCATTCTAGTTGCTATGTACTTTGACGTCTCTTTCTAACTTTTAACCTAGCAGTCACTTCATGGGCCCTTTATTGTATCATAAATTGGCCTCACTTTCTTGAGTTCAAAATGTGCATCAAATTAACTTTAGTACTAGATTCGACCTTGAATTTTAAATGTGAAGTGGCAATAACCAATCTATGCATTTTAATCACTAAGGCAAGACTTTAGAATGATGTTTTTACTTAAAATGATCTTGGTACTTAAAAGCTTACAACCTCACCAAGTGAAAGGAATTGCAAACCAAAAGAGTATTGCAAGACAAACAACGTATTGTGTCTAAGTTGGAGTAAAAAAAAAATTAACAAAAACAAAGTAGCCCTTGAGCAACCATCTAAATACTCAACAAATATAATCTAATCATTACCACAACCTTCTGGTGTGCTTTTTGCTAGTTTTTTTTCTTTTTCCAAACATATATAAAGCACAACCTTCTGGTGTGCTTTTTGCTAGTTTTTTTTCTTTTTCTAAACATATATAAAGCAGATTCATTTGTTCTTTGATGGAATATTTCCGTCTCAGGAAAAAACCTGAGCACGACACGTGTGTTAAAAAAATAACTAAAACTTAAAAAAAAAGGGAATAAAAGCTAGGATTTCTTGCTCTCCAACTCCGGCATATCCCAAGAAGTGTTGCATATATAGCCTTTACACATGTCATGTAGAAGCAGCATGAAGCAACAAATGGGAAACCATGCATGCGGGCATGGCATGCGGAATAGTTGCATGCGGGCATGGCAGATAGTATAAGAGGAGACTCACGGAAGCAGAAGAAGGTGGAGAGAAGCAAGGAAGCGGTGCATCCTGGGTGGAACAATCCAGTGATTGGATTGAAGGTGAAGTGGCTGAATTGCAGGTGGCTTTAGGTGGAGTCTTGTTTATGCTTGAAGGGATAGAGCTTGGGCTCTCTACCGTACATCTGCAGAAGAGTCGCGGCCGTGGCAACAAGCCGTCTTAATCGCTAAGAATCGAACAGTGGTATCAGAGCACAAGAACACTTCGGTCATCTTCACGCATTGTCCAAAGACCGGAGGATTGTTTTTGTTACCCGGTTTCAAGGAGGACATGGCAAGCATACGTGAGTAGCTTGTTAATGTGTGTAAGGGAGACTAGGCGAGCCGCCGCTTATGGACGCGATGGTTGAATTCAATAGAAAACTTGAAATTGAGAAAGAGAACCCGGGAATGATTGGAGCAATTGCAAATGTGCGAGAGGAGAACTCATGTATTGACCATCGACTCGAGCGAAGTTTCAAAGGGTAAGCTCACCAAGAATGCCGCGTCATGTTAAAACCAATGAAAAGCATGTAGTCAAGATGGGAAATGGAGTTCTTCGGGGTGTACATGGGCACGGGAATCTAGAATTGACAAGGGAAGGTAAAACTATTCTTAATGTGCCGAGAGCATTATATGTCCCTGTATGTTGTTCAATCTGGTTTTCAGAAAGCGCATTTAGTAGATGATGGTTATGAATTAAGATTTCATAAGACCGGGTGCAAGTTCATAAAAGATGGTGTGAAAACCTTTGAGGCACAAAGGAACGGAAAAGTCGTTTGAATTGGATGCAGGGTTATCAATAAAGTTTCTCATATGGATGATCCGCATACATGGCATCTTAGAATGGGGCATGTCAATTATAACAAAGATTAAAATTGCACGTAAAACATAAGTTGTTAGATGGGTTGATATGTAATGATGAAGATCATGGCGTGTGTGAGGCATGTATGCTTGGAAAGCAAGCTAGACTTCCCTTTAAAAATAAAGGACGGCGAGCAACTGAGTTGCTTGAATTAGTGCATTCTGACGTGTGTGGACCTATGCAAACACAGAGCCTTGGGGGAAAATCATATTTTGCCACTTTTATAGATGATTGTAGCAGACGCACCAAATGTTATTATCTTCGCACAAAAGATCAAGTATATGATGCTTTTCGGCTTTATGTCGCAGAGGTAGAGCGAGAAACATCCAAACGTGTAAAATCGTTGAGGTCAGATCTCGGAGGAGAATACGTCGAAAGTGAATTCACAAAGTTCGTCGTCATGTGCGGGTATTAGAAGACGGATACATGTCGATATACACCCTGCCAGAATCCGGTAGCAGAACGTAAGAACCGCACCATAATGGATGCGGCTAGATGCATGTTGAAACATGCAGGATTGCCTAACTTTTTATGGGGAGAAGCAGTAGCTGCAGCCTGCTATGTGCAGAACAGGTTGCCCATAGCTGCATTGAAGGGAGCAGTTCCTGAGGAGAAGTGGTCTGGAAGAAGGCAGTCCGTCGATCGATTAAGGGTCTACGGATGTTTAGCGTACATGCTCGTGCCAGAGGAGCTGCGGAGGAAGTTAGATGATCGAAGTATCCTCACTTTTCTAGTAGGGTATGATGAGGAGGCAAATGGCTATAGGCTATATGAACCTGTGACCCATAAAGTTTATGTTAGCAGGGATGTTGAATTTGATGAAAGAATACTTTATAAGGATAGGAAATCTTTGACAGTGCAGGAAGCAGCGGAATGGATACCAATAGACGAAGACGATCTAGAGAAGGATGCGGAGAAGATCAAGGAGACAGTAGCGGAACCAGATGTAGTAATAAGTGATGACTCAGATGATGAGCCGGATGGGGTGCATGAGACCATAGAGGTCAACAGTGCACCACATACACCGGAGGCAGAGCACGAGGAGGTGCATGAGGCTCTTGGAGCTGATAGTGTGCCAGATGTGCAAGAAGAAGTGCATGAAGGAAGGCAAGAAGACATTGAAAGTAGAACAACCACACGTCGTACAGAGGTGGAACGGCTTAAGGCAGAACTTCCTTTTGATGCAGATGCTTATGGCAGGACAAAGCGAGTTCCAAAACCGAAGATAATATCTTGTGTGGTGGAGCCCAAGACAGTAGAACAAGCTGTGATGGGAGCTGATTCCCTCAAATGGAAGGAGGCTATGGAGAGTGAGTTGAAATCATTTGAAGAAACTGGAACATATGAATTGGTGTCACGTCCGAGGGAGCAAAAATGTGGTTGGCGATAGAGTGGCTCTTTAAAATAAAGAGAAATGCTGATGGATCAGTAGAAAGGTATAAAGCTCGGCTAGTAGCAAAAGGATACACTCAGGAAGAAGGAGTAGACTATACAGATACTTTTTCACCCATAGTCAAGGTGACTAGTCTAAGAACCCTGATAGCATTGGCGCTCGTTCGAATGATATGGAGATAGAGCATATGGACGTGAAGACGGCTTTCTTAAATGGAGAACTAGAAGAAGAGATCTATATGGAGCAGCCCCAAGGATATGAGCGGGGAAGAATATGGTGTGCAGACTGAAAAAAGCGATATACGGCTTGAGACAAGCATCTAGGCAATGGTATGTTTGCATGAATAAGTTTTGCTTTCAATTGGGTTTAGAAAGTTGAAAACGGAAGGCAATCTATACATGTGGAAAGAAGGGGACAAGTGCTTGATTATGGCACTTTATGTTGATGATTGTGTCATAGTCAGTAATGACAAATCATACCTAGAGAGATGCAAAGTGTTACTGAAGAGACGATTCGAATAATGTAACTAGGTGAGCTCAAGAAACTGTTAGGTATGGAGGTCAGAAGGAATAGGAAAAAGGGGGAGCTTGCTTTGACGCAAGAGCAGAATATCAAAAAGGCTTTGGTCCGATACGGAATGGCAAATTGCAATATATCAAAAACACCCCTTGTACCAGGTACAAAAATTAGCAGTAAGATGTGCCCGAGAAACTTGGCTGAACAAAGGGAAATGGAAAAGGTGCCGTATCGTGCATTGATAGGCTCGCTTTTACATATTGCCAACAGCACAAGGCCAGATATCTCTTATGCAGTTAACTTGCTCAGTCGTTTTTGCAACAATCCAGGACGAGAGCATTGGATAGCGGCCAAAAGGGTTTTGAGATATTTGAAGGGTACTTTGCATGATGGTATTCACTTCACCAAGAGTGAAGAAAATGGTTTAACAGGTTATCCGATGCACGGGGGGAGGAGATCCGGATGACAGAAGTCAACTTCGGTTATGTGTGCAAATTAGGTAATGCCGCTATATCTTGGGGTGTAAGAAGCAGAAATGTGTAGCCAAATCTAGCCTTGAAGAGAATATGTAGCAAATATCACAAAGCGCCTCCGAAATAATTTGGTTACGCAGAATGCTCAAGGAGTTGGGATGTTTGTTGCCGAAAGTGCTACCAAGCTATACCGTGATAACAAGAGCGGAGTGGCAATGACTAAAAATCCAGTTCATCATTCTCGTACCAAACACATTGAAATACACCATCACTTCATACGGGATGAAGTCGAAAAAGGGGAGATCGATGTGACTTATATCCCCACAAAATTGCAAAGAGCGGACATGCTCACTAAGGCTCTATCCCCGAACCTAAGTTGATAGATGCTAAAACCCGTGCCTGAGTTGTGGAGTGTAAAGGCTAAGGGGGAGTATGTTGCATATATAGCCTTTACACATGTCATGTAGAAGCAGCATGAAGCAACAAATGGGAAACCATGCATGCGGGCATGGCATGCGGAATAGTTGCATGCGGGCATGGCAGATAGTATAAGAGGAGACTCACGGAAGCAGAAGAAGGTGGAGAGAAGCAAGGAAGCGGTGCATCCTGGGTGGAACAATCCAGTGATTGGATTGAAGGTGAAGTGGCTGAATTGCAGGTGGCTTTAGGTGGAGTCTTGTTTATGCTTGAAGGGATAGAGCTTGGGCTCTCGGCTGTACATACAGCAGAAGAGTGCGGCTGTGGCAACAAGCCAGAGTACTGCTAAGAATCGAACAAGAAGGATGCAGGTCTGATCATATTTCTCGCCTTAAAGGCCTGGGTTTAAGAGCCAAGTGGATTTCTCTTTCTTCCATTCCATGCCCTTATAGCTTGCCAGAGCCATACGAGGCTGTTCCGACCACCCATCCTACGTCAGCGAAATCAGCATCCCTGTTCTTCTATGCCAAATGTAAAGTTTACTTGGAGCTTAGCATTCTTCTCTCGGAGGGGTATTTCGCCGCTGCAGTACGGGGGCAGAATTGGGGAAGAATAGGGTGTGCATAAAATTGGAGAAGAAAATTACTTAAACATAGAAACAGATATTGGGCGCAGCGGCTTCGCCGCTGCAGCACGCAAAAGAAACAGGCATTTGGGAAGAGAAAAAGCTGGAATTCGCTGTTTGTTCCTCTGCTCCATAACAAAAATCCTTCGCCGATTTCCATCCAACCAAATCGGAAGGACAATCGCGCTTAAGAACTGGAGCTATGGCTGGTGGGAAAAAACTTCACCGGCGACTCACGGCATTTTGCGGCCAGAGCGAAGCTTCAAACCAAACCGAGAGCTCGCTAAAAAAAACTCGTGCCGCTGCAGCATCAATCATTCAGTTCCTAGCTTCTAGCTAGATAATCCACACTCTAAGCTACAGAAAATACCTGGTTTGGGGATGTGGTGTGGGTGTGCAAAAATCTGATCAAATCGCTTCAAAAATCCGAGTTTTGGGATGTGGGTTTTGCTTGATTCGGCTGCAAAACGGGAAGATCAGGAAAGAATTAGAACATGAGCGTTCAGTACAACAGGTATTTGGATCAGATGCTTGCATGAAGCTAAAATTTCATCAGGGATCTCCTATTTCTCTTTTATCTCCTCAAGAATCTGCTGTACAATCTGATTTAATTTATTATTTCGCCCCCTCTGCTTCCGCCTCTCAATCGGAGAATTGTTTAAATAAGCGACATGAGCTTCAATGGGTTTTCGGCTATGGCCAATAATCCTTCCTTCCACCGGATCTCTAACCAGTTCTATGCCCAAAATGTGTGGTTTTCAAACTATCCAGCACGATTTGTTGATCAGGCCTCTGATGCAATGATTCAGAGCTTGAATATGAAGAATCAAGCCTCGCTACGAAACTTCAAGAGCTCGAAAATGCGCTTTTGGGTCCAGACGAAGAAGAAGAAATGGGAATGGATTGGTCCAAAGTAGTGGATGATTTTTTGAATCAAAATGAAACGACCCAGTTACCGATTTTTGATGCAGATTTCATGCAGGATGCGAGGAGCCAATGTCGGTGTTAGTCTTGCTTGAAAAAACAGAGCAAAACTTCTTTTTTTGTGTTCTCTGTGGTATGGAAGCAAATTCCAGAAAATTGTATTACAGGAGATATTCCTATCCTAATTGGTTGTAACAGGTGAAAACTCTCGCTTTCTTAAAAAGTTAAGGACAAACGCTCACTTAAACCTAGAACACAATGCATTGGCTTTTCTTATTTATGATTCTTTAATGCAGGGAGAAGGGGTAGATAACGTCCTCTCCCGAGGAGTTATGGGCCATAAAAATGGCTGAGTGGCCATGTGGCCACGAATTCGAGCCGTCACGGCAAGATGCCGGTAGAATTTCGTAACCCACATGGCCACGAGGCCATTTTTCCGCCCCATAACGCCGAGGGAGGACGCATCGGCCTTTAACGTCCTGGGCCGAGGCATTTAGCAGAGTGGCCGCCATAGTCAAGCTTGGCATCGTATTCGGCATCGAGTCTGCCCGGTTTGGAAACAAAAAAAAAAACTCACAGAACAACAGGATTTGAAGGATCAGCACCCATTTCTGGAGACTCTGCAGCAGGCAGCATGCAGCAGGCAACAGCCGAAATGGGCTCAAGCCACCTCCAGGTCCTCGCATGCCAGACGAAATGGGCTGCTACTAAGCTGTGTAGCAAGTTCTTGTTTTTCAAGTTCTGACGAAATGGTTCTGCAAGTTCTTGTTTTTCTCTTGGCATTCCGTTGTGCAAAGGGGCAAGATTCCGACAGATTAAGGCTGGAGCTCATACACAGGGATTCAATCCTAGAGTCTCCGCCCTCTTTCTCAGATCGCTTGATCCAGGCCAGGCAAAGAAGCCATGCCCGGGCAAAGCTTCTCCGGCCGGCTATGGCGTCCAAGCTAGATGATTCGCCAAGCTACAAATCCAGACTTAGGGCCCCAAAAATCCAGATGATTCGCCCCAAAAATCCCTTCTCATTCTTGACACCGGCAGCGACATGATCTGGCTCCGGTCATTCCCGCTTTAAATCGTCAAACAGATTGGAGATGTCTTTATTCCGTCCATGGAGGCTTGGCTATGGAGGCCGGAGGCCTGGCTATGGCGGCCTTTTGTGAGGGATCAACCACGGTCCACAGTAGAGTGCCCAAAAAAACAGTGCAGCAGAGGATGTTATGGACATAACATTCTTGTTATGGTCATAACAGTTTTAGCCCAAATTGTTACTGGATATAACTTCTTAGAATAGACGGCTGGGATTTAATCCTACGGCTAAATGCTGAGGGACAGGACGTTAAGAGCCAAGAACTCTGCAAGCCGTTGGTGTTGTCTTGCAAAAGATATCTGTAATGTGATTCTTTTGGGAAACACTTATAAAATACAAAACATGTCAAAAGCCTTAAATGTTGACATCAGCCATGGCATTATTGATCTTGCAATATCGGCACAATTGGACAATTAGGCTGAGGTCCTTTATGAAGCCCGAAAGCAGAAAGTAGTAAGTATTACATGTTTTGTACTCTTTGTTGAGACTTTAAATCAAGTGCGGGGCTTTATTTTAGTACAATGCCTTGGTATTAGTCGTAGCAACATGGATTAGGGTTGCTTGAGGTATAATTTAGAACTTGGCCTTATGAGACCTATATAATTAAGGATGACATGACCGTCATGTCCAGTGTATTTTTCGTTCTCTGAGCTCCACGGTCATAATAAAAGGAAAACGGTCATCTAATTGTAGCAAAATAAAAGGAAAACGCATCACCTTGCTAGTTATAAGAAATATATATGCACATATCCAAGCTTGAACTTTGGCGACAACTATTTGCATTGAGATTATGGCTTGCCCATTCTCCATATGGTGTGAATAAATGAATGTCGGTTAAGAAATTACATTTGAAAAGCAAATTGTTTACACTATGGTTTGGTAATGGATCAAGCCTAGTGGACACTTTTATGCTGTTACCCTAACAGAGAGATGATGTAAAGATTGGTTTTTTCAACTACATCCCTTTTTGCTATAGTTTGAATTGAGAAACTTCACCTCACCTTAAAATGCCCTCCATAGTAGTGGGTTTAGAACTAATACCAAGTTGGTAAAGAGAAATGTTCGCGGCGGCCTTGGCCGCCGCGATAAATTTCTTGTAATAATAAACTATATCTATCTTGGGAGTATAGTCTATGGTCTGAAGGATGGTAATTTATACATCCATATCAAATCCCCCTGGACCCCTGTTTAATCCCCCTGGACCCCCTGTTATTGTGCTATATATTGAATGCTACATTTGGACACTGAATTTAGGAATAAATATGCTCTTGTGTAGGTGAATATTTGTATGTTGCTGCAAGTCAAATGTGATGCTTGCTTATAATGTGATGCTTAGTTATTTTCCCTGCTAAAGATTTTTAATTAGTACACACGCATGATCTCAAGAAGATGGAAAGGCCGTTATAATAAAAAATCGCATGGCCATACCGTCCCTGCTTGGCATCTTAGTTTTTTCACCTACCATTTTAGTTCTTAGTTTTTTTCTTCCTTTTCCTTTTGTTTATCCTTGCGGGGTTCTTCTCTACGCGTTGTTAGCATTTGACAGATGCCCATTCAAGTCTTTTACAATGAGAAGTAACCTTTTTGAAAAGTTTATTTGAAAGGCTCATGCAAAGCTTTCACGGAGAGAAATATCGGAATCGACTAACACATTTGCGGAATTCATCCAATACAGACGGATCTTTCATGACATTTTACAATTTTTTAGGTTCATTTCTTCCAATTACATAACAAACTAAAACAAGCCAATGCATCTAAGGTTCAAACTAATAGATAACAATAAGAAGAGCATTTCCAGATCACCTTTTTTTAACATTCAAATAATCTTAAACCAATCTGTGTGCAATAAAAAATTCCAATGGAACAAACAACCTCCAGCACTAGCTTATCTTGTTCTCAAAACACAGGATTTTAACTTTAAGATCCAGCCCATAATAAGGACAACATGCATACCAAACATGCATACCAAGCGAGCAGTAGCTTGTTTGTGTATGTCCAACTTCGATAAACAATATCTGATGATCTTGATTATTTTTTCACTGATACTTTGACCACGCAATCAATCGTTGCAGGAGAAATGTATATCCAGATAAGTAACCCCCTGTCAAGTAGATGTGATGCTGTAAAGGGCTTCTATGTAGAAAAGCGAAGCTCAGGTCACAGGTTGACATCTGCAGTTGGAGAACCAAATCAGTACTTGTCTCTCATTGCGGACCATCATTTAAAAATCGTAGTGAACGAGGAAACCAACATCGAACACCAGCAGTTCTGCTATAATGCTTCTGTTGAATGGCATCTACAATGATGAAATAACTTGGTATCGTGGTCTGGATTTCATGTCTTTGTAAAGACTTCTTTATCTGACTTCTTTATCTGAAAACACAAGTAAAGGGGTATGTATCCTGTTAACTGTTGCATTGGTCTCTCGCTAATCTGCATATAAGATGTTTCTAAATAGGCAGCAAGTACGTAAAATGTGCAAATCGTCCACACTAGACCACATGGCTATCAACAGAGCAGCATCTGTCTCTCGTGTCTGTAACTCTACCCTGTCTTGTACGCTCTTGACAATTGCAGAATAGATATTGTCATAAGTGCAGTTTTCAGAGTAGTCAACTATGACTCTGCATGACTCTGCCGTCCTCTCCATCCAAGGAGATGACTGCAATTATATTGCTCCACAGTTCACCCAAGTAACTCAAATGCCCCTTCAACATGTCCATCACAACCATAAGCGATAACCTTACATAACCAAAGAGCAGGTCAAAAACACTTGGTGAAGGTGGATGTGGCAGTTGAGGCATGGCTCTTGGCAAATGTTTCTGAAATGCCTTTACCGCATTCCCTACCCCATCCTCTTCATTGATGAGCTTTGCAATTTCAAGAGCCCGCAATTTCACCTACACAAGTCCAAACAATGTTAAAGCATGATGAAACTTAACAATGAGACTTCCTAAACATACATCTGGGTGCAGCATGAAGTTGATAGCAGCGACCAGTTTCTCCTGAGAAAATTCATTTATTGGAAATGGGGCAGGACCAAGACCCCGTTCATGTATTCTTTCCCCCCAAAATAGTTGGTCCCCAAAAAAGGGAACCACAGTGGTTGGGCACTGCAGCAATATAGGCATAATTATCAACTTTAATATGAAAAAATGAGTATAAATTGGTCTAATAAATACAGGAATCTGTTAAATAATAATTTTTTTAATGACATAACACTTCAAAATGAAATGAAGTCAGAAGCATTACAGCTGCTTTAAGCCCAGCTGCCGTTGTCCCAGCGCCACCATGATGTACCTGAAAGAGAAGCCTTAAAATGGGCAACAAGCATAGGAAAGAAAGCCTTAGCAAATAGTTGCAGTGGAACTACCACAGCAGCGCATTGCAGGAATAACCAATCATGAGGACAATTTTCTATCAAATACACATTTTTGGGATGGTCCGGCACTGAAAGGCAATAAGAGAATCAGATTAGAAACATCGGACTCACATGTTATTTAAAACACCTGTGGTTTTTGCCAGTACCTCTTACCATTTCCAAAACCACTCCAGCCTCTGTCTATTATTACACGCTGGTTGGTTTCTTGCAGCGATTTCAATATAGTATCAAACACTACCTCTGAATCTGGCACAGGCTGCATGTAATAGAGCAATCGCTAAGCTCTTGTGGTGAATTACAGGTTCCAATCCTCAAAATAAAAATACAGCTAGAAAAATACAGGAAAGACGAAACAAAATCTAACATGACTTCTCTCAATAAGTAGAATGTTACTTTATGAAAATAACTTACAAGACTCCCAAATCCAATGTAGATGGGTTTTTCTCCAGCTTCCAGCCATTTTACCAGAGGCTCAGGAGGTTTATAGTCCTTTGCAAGATCAAGGAAGCAATAGCCCACCACATCGACACGGGGACCCCAATCTGCAATCAAGTGCATGCGGTGGTCATGTCAAGTATATGAAATATAAAGGCTTATCGTCAAAAAATATTATAACCATATAAATACATGGAGACCCAACTACAACACCCAGCTTAATTAGACATGCGATTGTAAGCAAGCACAGTTGCTGAAAATGCTACATGGAGTCAGTCTAGGGCCTGGAATGGAACAATATGTTATTATTTTTCATGATAATGAAACCAAACCATGATCCTATTGATTTGGCAAATAATATACTTCATTTGGGGTGCAGAAGTGAGGTGGATATTTCTTCATGCCCTTGATGACAACCACCCAAACAAAGGCATAACTGCCAGCTCCAAAACCGTTTAGGCTAATCTGTCAAATCATTCTGTAATACAAAAGGGAATGGTGGGCATCCATAATACCTAGTAATGTTAATGGTTGCCGATCTATAATACTACTTTCACAAAGACGAAACATCCTCATGCGAAGAAGATGTTCTTGTCTCAAACAATATTCAAAGCAAGATGACTGAACATAGAAGGTTTAGCCAGTTCAATCATCAAACCTATTGCATTAGGACTATGACCTGAAGCAAATATTATTCTGACTTGGTAATTAGAGGGACTCTGCAGATGACAGGCAAAACGTGGAGATGCTTCTAATACCATGTACAAAGGGAAAGCACTTCATACTTATGGACATTTTGGTGCTTTGCCCTATTATGTTAAAAATTCAACTGCAATATTAATGTACCATTAGGTTTTGGAACAAGATGGGGACTCCACATATAACAAGTTGGAAGGTGTGATATCGACCCATGTACTCTGCTAAAGTACGAGATAGGCTGGAGTTCTAATTTCTTCGTTCTGAAATCATTTATCAAACCCCTTGTTCCCCACCAGATTATAGAATCTACTACTTGGTAAGACAACTGCAAGAGATGTAAACAGAACAGAATGCACATAAGTGACAAAAACTTATCCTTAAAATCAACGTAATCAGGACTCACACGATAAGCAGCAGGAGTTTTGACTCGTGATAAGGGATGTGGAAATTGGCTGGTAGGCCTGGATAAACCAAACATATTAGTAGAAAATCACACATTTATCTTTGTGCATTTTACTATAGTTAACTTGTGGCTATCACTTATGCCCAGAAATGAAAACGTTTCTAAGACATTTATCTATTGAATGTCAACAACTTACGTCCAGGGCATTGTAAAGAAAATGTGAATTGGAACATTTAGAGCCTCTGCAACATGTACATGCCCTGCAAACTGACAAAAATTAGCTGGCAGTTCTTTAATTTTGAACAAATGGAGAAAATAGAAAGAATACTTCACAAGATAACCATCATAAAAAGGCCCATTTTTACCTAAAGCTCTACAAGGAAGACCGGCCTTTATGAACAGTTAAAAAAGACCCTGGGTCCATGGACCAATTAATGGAATTTTGTCCATAGATAGCTAGGAGTGAGTGAAATGACACCTAGAGACATGTAATCCAGAACTTAAAATTAAGACGTTGAAAGCGAAGACAATTCAGATTCTTCACTAGCAGCTAGAAAAGGCATTTGTTCACTTCCTTTTGAAGGGGGGATGGTGGTTGTGGGCTCCCTGGATGACAAAGCAGAAAATGAAACCATGCGAAAGCTGGACATGCTTACCATATGCTGGGGGATTTGATATTATAGCTTGTGCTGTAAACGGTTCTGAAGTTCGCATATTAGGCTCAGTGCATGCTGGATATAAAGAATTTATGATAGCCTTGATCTGATCTCGCGTAACTTTGATTTCTGATGGACCTGAGGGGAGAAACCCCTTGTTTTTTACCATATCTGCAAAACTGTCTTTCAGAAAGGAAATGGTTAATCCAGCATATTAAGCACTTGTTACCTCCAGATAACTTACAGCCTGCTAAAACTTTTGGGTCCCCACCAAGTGGGAAGAAATCTAGACCAGCTTTCAAGACAAACTCTTGAAAGTTCTCATGTGTTGCAAGTCTCACACGATGCCCATGTTCCTGAAAGACCATAAGCTATTTTGAAGTAACCCCATTATAGGTGGAGGCAACTTTTACTACAATCATTTGTATTACCAACAAACGGTAAATTGAACTCAAATTCAGACAAAGAAAACAACGTTGCCTATCCTGAGAACTTTTCTGAGCATGGCATGATTATCAACCAATGTACTCGCAACTGGCTTTATTAATTTCTTATTACACTTCCAAAGGGAAAATGTCTATCATTGGGGAATCCTTCAACTCTATTGGACCAACGAGCTTATTGAAAATTGCTACTTATTTCCTAGGTGAATTGGAGCTTTGCAAAACAGATCTTTCAAACATTCAATGAATAGCCAAAGGGTCGTTAACGTTGCTTACAAAAACAAATCATATAATGCAAAGAGTATTGACTGATAAATATATACAAATGAACTAGCATGGGCATCTCAAACAAAGCATAGAACACTTTCTAAGCTCCATACTCCATAAATGAGTTGCAATGTCATTTACTCTCCCATATTTTCCAAACTTTCATGTGCAATCGCTGCAATGAGCTTAAATTATATGGCCTGTCATTGTTGCATCTTTTGATACCCCAATGAGTTGCAATGTCATTTACTCTCCCATGTTTTCCAAACTTTCATGTGCAATTGCTGCAATGAGCTTAAATTATATGGCCTGCCATTGTTGCATCTTTTGATACCCCGCAAATTCCAGAGCTTAACTGATTTCGTTGCGCATCTAAGGTTCCAATTTCAGTCCAAAATAGAAGACAACTCATAATGCAACAATTCTTTGATCATCATTAGCACCATTATGTTACGTATCATTGTATAAATATATATTTTGCCCTAAATTTTGGAACACAATTAACAAGTCTATGACAGTCTAGGTAGTAAGACAGTAGGAATCCCAATTACACACCTGCAACCGCTTCCCTATCGCCACAAAGGGCTGGACATCACCTCGAGTGCCCACAATAAGCATGGCAATCTGTAGGGGAGTTATATCCCTTTCTACATAATCTTTATCATAAATATTAAGCTCCTTGTCTTGTTCATCAATTTCCAAGAGTCCTGATACAGCCGCACTTTTGAGTTCATCAAGTCGCACAATACCATTTGCAACATTTCCTAATTGATGTAGTATTTTCCTCTGTTTTAAGGAAAACCACTCCTTAGTATATGATCATTGGCATATAATATAGAAGTGAATTTATCATGGACTGAGGAAGGGGTACAGGGACAAACGAGAATCAAATAACGCGACAACACAGAACCTTCTTTCTATTTGAAATCTTTGGTGCTATGTGCAGAGTCCCATTTCCAGTTTTCCTGTCCCCGTCAATAGTAGACTGCTTCAGGCGTTTCATGTCTTCTTCTAACGTGACGTTGTGAACATCTAGACAGGATATGCTTGGTGCAGTATGGGAACGAACTAATACATCTCCTGTTCAGACATTGCCAAAATTATAGTAATCAATCTTCCTTATTCTAAACTACAGAACTTACAATTGATCATATAAGAGAATCCTAGCAATGATACCTGGGACATGCATACTGTGGTCAAAAGGAGCCCAATTATTATCCTCATGTAAGGGTGCTCCGGCAGCCAAAGGGATCTGATATATATTTCATGCTACATACTGTGTTTAATCAATTATATGGCGTTCTCGAGTAACGAAATACCAATTCGAAAAAATCAGTCCGCAGCATCAGCAAATTGAGCAAAAAGTGCGAAAGAAAAACTAGGTCAAGGCCATGGTGGTATCTGGCAATGCTTACAAATCGATGGAAGGCAGACCCCCACGTTTTAATGCATGCAATTATGCGATCGAGACACAATTTGTTAAATCAGTACATCACCCTGCCAAGCAGTTTAATGCATGTTCTATTTCTGTTCAGTCTGATTTAGGGCATAGATTATGGGCCCTTAGATTGGGGCACATCCCTGCCTTCAGAGTCCTTTTTCCACACTAGTCGCAAAATATATATGGCTGTCATATACAATATACGACACTATTTGTGACTCCAGGGCTAAAAATAAACTTACTTTTTCAGTGCTGGATGCTGGATGGTAGTCATAAAATATGACAGGAATAAAATAAGACTCCATTTAGTATCCAAACCTATTCCGAACCTAAATAAGACATGTCTTATTTTTATAGTGGAAAAGTGATTTACTTTTAAGACGATAGGTGGCCAAACACCATTGGATAAAATATGTGACTTTTAGAGATAAGACTACCGTGGAAAAAAGGCCTAAAATTTCCACCGTGGCTTGCCCAGAGGTAGACCTGGTTTTTTGGTTGCCCGAAGGGCAAACCTTAGTTAGGGCTGAAGGGGGTGATAATTGAATATGCTAGTTATATACCAAAATAAAAGGTGCATATTTGACAAGGAAGCTTAAACGACGGCTCATATGAATATGAGAGGACTTCTCATTGTAAAGCCCCATAAACTGGTGAGGACAGTTCATATGGATGCATGCATCCAGAAGTGAAAGTTCATAAATCTGTGGAAGGAAAACACCTTTCATAAAAGATCGTTCCATTGGTGTCGCCCATAGCAAAGCTCCCCCTATATCCCAATCCTAGGCATGCAAATAGAGATTTCCATTAGTTCTTGCACTGTTACATTCTTGCTTAAAAGGTTCAGTGAGTACAATGATTGGTGTAATAAAGTTATCGGATTATTGCAGATCACATGAGAGGTGTTGATAATCAGTTGTTTCGTATGTTATTGGAGGTGCTTGAAAGACACAAATTCCTATCCTCCTTATGCCCAATGGGAAAAATGTTTGAAAGATATTGAGGTCCTGCATATATGTTTGTTGTCTTAGTTCTTTTAATTAACTATGTTTGCATTGAACCATCTTAGTTCGTTCTATCTATCTATCTATCTATCTATCTATCTATCTATCTATCTATCTATCTATCTATCTATCTATCTATCTATCTATCTATCTATCATTTATGCAGGCTTGCATCATCTTCTTTCTTGCACTTTCTTGCTCTGCTCAGCCCATTCCTCAACTTGTTTCATGATTTGTTTCTATGAGGGCAACTTTGGCCCCACCTGACCCAATGAGCGCCCAAGTCAGGCCATCTTTCGGGGCCACACCCGATGAAGGCACCTATAAAACGGACTCTTGACGTAGCACGCTATCTCACCACCCAACCACGAGCCCTCAGCCAAGACACAGCTGCCCCTGAGCTCTCCCCTGAGCAACTATATAGCATGCACGCCCCTTTGGTCCTCCTTTGGACCAAACCCTCCTTTGGACAAAGGCCCAAAGGTCCAAAGGCCCACATGGCCCAAGGCCTTTTGCCACGTCCTTGGCATATATCATTCCCTCCCTCCTGACATTGCAGCAGTCCTCTACTGCAAAAGGGTATCTAAATACCTTTAGCCATCCGAGCATAATCCTTCCTTGTCCCTCGCTTAGGCCGGTTAGTAGAAGCTTGTCTTTGGACATCTTCTTGTCTGTCGGCTTCCTTTGCTCTTTATATTCCCAAAGAGTATCCGAATAAGCTTCTAAAACATTGCCACGTACCCATGAAGCGTCCTCCAAAGGTTTGTGAGCAAACTTTACCAAATACTGTCGAACCACTAGTGGATTTATCCGCCAAAATTGTTTCCGGCTCTAGAACTCCGGATTCATCAATCAATTATGGCTCACTTAACCTCCCAAGTTGCGGTAACTCTTTAACATGATAAGCCTTTAGAAATGACACATTCACTACATCATGCATTTTCCAACCTTGAGGCAACCTTAATTGATATGCATTCTCATTGATCACTTTAATCACTTGAAATGGTCCATGGAAATGGGGTGCCAGATTAAGATCCTTCTTGCGCACATCTTTCGTAAAGTGGCCTTTATGGATCCTCATCCATACTCAATCTCCTTCCTTAAAAACCATTGATTGCCGCAACTTCGATGAGTTATTTGCAAAAGACGCCTGAGCATATCAAATACGAGCCTGAAGCAAGTCTATGAGATCCTTATACTCAATAACCAAATCATCAACAGTTGGAACATCCTCACACACTCGAAAGAGTGGCTCCCGTACAAGCTGATCATAGACGGGCTGAAAAGGGGTCATCTTTATGGTAGATTGATAACTGTTATTATACACAAATTCAGTAATAAGCAAATACTCTTTTCAGTGACCTTGATGTTCATTGACAAAAATGGAGCAAATAACTTTATTTACTACCTCGAATTGTCCATCAATTTCTGGGTGAAAAGGAGTGGAGAACCTTAACTCCATTCCCAATTGCATAAACAATGCCTTCCAGTATTTACTGGTAAACTTTGTATCATGATCGGATACAATAACCTTAGGCAACCCATGTAGCCTAAGTATCTCTTTCATAAAGAGCGTAGCTGCACTATAAGCTGTTAACTCATCCGAACAAGGAATAAAATGTGCATGTTTAGTTAAACAATCAACAACTGTCCAAATGACAGTATTCTTGTGAGAACTTACAGGGAGACCAACAATGAAATCCATAGTGATCTGCTCCCACTTCGCTTCTGGAATAGGCAAGGACAAAGGAACACCATGAGGTTTCTTGTTCGCTTTCTTTATCCATTGGCATGTGACACAATGACGAATATGAACCAAGACATCTCTCTGCAATCCATGCCAAATAAAGTATGGTTCATGCTTTGCCAAAACGCCCCCACGCCACGATGATCCGCAGTAGGTGCATCATGGACCTTTATAAGAATAAGTGATCTATAGTCACGAACAATGCATAGCTTTGGACCTTTATATAAGAACGCATTAAGGATCTTATATCCATATGCATTGCCACTTTGAGCCAAATATCCTTATAAGTATGGTCAGTGGCATACAACGGCTTCATTTCCTCCAAATGATTAGATTATGCTATAGAAAGAGAATAAACTGCATAATGCCGACTTAAAGCATCTGCTACAACATTCTCTTTACCGGGACAATAGTCCACTGAGAAATCACATTGCTGCATAAAAGCAACCCATTTCAATTGCCTTTCCGATAATGTTTTTTGTGAAACAATGTGCCTAATGCTTTGGTGGTCAGTCAAAATATGAATCGTCGACCCTAAAAGATAGCGTCGCCACACTTTCAAAGCATGAATAACAGCCAAAAATTCTTTATCATAAACACTATATCTACTTTTCGTGTCAGGAAACTTTTGACTTTCATAAGCAATAGGATGACCATTCTGCATCAAAACTGCACCCAAAGCCATATCACTTGCATCAACACATAAAGGTAGACCAAACTTTGGCAAACACAGAACAGGAAGATTAACCATGGCATCCTTTAAAACTTGGAAAGCGAACTGATGATTATGATTCCATTGGAAAGGAACATCTTTTCGTAGCAACAAATATAGATCTGAAGCTAAACGAGCAAAATTCTGTACAAACTTCCTATAAAAGAACATAATGCAGCAACCGAAATAAGTACTTGCCAATCCACAATTGCTTGTACCTTACTGGGATCAACTTTAAGACCATCAGCACAAACAATATGACCCAAATATTCAATTTCCAATTGTAAAAAGATACTTTCCTCAGGATTAAGAGTAATAGACTCCTCCCTTAACCGACGGAAAATGACTTAAGATCAAGATGGCTAAAAACTGTGGCACCTAGAGTTGATCAAATAAATCATTCGCCCTTGGTTAAGAAACCTATTCTTCATGGTTATCTTATTCAAAGTGCAATAATCTATACATATGCACCAGGAATTATCTTTTTTCTTAACCAACAAGACATGAGAACCATCATTCAATTAAATTGGAATTATGTCTTAATTTTGGGACAAATTTCATATTGCATGTTTTTAGTAGCATATTCAAATTCACACATTTCACCTCAAAATTATGAAAACGTAATATCATGTTATTTACAAAATAGTCAATATTTCACAATATAGCACCATATCATAAAAACGTATTCAACTTTCTTCAAGCACCCCCAATGATATCATAGCCTTCTTCCTGACATCCCGAGGTATTGTAATTCTCGCATTTCTAGCTGGAATAGTGTTTGGAGTCAATGAGTACAAAACACTTTCATAGTCTAGCCAAAGATCAGGATCACTCGGATTTCTCCTCCATCTCTTTGTCCAACAATCTGAGTACCTTTCTTTATCTGATCGTTGGTCAACTGATGCACTGGACACCACCATTCCACCCGCACATAGTTGAAGTTAATATTACCTTCTTCTTTGTAAATATCAGAGATAGTGAACCCCAACCACACTGGATATGTATCTAAATCTGCTGGCTTTACTACCACAAATTGGTGGCATTCCAAGTCAGTGGAAGGTTCATAAGCATCCATGCCTAGAAACTTTGGCCTATTGTTCTTAGGACCAACATAGTGTTTGTCAGAAGGAGGAGGAGCATATTGCTTGCGAATGCTACTTACAGTGTCATCAACATCCTCAGCACCTGCTAAGGTCTTCCACCTAGTGTTAGGCAACCACCCTTCTTTCAATTCATATGAGGATGTGTCTATCTCCCCCAATAGGTTAATCACCTTCTTCCAGTAAGCCATCAAGGCACGGTTGGTGTCATCTGGATTGGTTTGCCAATGCTTTATATAGTCCTGGATTCCTTCCTTAGTCAATCCCAATTGCTTCACTTCTTCAGTAGGTTTTAGAGCTTTTGGTTGACCTGGAGGTATCATAGGCTTGCCATTCTCATCTCTACGCCATATTTCCTCCCCTCCTCTCCACTCATCCTCTGAAGGTCTCATCTTCCATTGGAAGATTGGAATCTCATCTCTCACCCAAAAAGTGAACTGCAGATGCCTGGAATGACCTTCAAGATCCAATGTATAACCATCCACAAAGCTCTTCCAATCGAGCACTTCTTCTATGAGAGAAGCTATAGGGTTTGGAGTAGATTCATGCAAGATTTCCATTAGCCTAGGAAAGTTGGTCACCGTCTGCTGCTTCAGTATACAACTATTTTGGCCAAATAATGCATCCACATCCTCATGGGTATGCCCGGGCATAAGAAGAAACCCTAAATTAACTCTTTCAAATATCCCCACAGCTGTTAAGTAGGAAAGGAAAGAAAACATCCACCTGTTCTTATTTTGGCCAGCACAATTATCAAGTTGCAAGAGAAACCTTTTGGGTAGATCTTGAGGTCTAGCACGTGAAGTTGAAGCTCCAACATGTTCATTAAACCCATGCTTCCTAAACCTTGCCTTGCTGAACTTTTCAATATTGTTAGGGTTTCCATCTAACAATGCTCTATGTAGTGTGCCCGGCTAGTCAGTAGGGTCCTCGGAGGTAACCATTGTATCCATTTTCATAGTTTCTCAAACACCTCATGATACTCCCAATATGAAAAAATCTGGACCATCACTCCACAACTCCAAACTAAAATGGCCATAGTAGGTTTGAGTCCCGCCCATGCAAGATTGCCCCAGTCATTGAGATCCAGAAAGGGTATGATCTTCCACATGACTTTGGTATGTACTTGAATTGTGGAAGACAAGTCTTTTGCTGGTCCATCTTGTCATGTATAATACATAAATAGTTATTGGGTTCCAATGCAGATAAAGTCCTCCACATCCAATAACATGATCTACATGATAGTTGGTCAGTCATATGGTCCTTCATATGCTCCCTTATCCTAGCGCTTTGACTAGGTTGCACAGTCTTATCAAGAGTCTCCTTCAACTTAGCACATAAATTGCACTTTGCAAAGTTGTTTGAAGTTGCTATGGTGACATGATTGAAATGCTTCTTCCATAACCTACTAAAGCTAGGTTGGGATATTGGAAGAATTCCCAATTCTCGAAGTAGGGAATTCACTTCTTTCAAAATACTCTTTTGAGTACAATGTGATGGCAACCTTTTCTCAACAACTGTCTTCCCTTTTCATCCCTTCTGCTTTTGTGTGACATAGACTCTGCATTGAAATCAATATATTTTTCAAATATCTCCCTGGCAGCCAAGGTCCTAGCTGTTGGTCTCAACAAACCATTATTTCCATGTAAAGCAATCCTGTTCCCCTCTGCCTGTTTTTTTTGCCAATTATGCCATGAAGAAGTTGGAATTGCATGGATTTTCTGCCATGCTTTTGCACATATCCATTTGCCTAGCAAAGGGTATCTTTTTCTGTTTGGGTTTCTTTCATCCTGAAGTGCATGCTCGAAGATTGTGTACATGTAGGTCCTCCTCTCATCAACAGTGTACTCTTGAAAAGTGGCTCTTGCTTCCACCAATTGTTCTATTGTAAAGAATTGCATACAAGCACTCCAACAACAATCTGAGCCCCTAACCTTCACCATTGTCTCACGTTTGGTGTCACTAATCAACTTGGCTCTTTTGCTAGGATAATATCTGGCAACTGATACTTCTCCAACTGCCAATGGATCAATATCAAGACAATCATTGTCCCCAACAACCTCAGGCTCTGGAAAAATATAATCCTCCACAAATTGAACACTACTTATAGGCCATGCCATGATGCAAGGAACCTCCAATTGCTTGACACAACCAAAACATTCCTTGTCACCCAAACCTTTACCTTTCCAGTTGTCTTCCAACATCGAAATTGCAATACCAATATTGTCTTCCCCTAGCCTTTCATCATTAACAGCTTGACCAGGATCTGCTAGCACAATGACTCCTTGGCCTACTATTTCCTTGTTGCACTTGTGCATGATTCTCACCTTCTTGTTCCTCCATTGCACCCTACTATAGAGGACTAATTGTTTTTCTTCAACATTCTTGCTAGGAGTTGGTTTTTCATTGATATTGTTCTTTTCAATATGTTGCACACCATCTTGAGTTGGAGAGGCACCATTGACCTAGGCAAATTGCACCCTTTTTAGTCAATGAGTAGGAAAAAATTATTACACCATAAGATAAAAAAAAAGTAATGCACATTTTTATGGAATATGTAGAGGTAAATCAAATTTTTTTAAAAGCAAGAAATTCCTTGGAAATAGGTTGAATATAATTATAACAATGGGTGTAAACGAAATCATTTAAAACAAGAATTTTCGTGGCAACAACAAGGAAATGACATTTATATAAATATATCCAAATTTTAATTATCGAAAATTTGGATATATGATTACTGAAAAAGACATATATAAACTCGATAGGCGTGAGAATTTATTATCCATAATAATATACCCTAGATGATATAGTCATGGGAATTTAAATGCGCCTAGCGTGTTATTTGAGGCAATCAATTATTCACGCTAATTTCTAATTAACCCTATATAAATCCGGTTCACGCTCTCAAGACCTCCATTCTGTCCAATTTTTTTTTTTTTTTTTCCCGCTATGAAGCGTTGACCTCGGCCGACCTTCATGAAGAACCCGAGGTCTCCTCAAAGAGATGTCGGGGTTGAAGAACCCCCTCATCCCCCCCCCCCAAATAGATTTTCTTTCCTAATTCTCCTCTGATTCCTCCTCTGATGGAGAGGAGGAAGAGGAGGAGTTGGAGGAAGAGGAGGAGTTGTCCTCTCAAGAATACATGACCGCTCTGCTTCAGGGTTGGCTTGACCCTGAAATAGAGAATGAAATCTCTGAAGAGTCGGAGGAGGAGGAGGAGGCGGAGGAAGAAGATTCGGAAGAAGGTCGACAATTCGACCAATTTTTAGAATGGTTGAGAGATGAACCAGGTTTGCATGTCTGCTTTTATATATATATATTTTTTTTTTTGCACCTTTCTTTCTTTTCTAACACCTTTCTTTCTTCTTTGTTGCAGACGTGGAAGATCAATGATGCAGATCCCAGGCGGCCCCTTTTTTTTTTGGTTTCTTACAGAAGTTTTGGACACGCCTCCGGGCATTTTTTTTCTGTAATTTTGTGAAAAGCCTTCGGGCAGCTGCTTACAAGCCTTCGGGCATCTGTACATATAACTCTTATGAATGAAATCAAACAGTTTTCTTCATAAAATTTTCTTCAAACAAATTCTTCTAACAGCTTTTTTACGTACATAAAATTATTTGAATGAAATCCAACTGTTTTCTCCAATTATTTTGTCTCTAAGCTGTTTTCTCTAAAATTTTGTCTCTGCATTTGTCTCAACAAAGTCTCGGGAACACTATAAATCAACCACATGAGAAATCTCTGATTCATCACAGTAACCATAGAAAATTTTCCTATACGACCTAAAACAAGTCCCCAACCCTACAAGTCTTTAGCCTTGATAATTTTGCCTTTAAAATCATTTTTAATTTAGCCTATATAAAATTTCTAAATTCTATTTTTTCGAAATGGAATAAAATGTCGTGAGAATTTATTGCATAAAATGCAATATTCTCCATATATACCATATACATGTCATGTCTGGCGGGAAGACCGTACGCCAGGCGTGTTAATTCAAGCAATCAATTATTCACGCTAACTTATTTCTAATTATGCCTATATAAATCCATTTCACGCTCTCAAAGTTCCTACATTTTCTTCCTTCCTTCATACGATTTCTTGCGGTTTAAACTTCTGGCGTGTGTTTGGATCCGCCCTCCTAAAATCTTGGTGAGTAGATTTATTTTCAGCAATGTTAGATGTTTGGTTTCGGCAATTCCTAACTTACTAAAAGACTCCGCCTTTTGTTCTGTAGCATCTGTAGCAGAGGACATCGGAGGCTCAGAATTAAAACCAAAAGCAGAGGACTAAGGTCTGCGAAACTGAAAGCCTCGGAATTAAATCCAAAATCAGAACTCAGAACTCAAGGTTAGTTTTCATTTAGTTTTAAGCTGCATCTCAATGACATGTTTAATTCAAGAAAACAAGCTTTTGCATTTGCTCGAGGCAGAGGAAGCAGATGATGTTTATGAAAACCAGAATAGTTTTTTATAAACTTCATCTGCTTCTTTTTGTTTCGAGTAAATTCTTGAGTTTCTCTTCATGAATTAATCATGCTATTGCATGCAAGTTTCTATTATGAATAAGTGTAGTAGAAAGCATTAGAAAAATCTCAAAGATAACATTTGAAACACGCTAAGCGTGTTCCATGCTAACCTTAGCCTTGAATATGAATACACGCTCGGCGTTCATTCAGCAGAGAGGGAGAAAAAAAAAACCTGTACAGATAGATAAGTAAATAGATAAAGGCCAGGCACCTTTATCTATTTACTTATCTATCTGTACAGGTTTTTTTTTTTTTCTCCCTCTCTGCTCAATGAACGCCGAGCGTGTATAGTTTTTCCTATATAGCAGTTTACACGCTGAGCATGCAAACAATTTTATCCCTAGTTTCAACTTTTAAGTTAAACACGCCAGGCGTGTCTCTTAGTTTCTAAGTTTATAAATAAATAAATATAACACGCCAGGCGTGAATACTGATACTCCGCTCACTTCCTATTGATAGATGCCAAGTTACATTAATCACCCGGTTGGTGATGAAGATTCATTGGAATTACATTTGGGGCAGCAATCACACAGCCCAGCTCCAGTTTCGGCTCCAATCTCTAGTCCGGTTGAACCGCAGCCGAGCACCAGTCCGGCTGGAGCACCAGTCTTGCAACCACTGCAGTACTTGGATCAAGTAATGATGATGGCAGCAGAGCGCAGGGCAATGATAAATCTGGGCTCTGAGGCCCTTGCAATCGCACGGAGGCTGGCCCTCTTATCTGATCACTTCGATCAAGCAGTACACGCATTGATCGAGAGTGAATCTCGCAATCGTCAGCTCGAGATTCAAAATGAGGAGCTGCGTTTCTTAGTGGCTAGCCTCTATGCCCGGATGCCCCAACACGAACCACTACCGCAGGCGGCATACGATGCACTGGCTCAACCAATGGAACCACTACCGCAGGCGGTATATGATGCATTGGAGCAGGAGCAGGTGGAGCAGGCGGGGGAGGTGGAGCTAGAGCCTGGGGTTTTTGCTGGGGTTTTACCTGATCCATTCACTATGCCCTGGAATGGAAATGGGAGTATCGATAGCCCAGCTACTCAGTAGACTGGGCTTAAAACAGTAGTCTGGGATTTTGTTAGTCCTGTGCCTCCTGGTACAGGACTATTCATGCATACGACGGACCAGGTCAAGCTCAAGGATCCGCAGTCAACCACGGGTCAGCCATCCAAGGCCCCGCAGAAGACCAAGCAGCAGCCTATCAAGAGGCGCCGCTCAGACAAGTGAGGGGCCGTCACCGCCCGCGTCAGCGTCCGCGTGATTCTAGGCACTTCAAGAGGCACCGCCAACATTCCTGCAAATCAGGTCTCGAGTCGGCACCGAGATCAGTCAGAGTGTCTATATTGGGCCAAAGGCCATTGTACTATATATATGAGTAGAGCTAGCATATGAGGGCTAGATGAGTTTTGAGTCTTGTCTCTCTTCAGTCTTCTCTCAATTGCGAGAGCTCATGTATGTTCATCATTGATATCAAGAAGCATATCATTTTCCTCTCATTGTTCTTTTCTGTTCCGTTTTCTTCTTCTTCTTGTTCTTTTCTTGCAAATCCCGCGTGACATAGTCCCCCCGGATTCTCCTGTTAGATCCAAGGGTCCTCACAGAGGGCTGTCTTGCAGGAGTTCCCGAACCCAGACCCCAAACAGATTTTGTCTGGTTTATCCAGTTTATCTAGATTATATACAATTGTAAACTTTTTCCAATGAATACAACAAATTTTGTCTACTTCTATATTTCCACAATGTAATACATGTTACATACCTTTTTTAAGCGGTTTCTTGGCCATGCAACAAATGTTCCAACACTTTCTCCAACCGTATCCCCACCGGGGTGTCTGCGAGGTAAAACTTCATCCGTAGCGCAGCAGTTAATCACTGTAACTCGGACATACTTATCCCCGAGCGGAATTCCATGACAGTTTGCAGTCGGATCGATGGAGTCGATATTGCATAATCCTACTTTCTTTTTCTGATTTGTAGTTAACATGAAACATTCATCTTCGACACTGCAGACAATTGCCTATTCAGACACCTTTAATGGAAATTATTGTACAAGCTATAGGAATGAGATGCTTACCAGAATTCTGTAGCCATTCTTGAGAAGCCGATTCGAGTTCTCGAAATCACAGGTGCTATGGAAACGCAGGCGGTCGGGAAAAATTCGAGTTACAAGAAAGCTTAGGTCAATTACATTTTGGCGGGATAAATGTAATCAATGAAAGAACACGGTAGATTGGTTTTTAAAAACTCAATGAAAGAAGTCGGCGGACGGGTTCTTTTTTTTTTTTGAAAGTGAATCTTCGTCATTATTATTTTTATGTGTCAAGAATATTTCGAAACTGCATTTTGTGTTTTCTTGAAATTCAAATTTCTCTCGTGCAGGTAGAAAACACTATTTCTCGTACAGGTAGAAAAAGCTATTTCTTCGAGCAGCTCGAGTGCATATCCGAGCGACCTTCCGACTCTGTTACTAGGCGACTCCGGAAATGTCTTCTAAAACGAATCGAGGTCGAGGCGGACGGGGCAGAGGAAGCGGTGGAAGAGGAATCTCAAAACCCGGCTCTTCTCAAGTTTCAGAGGACGTTGAAACCCCTATTCAAGGTATTTAATTTGCCTTCTGAATACACATTGTAAGAAGAGTATTATGCATTGCATGAATTTGAGTTATTTCCTTGCCTTCAGTTAATATGGTTTGCATGAATTTGAGTTATTATCTTGCATGAATTCAAATTATTACCTTCAATTAATGCTCTGATTGTCTGCTTTTTAGGACATAATTTTGCTCTGTTTTATAGAATATAGTTCTTAGTGGTTTTTAACAGAGGGATACACACCTATTTAGAGCTGGAGGTTTGACAGTTAGAGATAGCAGTGTTCAATGAGGTTAAATAGTGAGAAATATGGATTCATAAAGGGTATGTAGCTTAAAATGTGGATGCATACTAATTTAGCTTCAAATTCACGCATAGCATGGTATATAGTAAGAGCTACGAACACGCCAAGCGTGAATTATACTAATTTAGGTTTAAATTCACGCCAAGCGTGATCTCTTGTTCTGGAAAATACAATAATCCCAATGTTCATCTTCTTTTGCAGTGCCCAAGAGGAAGAAAACCCCTAATAATTCGGGTTCTATTCCTGGCAAGAAACCTAAGGTAGACGACCCAGATGCAGTACCATATGATCTCACCTTAGATGATGAAGGGCTGATTCTTATAGCAACCACTGACCCTGCCTGCCCTGAAGAGGAAATGGACGAGGGTGCCGAGTGGTACGTTGACCTTGCCAAGACAAATGGCAAGCTCGACTTAACTCTCTTCTCGAGGAAAAAGGAAGCAGACAAGATGACCAAACAAGGGATCCTAATCTCTTGTGAGGAAGAGGATGACACCAACTGCAAATTGCTCTTGGAGATTACACATAAGCAAAAGAAAGATCTGCTCAGACTTACTCACTGTAGAGCTACTGCATACAAGGATATGTTCATGAGGACAGATGTGAACGGTGAGACATGTTTTAAGTATGGTTGGCCAACCAATGTAGCAGTTACGCCAATATCTATTTGCCAAGGGGTTACAGCTGTGCGTAGAGGCATGTTCACTAAACCGACACAAAGTCACTATTTGCAGCAAGCTGGGGAATTAGCTGACAACAAGGTTGCATATTAAATGGGAGCAAATCATTGAAACGGGAGCAAAAGGAATATTCCTCAAAGATTCCCTTTTTTTTTCAAAAAAAGAGCTAAAATGGGGTAAAAAAATTATTTTGGTCATAAAATTGCATTTTGACCCCCCCAAAATCACTCATTTTTTTGTGCAAGGAGAAAATTGACTACGTCAAAGTGACACTTTTCCTAACAGTTAGAATTTACCTGAAGTGTGTTTTTAGAGAAAACCATTAATTTAAGTGTATATCCTACACAATATTTTGTTAGCTCGGATTATATTCCAGAAATGATACTTTTAGATTACAATGAATAATTTTTTAATGATATAATATTTTAAAGTACCAAAATTGTAATCCGAAATACGCTTTTGCTATTCGAGGATAACAGAAGTGTATTCCGGAATACATTTTTGCTTTTCTTGAAAGTCAAAGTGTATTCCAGAATACACTCTTGGTTTTGCTCAAAATCCAAAGTGTATTCCGGAATACACTTTTGCTGTACAAGTTTTTGAGACTCAACAATGATCTTGCAATTTTCCGAGTTTTCCGGGTTTTCGGGGTTTTCGGCACCATGCTGCGATTTTTTTTTGTTTTTATGAGGGGATACAGGAACAAAGTTCTAAATAATGAAAAGATAAGCAAAAAAGGAAAAACAAACCAACAACCTTTCAATTTTGAGAACCTTTCAATTTTTCTTAAAAGAGGGAAATGTATTGAGGATACTGGATCGTGGTTAAAGAAAAAAGTGGGTTACTAGATCGTGGTTCAAAAAAAAGTGGGATACTGGATCGTGGTTCAAAAAAAAACAAGGAAATGTATTCCGGAATACGTTTTGTATTCCAGAATAGGTTTTTTTTTTCTAGAGGGATAGAGACGTGTTTTTTCTGCAGAATTTGCTCCGGCGATCTTTCTATAGAAACCTCGAGCTCCCATTTCAGTGTGCCCATGGCTTTGGTATGGGTTTTACCTACATGATGAGCTAGGGCGCTGGCTACAACAAACACAAATATTTTTTACATCAGGTTTCTGCTTACCATGTCGACTCCCGACTCCCGACTCCATGTCGCCTCCCTTAGATGCGGATTTTTTGCCATACCCAGCTCTGGCAGCACCTCTCTGGCGGGTGATCTTTGTCTGCAAGGGAGGTCTGTCAAAATGGGTGATCTTTGAACAGGTCTTTGCTTCAAGGTCTTCTGAATGTCTTTGTCAAAATGGGTCTGCAAGGGAAGTCTGCAAGCAAAGTCTCAAAACAGGTGATCTTTGAACATCATTGTCTTTTGATTCTTTGTCGGTTGATTGCACTTTCACAAATAGGTAGCACAAATTGTTTCTTTGTCGTTTGATTTGCACTAAGATTCCATGGCTTTTTTCTGTAGGATCGTCTAAGATTCCATGGCTTTTTTCTCAAGATGGACAAAAAGTTCATTTGATTCGTAGAGGGCATTACAACTGTATCTCTTATCCTTAGTGATCTTCCAAGGCTTCCATCTTCCTTTGGATCCTTTATCTACACCTACCACACTTCAGGTATAATTTATGTCATGACACCATCTTTCCCCTTAAACTGTATGTTATTTTCATCAAACTAATTGTGTGGCATGGTTACAAACTTAAGTCTGGAAATGGACTGCGTCTCTGCTTTCTCACCTATTTGCATTTAAGCATTTCATTCGATATCATTTGCCATTATCTGCAGAACCAACAAGCATAACCAACAAGCAGGCATTGTCGTTTGACATCAGTTGTCATGTTGCTGCCTCGTCTTCGTTTGCATCATCCTTCATCCCCTTACATGTTCTATATTTTCTATCTAAACTATGCAGTTCTTACTTTATTTCACCTTCTCAATTTCTACAATTGCTAGAGTATCTACTTCTGGTCTATCTATTTTATCTTCATATTCTCTTACACTTCTCTTGCAAATCTGCTGCAAGATCCAATCTAGGCAAGATCAACAATTTTTTTGCAAGATGTAACTGCAGAATTGTCATGTCAAACGGAAATGTAACTTGTGCATTGTATTTCACATCCTTCTTAGTACACATAGCTTGTAAAACCTTCTAAGCTTGTAAATATAGAATTTTATTTCTTGTTGCAGGGAATGTTTTTTAAGCTTGTGAACATAATGTGACATGGATTTGTCTTTCATTTTTACAGAGAAGCAGGAGACGGATTCTTCTAAAATGCAACAAATGTGCTTGTTCTATTTTATAATTTTCGTGATTTACATATGTTGGTTCAGGATGCTGGTTTTGTTGGTTTTTGATGTTGCTGCACCTTTTTCTCTTCGTTATTTGGGCCAGGGCATGGGAGGACACAGCCAGACAGTTCTGGATATCAAAGACTTGAGTTTTTGGGTGCTCTGATCTCCAATCAGAGCATCATAGCTCTAGGGATCATTATTTTCATGTGGCATCATTGTAGGCATTATTGTCTTCGTTGTTTTTGTGTCCTTGGTTGAGAACAGGCATCATTGTTTTCATGTTGTTCTTTGGGTCATTACCATGGACTACCATGGTGAGAACAGGCATCATTGTTTTCATGTTGTTCTTTGGGTCATTACCATGGACTACCATGGTGAAACTGAGAAATAATTTGCTGTGACAATCCTGCTATGGAGCCACAATCAGGCCAATGCTCTAAAGACGATGGATATGTTTTCAAAAAGGCTTATGTACATGTCCTTAAAATAAAGTTTTAATGGAGAGAGATGCGAACCCACTAAGCTGTGTAATGGAAAGCCACTTTGGCCAGAACTTAGAGATTAAAAAGTACCATTCCAGTGGAAAATGAGTATGCCAAACTGAAAAGTTAATGTACAACTTTGAAGGGAATGCAAAATCAATGAAATATCAACATGTTTTGATCTGCTTTTTCTCCTTCCTTTCATTTTACAGTTTACATCTTAATACTAGGTACAAATATGCCAACAATAACTTATTCGAGGTACAAACATGCCACATGTTTTTAATGAATGTTCGTACATACCCATCTTTCCCTTCACAATGCATATTACCATAGGCATACAGTTCTATATCCATGTATCTTTCCTTTCACAATGCATATCATCATAGGCATACAGTTCTATATCCATGATCCTTTTTGTAAAAGGAGCATGAAATAAACTAGTACTTTTGATGGGCTTAATGACTTTCTACGTCAACATCTCTGCTTCTTTTTTGCACAAAGACAAGGAAATACATCAAGAATGACTGAGACTTTTGAATATCTCAGGTTCACATTAAGTCTCCATCCATTCTTCAATACATTCTTCAGTTCACATTAAGTCTCCACCCATTTTGAGAATGCAGGATGACATTTTGACAGGTGTGGGGTGCAGGTAATTTGAAAATATGGCTTTTGATTTGTATTCTAGAATAGGGTAAGAAATGTCCATGGAATCGCACAAGTAAGCTAGCTCTAAACCTTAATACATAGGCAACACGTTGTTTTAAAAAACACGTTTGATTTCTTAGAAAGCAAAGATGTATTCCAGAATACACATTTGCTTTCTCATGAAAGCAAAAGTGTATTCCAGAATACACTTTTGCTTTCTCTAAAAAGCCAAAGTGTATTCTAGAATACACGTTTGTTTTTTAGAAAAGTAAAAGTGTATTCCAGAATACACTTTTGTTTTTACATTTTTTGTTTTATGTGTCCTAGTGTTCATTTATTTACTTGATTATTTTTTTTGTTTTTTATTCCGCCAATAGAACGTGGAACATGTTTGATGGAACAACTAAATGTGGAAACTTGGGACAGATACCCAGTTGCAACGTCTGACAAGCGTATTGTTCAATACGCACCAATTAGAGGGTGCCAAATTGATGTACTAAAAAAATATAAAGAAATAATTATTATTTTTTCTTCTCTATTTTGAAGTTCTTGATATCTCACTTTTAGAGATTATGTATTCATGTCTACATTTTGCCATTTTCAAGATGTTTCTTTACACAAAACAAACTTGCCACTTAATGAGGAGCCAAAATGAGGGAAAAAAAAACTGAACCTTTTAAAATTCTCAAGTTTATCCAAAAAAGGCCAATTTTAAGAGCATGCTGTTTTTTTAAAGGGAATCTTTGAAACGGGAGTGCTGCAACACTCCCGTTTAATTTGCAACTGTGTTTGACTTGAAAGCTTCTAAGAGGGTCCTAGATCTAGGGAAGGATGTTCAACCTGCAGTTGTCGAAGGCATGGAGGCTTCTGTTTTTGAGAATGAACAGGACAGGGTGGCGCAGCTAGAGGCCATGAACAAGCTGAATAAATACTCTGACCATTATCCATTGGGTCTTAAGGAAACTTTTGCGATCCATGTGAAGTCCCTCATCTGTTCACCAAGCTCCATTTATGTTAGCAGAAGATATGATCCAGCACATGCCATGGAGATTGTTCAGAGCATGATTAGTAATCTAGGTCAAATGCCTATGCCAGCGGATGTGTTACCTTGGGATATGATCTCGAACAAGCCTGCTGCGTGGACGAACTTCGAGGAGGTAATGTTAAATGAAAACATTAAATTCGTCATCATCGACGGCAAAGATTCATTGAGGCACAAAAGGCCCTCATCAGGCAGGTAGAACAAACAGGCCAAAGCGTGTTCTACAATCACTATGCATATAGGAGGTGTCGTCTCTTGGGTGCCAATACTTCACCTGCAGATTTGGCTGAGATTAGTGCAACTTTGAATGAAATGGGGAAGACATTTCTATACAAAAGGTAATTGACTGCATTAGGATGTTAGCACTTTAGTATTCACGCCAGGCGTTCATTCAAATGAAACCAATTCACGCCAGGCATGATTTCAAATGAAACCAAATCACGCCAGGCGTGCTTTCAAATCAAACCAATTCACGCCAAGCGTGAAATGTTAAAGCACGCCTGGCGTGGCGTGAATTCAACCGATTCGAAAGCACGCCTGGCGTGAATTCAACCGATTCGAAAGCACGCCTGGCGTGAACTGCATTGGTATTTAATTCTTTCACGTCAGGCGTGCTTTGAGGTTGATCTTTTCTATTGAAATCGCGCGGCGTGTTTCTTTGTCTCGATCATCGATTCAATGCCCCTACTTTTGGCGGTCCATACGTGGAGCAACCTGCGCCCGCGCCCAACAACGATGGGTGGAATATGGCTGCCCATTACCCACCGCACAGGGCGGGTCAAAGTCTGGAGGCTTTCAAAAAAGGCTTGGAGAGCGGACTCTCATGCAGACAATTATACTGAGAAGAAGAAAAGCGCAAGAAAATCAAAGAAAAAGGTGGTGATGACATTGCGGATCCTTCCGAAAAGCTCATCTAGCGTGTCAGCCCTAAAGACTGTGATAAGATTGTGTTTTGTAAGGACGCAATGATGGCAAAAGTGGAATGAATTCTCAGGACACTTATGCACAAGGGAAGTCCGCCAGATACTATGGGTAGGGTGCCTCCCGTTGATGTAAGCATCTTTGACTTGAATGTGACAGATGAGAAAGACTCAGGGGGCTAGACGACGCCGAGACCATTTGGATTTTAGATCGCTTGCTTAAAGAAGGAAGTCTTATACAAGAAGAGTGCTTTCACTAATGATAGAATGTCCTTCGTTGAGTGCTGCAGCCATGTGAAGGATGTAATGACAATGAAGTCACCAGTAGGAGCCGAAGTTACAAAGGCTATCGGGGATGTGGCATTATCTAAAATTGGATTGTTTGGACAAATACAAGGTCAAGAATGATGACATCAAGAAGTTTGTATTCGCCAAAGGACTTCCTAAAGAATTGGAAGGCTAAAAATACAAAACATAAGGAGACTCTTCCCCTAAGGTAATTGGGCCGAAGTTGAGAAGAAAAGTGGCCCTTGTGAAGAAGATTACCGAGAAGAAGACGCCCCCCAAAGATTCAGTCTCCATTGGGTACAAAGGTCTCTTGCCAGAATCAACTTCTTGCCTTAAAAATATATCACTCTTTGTGTTGGACAATAGGGGTGGGAGAGGAGATATGGGCATGAACCAGAAGGACTACATCGCCTTCTTTACCACCAGTATAGGATTGACAACCGAGAGGTCCTTCACTATTGTCATCGTTTGTCCTTCGGTGAGTCACATCTGCATGCACTATCCATTTGCTCATGATCTGGAGTGCCTCAAAGTTATTAGAGAGGGATGCCTAATATATGATGTTAAGGATAATGAGCTGCGAAAAGAACGGAAGATGGCACATGTGATCTTTATTATGATAGCCATGCTGTCAGACGAGGAATATGATATTGCTAAGGCCAAGGGTGACAATAGCGGTGCATGGGAATGTTTTCTTCTAGATGATCCGACTTAAGAACTATATTCTATCATACGGATCGGGGATCACGTAATGATGATGAGTCAAGAGGATGAGGATCGGGACCCCCTCCTAAGTGGGGAAATCAAGTACGAGCTACAAACTAAGGAGAAGGGCCCCTTAAATAAAAATGGATTTCCCCCGTCTATGGTTGCTTACCTCGTCGAGGCATTTGCTCCAATTGATACAACCTGCTTGGAGCTTCATGTTGGAGGTTATATTGCCCAAGAGGCTCTTATGGGTGTTAGAAAATGTCACTGCTTTGTGAGTGATGAGCAGGCCAAAGACTTTCTTGAACCATTCCTCATGCATGTGCTTGCCAAATCTCCTAAAGGCCCTTATGGCAACCTGAAATCATCAGCAATCAAAAGTCTCGTAGACTTGTCCAATTCGAAAGTGGACGATGGTTCTGGTGAGGGAACTAGTAATACGCAGCCTCATAAGAAAAGCAATGAATAAATAGCTACTAAACTGGCTGCTCAAAGTACTGTGATCATGGCGAACTTAGAGAATATCTATGCCTCCCTTCAGGGTGATGCAAGCAACAATATAGTAGATTCACAGGTTAACAATGGACTAATTGACAGGGAAACCGAAGCTGAAGGCAACCAAGGCGGCTCTAGTGATTCACAGGTTTGCCAAATCAATAGTAAAATAATGTCAGTTGTGAAGGACGCAGCGGAACTAATAGAAAATAACAATTCTAACAGTCAGAAGAAGACGAAGATTAAGGGTGGCGAAGGGGAGAATGACGCCGACGACGGCAGCGAAACTGAAGATGATAGGTATGGCCTTGCCCACGAAATCGTGCCACACGTGATTTAATTTGTATTACCTTTGAAAATCGCGCCAGGCATGCTTTGATTATTTTTCGTTGTCAAACTAAATCACGCCGAGCGCGATTTGGTTAAGACTAACTCAAATCACGCTTGGCGCGTTTGTATTGTTTGTGTTATCATATCTTGCGGACCAGATACATGTTTGATGTTTCAGCTTGCATTGTGTTTCTAAGAAGGTTGTGGTGTTCGACCTAAATGGAGTCCTTTGCAAGACTTTTCCAAAAAATAAAGTGGCTAGAGATCAGTTTCATCAGACACCAGTAGAATCAAACACCAAGTGGATCTATCCGCGGCCGCACTTGAAGGAGATGCTAGATGAGGCATTTAGGTTATTTCGAGTTGGTATTTGGTCATCCATGGAACTAAGGAACATCAAGGATACTTTGAGGCACTGGGGGAAATGCGTAGACATTGGTTGACCTTTTGGGATCAGAACAAATGTGTGAAGTTCACTAATCCCAAGGATCCAACAGGCAAGCCTATCTTCATCAAATACTTGAGTAACATGATGGACGAACTTGGTATCGAGAATAAGGATGATATAATCATAGTGGATGATGGTGCTCTCAAATGCTTCTATAATCAAACGCAGGCCCTGAATCCACCATCTTACGATCCAAAAAACTTTGCGACAGATGATTTTCTGGTGAAGTTTGTGTCTATTATGCATAATTTGGCTATGGGGATGACGGTGGATGAAGTGTTAGATTCATACCCAGAACTGGATAGAACGGCTGACATGGAACCACACCTTGTTAAATACGTGGAAAAACATGGATTGATCCCTTAATATTTTATTGGAATATATGATATTTTTGTATGATATTTGTGCCATGTATCGATAATTTCGAGTGTGGAATTGCCTCGCAAATAATGCAATCTGTTATTATCAAACCTAATATTATCATCTATCGAGCAAGCAATTTTGGTCTCATCTATGTTAGCAACTTGCTCTTCATTTTTGCATATTTCAATTCGCATATGAAACGTCACACGTGAATCGCAACCTTATGTTATTTTTTAAGTCCAAAAAAAAGATTAAAAAAAACAAAAACCCCCTAGAAGACAACAGCAGGTTGGCGTGATTTTGGAGTTGACATAATCCCAATTTAATTGGATGATGGTTGGAGCACCAAAGGGTGAAGAACTATGGCAGGTCAATCCAGCTTGAAGTAACTCGTCAAGTTGGCGCTTAATCTAAACTTGTTGGCCATGCATTCTTTGAGAAGGAGCATGATTAGGAGGTTCTTTCCCAGAAAGAAGATCAATCATGCGGTCCTCCATATATTGGGGTGGCAAAGTTTGTGAAAAAATCATTTGAAAAAACATCATCATAATATTGCAAAAAGATAGTTTGACGCTCATTTAATGAAGATGCACTAGGACTTAGGACGCAAAACCACCAAATACACAAAATGAGTTTTCATTGCCAAATGTTTGAACTGTACAATAGAAACTGTTGGAATTGGGAAACCAATATCATCCTTCATAAACTTGAAGGTCTTTTACCCCTTCCAAGGAACGTAACGATTTATGCCTTCCAATCTATAAGAGGATTGATAGCCTTATGCCACGGCATGCCTAGAATAACATCCATATCTCCAAGGTCAAAAACTATGAAAGAACGTTTACAGACGTATCCCTACAGTTGAAATTCAACATCCTTCACCATAAATGAAGAAGGCGGAGGGGCAACTATTCAAGACAGCAGAAGACAATTCTACATCATTTGATAAAGGAATAGAAGTTAATTTTAGTTCCTTTACCAATCGAGCAGAAATGAAATCAAACTCACTACCTGGATCGAACAGGATATGTACTTTTTGATCTTGAATAGTAGGCCCCAATAGGTTTATTACCTACAACATCTGTGTGCGACTGCTTGAATGTAACGGGTCCATGGTAGACCGCTCGAGTATTCGAACCTTGAATGTGCCTGTGGGGCGTTCCCGAGACACCGGCATAAATGGGTAGAAGCGACTACTCATAAACGTCCAGACGGTTTTGCTCATTTGGTTAAGGGCATGTCGGTTAAGAATGTTACAGTTGGTAGCAGAGCAGGTCTCGAGTTCGAGTCTCCATGGGTGCCTATATGCATGGGTAATTTGCAAAGACTTGTTAATCATTGTGACATGGTGTGACATAGACATGGTATAGCCTTGGATGCTCGAGGACGAGTATAGTTCTAGTGGGAGAGACTGTAACGGGTCCATGGTAGACCGCTCGAGTATTCAAACCTTGAATGTGCCTGTGGGGCGTTCCCGAGACACTGGCATAAATGGGTAGAAGCGACTACTCATAAATGTTAGACGGTTTTGCTCAGTTGGTTAAGGGCATGTCACTTTTGCTCAGTTGGTTAAGGGCATGTCGGTTATGATTGTTACATTAAATGGCCCAGACCCTGGAGCAAATCCCATTGGTTTTTCCCCAGAGTGATCTCCTCCTGCCTCATTGGGACTGGGGAGATGCAACCCAGGAGTAGCCCCTTTGGCTAGGCACCCAACAGGCTATGGCCAAGCCCCAAGACTTATCAGCCTATTATGCAAAGTATGCACATGAGGAGTGGATGGAGGGGACTACCCAATGACCATACTATATGCCAGCCAAGTCCATTGTTATGAACTCTGTCTGCTTTGACCTCTGAAAACTCGAGCTATCAGTCGATCCCTTTGAGTCTAAGCCTTGGGTAGGATTCCTCCTTGTGTTGATGTTACTGATATTGTTGTTATAGATGCTATGTTATGGTGAGCCTCCCTTCGAGGTGGACATCTATGTTATTTGATGTATGTGCTCATGTTTGATGCGCTTCCGCAGCTAGGTCGATCTCGAGGGAGATGGGATGAATGACACGTCCATTCTTCCCCGTCGAGTTCTTGTCGGTTAGCAAGATGATAGGTGGACGGCCTCTGTCAGCATGTGCGTTGGCAAGAGGGATGAACTCCAGTTCTTATATGATGGGAGCATCGTAGATGAGCAGGGGACGTCACAGTGGTATCAGAGCAATGATTTTGGAGGACCAAGATCAAATTCTAGCCATCTCCCAGTTAGTATTAACAATTTAGAACTTCCATTTTGGAGATAAAAATCCAAGCATAAGCCTCGAAAAATGTGAAATTTTTTTTCTCATCTTAGCAAAAGTAAAGTTGAAAATTTTGATAAAACCTGAAAATTTTGGCAACTAGAAGGTGACTACTCATAGAGTGTGCCTGGGGCCTTACCTAAATTTTAGCTCCAGCCTCTCACGCACTGTGTGAGTAGTCGAGCATAGTTCACCAAAAAATATAGATAACTAGAGTAATCTGATAGCATAAGGAGGCTTATAATCAAATTTTAAGCTAAGAAAACCTGCCATACCTTTAAGAATGTGTCTAAAAAATATGAATTTAAGTTAAGAAAGAGTGACTACTCATAGAGTGCACCTGGAGCCTTACCTAAAATTTAGCTCCAGCATCTCGCGCACTGTGTGAGTAATGGAAATAAATTTTGCCTTAAGGAACCAAATATTTCAAGCCAACAAATAATGATGTGCTAAATAGTTAGATAACATGAAAATTACAAGCGGAAATCCTAAAACTTCCAAACCTATAAATAGTACTTTAGGGGTCCTCATTTTTACCTTAACCTTCCTAGTTGCTTAGCTCCGACCAACAAGGTGCTTTTTAGATGCCAGTGAGGTGATCAAGCTATTTCAAGACATGGCTTGCACCAAACAAACTGCTAGAGTAATTATGAAAGACGGAACGAGCAGCATCCAAGTCCTCGTTGCCGAACGAAGGGCGAGGGAGGCCTGGGAATGCGAAGTAACTACAGATTCTCAAAATTTAGATCCAGAGCAACAAAACCTAGAACATGAAGACCAAGAGCAACAAAACCAGCAGCAGAACCCTAAAATGCAGCAGGAAGAGGAATAAGCCGACGAGGACCAAGATGAACAAACTGCAAATAGGGAGGCTCGTCGTCTGCGGAAGATTCAGAGGAGGAAGAGAGAAGAGAAGAAATAAAGATCACAGAGAGGGAGCCCGACCAACCACCACTGCCATTAGACACTGAGTCGGATGATGACGCTTGCAAGATACCCCGCCGCATAGAAGAAATAGGCCCGCAAATCCAGGTAATGAAGAAGCAAAAAAGGAAGAACCAAAGGCACCACCTCCCTACCCAGCTTGGTCTAAAGCATTCGCGGACCCCAAGAAGCGAAACAAGCTGGCACGGGAGTCGTATGTGCTCAAACATAGGCGAGAGTACAAGAAGAAGATGGCAGAGTACAAGGTTACGAGCAAAACAAGGTCTGGCACGTGAAAGGATGAAGGCCTACGAAGGATAACACCCTGAAGCCACCTCCGAATGGACCAGTACCATCGAAGAAGCCCATGAAAAGGAGCAAAGACTCGTACTTTGCGAAAGCTGCCCGGGAGATTCGACACTTCCAGGAGAGCTATGGACTTCTGATACCAAGAGCTGCCTCTACAAGATTGACACGCGAGATCTTACAGGAGTTCGACAAAGAAAAGCGAGTAACAGACGATATGTTGCTCGCATTACAGGAAGCGGCAGAGCAGAAGCTGGTTCAACATTTTTAAGATTTTCTAGCATGTGCTTTTCATGCTAAAGCTAGCCAGATTCATCAAAAAGGAGGATTGTTAGACGATGTAGAATTTTTGTAAATTATGTAGAAAAAAGACTGCTAAATTTAGTAATACAAAAGTTAGTATATAAGTTATGTGTTGCTATAATACCTTTGAATTGGTCATAATAGTAGCAAGCATGTTTTGTTTTTAGTTAAATCAAATAAAAAGTGATCAATTGGAGCCCCACTACTCATAGAGTGCGCTCATGCCCTTACCTAAAAATTAACTCGGGCCTCTCGCACACTGTGTGAGTATTCGACCATGGATCTACCCCAAAACAAGTCTAAAACAAGAAAATGAAGGCATATCCTAGGTTACTCCTCGAGATAAGCAAGATTCTACCTTCATACCAAACTTTTAGAGTCATCTAGGACTGAAACAAGCATTTACTACTCACAGAGAGTGCCCAGGGCCTTAGCTAAAAAATAGCTCGGGCCTCTCGCACTTTGTAAGTAGTTAAATTTTAAATTGCCATAACATACACAAAAAACCTCCAAATTAGATGAAATTTGTTGCAATAGGATCATTAGAGGGTCCTCTACATGCTCACAATCTCAAACTATCCGAGAAATACCTAATTAGACCTCAAAATGATAGATTTTCCCAAACCCTAAAAATTTCAAAATTAGGATTTTGCCTATATACACACAAATAACCCTCAATTGCAACCTACAATTTCACTCCTCACTCCAAGGCAATTTTTTTATGACTGAGGCGCTCATACATCTGTTTTGTCACCCCCTTCACCTCAGTATCATGGCCACTTCGTCCTTCAGGCACTGGTACGACAGCGCCACTACTCATGTACCTGAGGCATACATCAACTCATGCTTCTTAGTCTTTCAAAAGGGATTTGATGTAAGTTCCACAATAGATGCTACTCCATTCTACTAAGAGGTCATGCGAGAGTTCCAAACCAAAGTAGGTCCTTCTCTAATAGAGCTTCCTCCATACATAGAGTATTTTGCACCAAGGGCATCTCTTCAAGCCGCCTTGAGCGATGTACCCAAGATTGCTAAATACCTAGGCAACAAGGCTGCTCGCATGCCAGACTATATGACTATGACAGTAAATAGGAAAAAATACTTCTCCTATACTGCTGCTGTAGCCATATTCTTGTTTCATTGAGCCCAAACCCAAATAGGAGAACCCTCTATCCAGCCATTGAATGTAGAGCCCCCTGCCTCCACAGCAAAAGATCAGCTACTTCTAGATTATGAAGGCTCAGAACCAGAGAAAGAAGAAGAAGGCGGGCATGACTATGACATTGAAAACCTCATCAGAAAAGACCCTTGCAAGAGCGGCAGCAAAGCGAGCAGGAACTTCAGAGTTTTGACGAGGACCTGCAGACGATAAAGATAGCTCCTCCACTCGGGTTAGGCATCACAAGCTTAATCCCGATTATGATTCGAAGGACAGGAGTAAACCCTTCCGAAGTGCAGAGACCGAAGATACAGGGTATACGAGCTCTTGCATCTTCTACGTCAACAACCCGATCTTGACGACTTCATCGATCGGGAGACCCAAGACTTTCCCGTCAACGTTCGGGAAGCCAACACTTATACGTGGCAATCAACTCATGACCCAACAAGAGCTGCCTTCAGAAGAGGAGTTCACCGCCATTCAAGAATACGGATGGGCATCCGGGGCAAGAGAACGAGTGCACTCATGGCTAGCTCCGCATCAACGACTCCAACCGGCGTCTATACTACAGAAGTGAGGTCAACCTGACCTCCTTTAGGTCCATGCTAGCAGATTATAAGGATCTGATGGCAGTCCTAGTAGATGATTATGCAGGGAGACATAGGTCCAACATCAGGACCGGAGATGAGGCAAGAGAAGCAGGACATGACAAGGCACTGAAATACTACCTCCTACTCCTCAACGACGGAAGGATAGCAGTGATCTACCGATAATTAAACCCACGTGAAGAAGAAGTCTTCTTTTGAGATTTGGTAGACATGCACGAATGCCTCAAAACATTGACCATGCCATACTAGTGAAGAGAACAGTAGCCTTGAGCATCTTTGACTTCGCAGTTCTCTATCGACGACAAGGCAGGCTAGCCGTCACTGCGGCCTACACCTCAGACCGAAGGGTGGAAGAGTTAGTAACAGCCATGCAAGGTGGGACACCCACGAATATTCTCAGGAACTTGGGCGTACAGTTGCTACAACCCAAGAAGTTCTTGGAGGATCATTCCGCATATCAGGGATTCCAAGAACAGTTTAAGCTTTCTTCTGAATTATTGCAACAATGTACTTATCTTATGAATATATTTTGGTTGGTGTTATAAATGTTCTTTGATATATTTTGTCCGCATCATCAAACACAACAAATACAATAACAAGTAAAAGCTAATCGTAATGGGCTGCAATATAATATGTATGCAGTTAGAGCACCCAGGACCTTAGAACAAAACTGATGCCATCGGGACGAGGAAACTCCAACCCGATAATTCCAACCAAGGAACATGTACCAAGAGTTTGAAGTGCGGACCCCTGAAGAAGGGATATCCCATATGACACAGATACTCCACATGGGAAGTCCTGGGATGATGAAGAGAGGAGTGAAGATTAAGCTGGAGATGAAACTGGAGATATAACTGAGGCATAAACATTCTTCACTCCATTGATAGCTAAAAAGACAAAGCAGAGGCAAAGAAAGGTCTATACTCCCAATCTGTATGGGCCACTTACCAGATCAAGAGGATTATGAGGATTATAAGCTGAAATGTCAAGGGGATTAAAGGCCCCTTGAAGAGGAAATATGCCATCATAGCAATGAAGGAAATGAAAGCTGATATAATCCTCACACAGGAACATAGACTTCCAAGTTTTGAAGCTTCAAATCTTGGTAGTTGGATTATGCCAAATGGAGGACCCATTTGGTCTCCTATAGTAGGTACAAAAGGGGGAATTTGTACTTTGCGGAGTAATTTCTCTTCCCTTGGTTCTTATAACAGGTGGAGGGGAATAGACAAGGAGGACCGAATATGCAGAATCTGCGACACTGGAAGTGTAGAGGATGAGAACCACATGATTAACGATTGTCCGATATACGGGGACATCAGAGACATGTATAGAAATATAAGATGGGGGCAACCAGTACATATTTTGATGACAATGACAGAATCATTGAGAGATTTGGCAGACGTGATCCAGGGAATGATGATCAGACACAGAGAAGTACACAGGGAAAGAGGGTTTGTAATATGAACCGCACAAGAGGCTGCTCATAAACCCCACACAAATTGCTCAGTTAAAAGCTGATTGATAACGACGCATCACCGCACGGCCACGAAGCCGATGTAAAGCGGGATGCTGGTAATAATAGAAAAAAGTCAGCCTTCAGAAAAGGCTACATCATAACAACGTGATGTGCTAGTAGCGCCCTTTCAGGGAGCTCGCCCATGCTACACAAGTCCAGGGGCCTGAGGGCACAAGGGACGTTAATTTCTATTCTATTCTATTCTATTCTATTCTATTCTATTCTATTCTATTCTATTCTATTCTATTCTATTCTATAACTACCAATCGGGTAGATGGCAGGTTGTCTTCTTGCAGATCAATGGGGAAGAGGTTGGGATCATTAATGTGTATGCTTCTACTGATCCAGAGGAAAGAGAGATCCAATGGAGGGAGATGGCTGATTGGATTCCTACAAGAAATGTAGACAGCTGCCTGCTGAGTGGGGATTTTAATAACACACTATAATGGGATCAGAAAATGGGGAAAAAACTTAATATGTCCAGGAATGAGAGAACTCAATGGGAAAGACTCTAGCATTCTTTGTGTATCAAGCCCCTTCTTCTTCAAATGTTTATTCTTGGAGCAATAAAAGGGTTGGAGCTGACAGGGTCTATTATCTTCTTGATAGATTCTACACTAGGGATGCTAATTCCTGGTCTCAGCTGGTTGTTTAGGGAGATTATAGTAATTCTATCTCCGATCATTTTCCCCAGGTTTTGGAGGTGGGTAGTCCCTCAAAGGTAGAGCCAATACTCCCTTCAAGTTTAATATTAGCTTCCTTAACAATGAAAAGTTTTGCCAGGAATTTGAGACATATTACAAGAATTGGAATGAACTGTTGAAAAAAGAGAAGGACATCTATCTTAGAGTCAAGGAAGTTAGACAAAAACTTTTCTATGATCCCCATAATCCTGCCCTCCACAAAGAGGAGGAAGAGTTGGAAAGGAAAGTGAAACATATTGAAGAGACAGAGGCCAGGAGCCTTATAATAAAAAGTAAAAGCCTTGCCATCAATCATATGGATAGATGTAGCTCCAAACTTTTCTTCAAGGCTGCTAATGAAAGAATTATGAACAATGAAATCATTTCAGTTATAGAGGAGAACCAAATCATCTCTGGACAAGATGCTTTAATGAAATTCTTCCAAGAAAAGTATCAAAATTTATTTGCATACGAGCAGGGTGATGCCACCAGCTCGGATGACTTTTTTGCAAAGCTTGGGCCAGCTGACACTATTATTGATGATGCTCAATTGCTGGTATATCCTACTGAGGCTGAAATTGAAGTAGTACTTAAAAATATGGCCCATGGGAAGAGTCCTGGCTCAGATGGTATCCCTTCAGAGTTATTTGTTGTTGGAATATAAATATGCTGACTAAGCATAATATGCTGAAACGACAGTAATTCAGCACTTAGAACACATGTGTTGAGAAGGTGCTGAAATGTATAGAAGGCAGCACTTTGTTAGCACTGAGCACCAACCCTAAATCAGTGCCGTAATTAGTGGGGAGTGGTTAAACGGTAGACTACTACTCTTAGTCTCACCGGTTGCATATATATATTTATTGTACGTTATGTACTAAACAATGCTCAGAAGTAGAGATTGTATTTCCTATTGCTTTGGTATCAGACACTTTCTTAAGGGAAGAATAGAGCAAGCTAATGAAGAAGCATCCCAATTGGATTGACCATCGTTTCCATGAGTTCTTTGGCTGAGATTTGGTGGTGGAAAATCTCATTTGCAGCATTGAAGAAGATTCTTGCTTTCTGGCCTGGAGAAGTGTTTTGAAAGAGAGATTCAGATTTTCCAGCAAGCTCTGGTGTGAGATTCGAGTTTTCCAAGATCTTTTTGGCAATAAAATTCAAGATTCAACTTTTCTAGTGGATGTTTTGTTTGGTGACGAATTTGTTTTTTCGACCTTTTTTTGGCTGTTGAAAACAGGAGACATTCATGGATCCATTTAAGTTCTCACAGAATGCAAGCTCACTAATAATTATTACCATGCTTGGAAGAAGTTCATGATGAATTGTTTGATATTTAATGACATGGGAGCGGTGTTTGATGAAGACTTTATCAGCACCAAGTCAGCGGATGCTGGAGGATAAACCAGAATGCTTGTGCTCTTATCAAAATGTTGGCTGAAGAAATAATCCATTTTACTGAGTTTAAAGAGGTGTGGTCTCATTTGGAGAAGTCTCTTGATAGCAAGGGTATAGCTACCCAAATGCTGATCCAAAACAAAATGAGACATGCCCAATTAGGTGATTTCAAATCTGTCATAGCATACCTTACTCAGATGAAGTAATGGCGCTTGGATTACATGGTTGCTGGTGGAGTGCTGTCTGAAAAATAGCTGATTCAAGATATCTTGGTTGGTCTTCCTCCGTATGATATTATCTCTTCGAAGATCAGGTACAACTTGCCTTGTTTTGGAACGCTCAATAAGGAAAGCCACTTCACTCGGCCATATGATGTTGTTTGTTTGATATATAGAGTCTCCCAAGAATTTATCAACAAACACTGAGATGTTTTCATCGAGAACCCTTATCGAGAACCCTTCGTTGGACAATAATAGGTATGTCGTATTCTTTGTTTGAGTCCCATAGGCCTTTTTGGTCTCTGTGGACGAAAAAATCCGATTCTATTGTTTTGTATTCTATGTTTGTGTGCACTGAGATTTTAAATTTAAATAATATTACAAAAACCCTTCCAATTTTCCATGGACCTTCCTAGTTTTTAATTAAGAAAGGGAAAACTACCAAAATACCCTTATGAGTTTGTGTAATTATCAAAATACCCTTATGAGTTTCAAAATTACCAAAATACCCCTACACACCTATTATACACAAGGGCATTTTGGTAATTTTGAAACTCATAAGGGTATTTTGGTAATTACACAAACTCATAAGGGTATTTTGGTAGTTTTCCCATTAAGAAATTAGGAAAGGTTTCCCTTTTTATTTTCATGGAAACTTTCCCAACTTTCATGAAATATAGGAAGGTTTCTATGGAAAATATGAAGGGTTTCATGAGAGTCCAACCAAATGGGGCATCCCCAGTGTATGCAAAAAACTAGTAAAATTGGCCACATGCGATGAAAAATTGGGGGCTTCCACCCTTGCAGCCTGCACTAATCAACAACATAGGAGATGACCTCTCGTTGTCGGGCCCTTTTTGGAAAACTACAAAGGTATACTCTAAGATAATCTCTGTTTAATTGTCTCTTAGATATGGAGGTATCCTCCTCTGACCTCTAATTGAATATTGCCATATGCCTACATTCCAAAAGCCCGCTCCCGACTTAGGTTGTTTTCCCATGGGATGAAAACATGGAGATCTTCTTGAGGTCAGGTCCAAAGGTCCAGCGTTCCCATGAGTGCCTTACCTTGCTCGATTCATATTTAGGACCGGAGTCAAGTATTAACACAATTATGAGCCTCAAGTTCTTGACCTTGGTGGAAACCACCCTTAGACCATGGTTGCACTTATGGTGCTTTGCTGGCACCTATGACTCAGCAAGCCAGCTTTTGAGGACAAGTGGCATCCTCTAACAGGATGCAATCCAAAAATGCTTGGATTGATTTGACCGTTTAAGACCGCCAACTATGCATACGTGTCAGACCCTAATCGCATGCATTCAAAACGTGGTAGGGCACTGCCTTGCCACCAACGCTCTTTCTTCCATTCTACATTTGCTTCTTCTCTGAGAGTAGGAAGCACGCCTGATCCAGGATCCGATCACCCAAAGTTTGCAATATCTTCAACACAACGAATCTGCTTTTGGGTCCTGAAATTTCAAGTATCCAGCTTCATTGTCATTTCATCCAATGTATATGTGCAATTCAGGATTAATTTCTTTCTTCATTCTCATAGTGCGAAGTGGTAACATCTTAAATATGAATATGGATTGATATTCGGCATTGGCATCCTATCCCTGCTGAGCATTAGCAATTGTCATATAGCATAGACAGGCATGACATTTGAATCGGATTCGACCAGCAATTTATCTGGGGGAGGATCACTACATAAGGAGAACTCCTTGCCATCTGACAATAGCATGCATAGCTCAGGTATGATGTCTGGGGCTTGCATTGCTTTTCTGCTATTATAAACATTTCTATGACACTGATTGGAACCACTGTCAGGGAATGGATTAGTGCGTTCCAGTACTGCACCAAGCATATCCTGCATAGATGTTAATAATTCCACCCTAGAAGATGATATGAAACGCTTGAAGCAGTCTACAATTGATGGAGGCAAAACTGGAAATGGAACTATTCACAGACCTCAAAAAATATCTAAGAGAAAGAAGGTTCGTACCTATTTCAAAATCATTCACTATAGCTGATTTAGATGTCTGCATTCATGTGCGAAGGCGTCTATAGTTGTATGATACCATGGACTAATGGGTGCAGCTTTTTTTTAAACTAGAGGAAAATGCTGCGCCATCTAGGGAGTATTACAAACGGGGTAGTGGAGCTTGATGAATTAAAAAGTGCAGACGTACTAGGCCTTTTCGAGTCAGAGGAGGAAGAAAAGGCAGCTGATATTCAGGAAGAAGATTATAAGGAGAGGGATATTCCTCCATTACAGATTGCCATGCTTATTGTGGGTACTCGTGGTGATGTTCAGCCATTTGTGGCAATTGGAAAGCAATTGCAGGTATTTAACTGTAAGAATTGAGCTTTGGAGTACTATATCTTTTGGCAATACATTGTTCATTGCAGTTCCTGAATAAACTCTCACCAGGAAATGGTTAACTTTGCCATAGAGGATGATTGTTTATAGTTTCATTCCATGCATATAGATGAACCTATGGAATGTCTCGGAGTGTGCTTGTCTAGTGATTTTGTCTCTGATTCAAGACAGTTCCATGCAATGTCTTAGGATGCAACTTGAACTTAAATTTCATCTTCTGACTATGGATATTCGAACAGTATAAGAGACAGAAAGGACAAAATGAACAGCCAGCATCACAGAGTCATATGTAACCACACTGGCTTAGGATCTACACGCCAAGGAAACAAGACGGGCTGCTGCTTCTAATAACCATTCTGGCTAGTCACAGTTCAGATTCTCTTTAGTTAAATTGTTTGGCCATGCATTCACCCAATAAGCACATTTTTTTAATTATGCAAAATGCTTGCAATAAACAAATTCTATGCTTATTCTGTAAGATCTCTCTAGTGGGTTATTTTTGGCATTTTCCATTAGCAACTTAAGATGAAAGTATAAATTATTTGCATATACTACAGAAATATGGACATCGTGTGAGGCTTGCAACACATGAGAACTTTCGAGAGTTTGTTTTGAAAGCTGGCTTAGAGTTCTACCCACTTGGTGGCGATCCCAAAGTTTTAGCGGGATGTAAGTTTTTGTAAGCGTTAAATAATTGGCCAGTAATTTATTAAATAGTTACAGACCTCATTAACATAGTTTTGCAGATATGGTGAAAAACAAAGGATTTCTTCCTTCAGGCCCATCTGAGATTAAAGTTCAGCGAAAGCAGATAAAGGCTATAATAAACTCGTTGTATCCTGCATGCACTGAACCTGACAGCAGAACTCTAGTGCCATTTAAAGCTGAAGCAATAATATCAAATCCGCCGGCATATGGTAAGTGCGTGCATGTGATTGCTTGCCTTTTTCCATTACTTGCAAGTTGGTTTCCATATTTGTGTGACCAATCAATATCTATGTACCTAGAGGTTGCCATGCCTATATTAGTGTGGATAATACAAGAAGCATTTATGATCATTCAGACTAAAGAAACTAGCCAAAATAGGTTATCTTTGCTCATCCTGGCGTCTTCAGTTTCTTTTGTTGCACATCAGAAGCCAGTCATTATACATTGAAGCAAATTTTGCCATTAGGGTGAAGGACATCATCAGAAAAGTCTATAGATTCTTGTTTTGATAGTTGTTTGTAATTTGTTATGTTTTGAACTTCTCTGGTAGCCATATACATATGGTACATGGAGCCAGCCATAGCCATAGAGCCAGCTATAGAGGTGTAATCAAAAAGTGCTGTTTCACTTCTTTTTATGCTCTCCGATGAGATTTAAGACTTACCGTCAAATTATTACTCTATTCTGTAGGTCATGTGCATGTCGCAGAGGCTCTAAACATTCCTATTCACATATTCTTTACAATGCCATGGACGTAAGTTTGCATATGCAGTTGTTGATTTGAAGAAACTTGAAAATAGCAAGCATGATAAGTAAATATATATATCAGATATTAAACAACCAGCTTACACGTAAGATGAGAGTGTTTGGTATCATAGAACTTTACAGAAAGCAACTACTGATGCTTTTTATTTCAAATGTTTGGTGGGATTGGTTTTCTACCAGGCCTACAAGTCAGTTCCCACATCCCTTATCACGTGTCAAAACTTCTGCTGGCTATCGTGTAAGTCTCTCTTATCCAAGAGAACTGTTCAGACAAAATTTCTGTCCTTTCTATGGACGGTGTTTTTTACTGTTCTCTGTTGTTGCAGCTGTCTTACCAAGTAGTTGATTCTATGATCTGGTGGGGGACGCGGGGGTTGATAAATGATTTCCGGAAGAAGAAGTTAAAACTCCGGCCTGTCTCGTATTTCAGCAAAGCACATGGGACGATATCACACCTTCCAACTTGTTACATGTGGAGTCCCCATCTTGTTCCAAAGCCAAAGGGTAAGCAGTTTCCATTAAATGATTCATTGTTACCGCTGTTGTTGATCGGCAGCCTTTGATGTACTCATTTTTCCAAGCCACCAAAATAAATGGCATTCCTATGGACATGTTATTATACTGTTTCAATGACCATCCCGCTTTTCTTTCTGTTAGAACAAATGCATAATTAATCAGGGATTAAATCAGAACCATGAGATATGTGGTTTCCTTAGAAGTTTAGATGTACTTAATCTGACCAGCATATAAACTTGATTTGCAGATTGGGGTCCCCGTATTGATGTGGTGGGCTACTGCTTTCTTGACCTTGCAACAGACTATACGCCTCCTGAGTCCCTTTTAAATTGGCTGCAGGCTGGGGAGAAACCGATCTATATTGGCTTCGGGAGCCTTGTGAGTTATTTGTAGTGCATTGCTTTGTGTGAGTTTTTGCTGCTACTTTAAAGCGTGACATGTATGCTTCCACCAATTGCTGTATTCATTTAGGTGCATGAAAACTTTAGTCATTAACCTGGGTTCTGCTTATTGGAAATATATATAAAATTTAAAGTGCTATGGAAAGCCTTTACTTCCATTTAGCATGCAAAATGAAATGGTTGGAGTGAGAAAGTGTTGTAGTGCTTTTCCTTAAAGTAATTATGGTTGTCCCTCCTGATAAGGTGGACAGGAGGTCCTATCTTGTGCCCTCTATTGAATTGGAGTCAATTTCATGTTGTTTGCAGCCTGTACCGGATTCAGAATCAGTAATTGATGCAATACTCAAAGCTATGGAAGAAACGAACCAGCGAGTAATAATTGACAAAGGGTGGAGTGGCTTTGGGAACAGTGAGTTGGTAGTTTTATGGCTTGAGAAGTTTTTATGTAGTGTTTTGGTTATAAAGTTTCTAAATGGCTTTATTTTTTCAGTCTCAGATCCACCAGACAATGTCTATTTGCTAGAAAACTGCCCCCACGATTGGTTGTTCCTACAATGTGCTGCTGTGGTATGATGATAACTATTTGCTGATCTTCTTTCTTTCATTTCTGGCTATCAATATTAAGCATCAAGAACCTCCTGTTTGTATTGTTATTATCAGGTACACCATGGTGGAGCTGGGACGACAGCAGCTGGACTGAAAGCAGCAGTAATGCTTTGTCTGACCATCTTTTCCACCAATAAACTGAAATTGGGTTTTCATTTGCATTAAGATTTCCAAGTTGGTATTTATAAAAGTGGAATGTGCCTAAAGTTGTGATATGCTGTTGCAGTGTCCAACGACTGTGGTTCCTTTCTTTGGAGATCAATTATTTTGGGGGGAAAGAGTTCACGAACGGGGTTTGGGTCCAGCTCCATTCTCAATTGGCCAATTTTCTCAAGAGAAGCTGGTGGGAGCAATAAACTTTATGCTGGATCCCAAGGTATGTAGAGTTGGTCAATGCGCTCTGCTTTCGTCTCCCATATTTTGGTTGCCAATGATTCTCTTGGATTTATGCAGGTAAGAGTGCGGGCTACTGAGATGGCAAACCTTATCAGGGATGAGGATGGGGTTGGGAATGCAGTAAGGGCGTTCCATAAACATTTGCCGAGAGTCATGCCTCAACCGCCACTTCCACCAACACCAAGCCTTTTAGGCCTGCTCTTTGGGAACGTAAGACATTGTTTTGTATAAATCGAATTATAGCAGCATGATTCGCTAGTCAAATTTATGGCATTATTTTTGTACTTGGGCTCAAATTAAGTTTATTTTTGTCGACGATGCAACCAATTTCACCCCGAAGTTCAAAGTCTCAGTAAGGTATAACTAGCACATAACTAGCACATTATAACTAACACATAACTAGAAGTTCAAAGTCTCAGTAAGGTATAACTAGCACTAGTAAGGTCTAACTAGCACGTAACTAGCACACGAGCATCGCACATGAACTAGTAAGGTCTAACTAGCACGTAACTAGCACACGAGCAATGCTGCCTTTTCCTTTCCCTTTTTTTTTGGATGTTATTAATCATGGATTAGAGCATGACAAAATAGAAGTAGGGTCGCTTTGATTCGTTGGCGCCCAATCCTGAGACGATGCGTGGCATAGCCCAATATTGCGGAATAGAAGTTGGGTTGCTCGATTCTGCGTGACCGGCTGCCTCTTACTCAGCAAGAACACACTATTTTTCCACCAGATCTTCCCTGTTCTGTGCTATTTTTCCACCAGATCTTCCCTGTTCTGTGTTGTTCTTCAGCTATTCTTCGCTGAAAAGGCTCCGCAGGGGTCAGATCTTAGAGTGCAAGGACTTTGTAGGGCAGGATCTTCGCCCAGGTATGTTTTTGCGTCGGATCTATCAAAGAACCTCTAAAACGTTTGATTCTTGCCGGATCTCTTCCTAATCTGTTCAAGACATCTTCAAATCTGTGTGAAACGGAAGAAAAGATCCAAAACCTAGCTCCCCTACTTCCCGCTCCCGGCTGTCGCCGGTCGCGGGGCCCCTGCCGATTTTGCGGAAGGGGAGCCCGTGCTTCCCTTCCCCTATACAACTTTTAAATTTTAGTCTTTTGAGATTACAATAAATGCACATTATGGAGGCTTTTCTGTCCCAAGCTTTATTGGCACCATAATTTTAACCACATACCAAGCAGATTCTCTTAAGAGAATCCACGGGTCTTCTTAAGGAAATTTGCAGGTCTTTTTAAGAGAATCTTACTTTCCCCTTGGGATTCTCTTAAGCTAATCTTACCTTCCCTTTTAGGATTCTCGTAAGCTTAATTCTACCTTCACCTTTAGAATTCTCTTAGAATTTTGTGCATTATTATTTTGCACTATTCATGATTTATCGAGAAGCATGAAAATAAGTGAAAAATTAGCATTAGGAGCCTAAAGGGGGGAACACTAGGATTCTCTGGAATCCTAAAGGGAAATTAAGATTTTGTTTATAAGATTTGGACATTTAATGCTCTTAGATAGGATTAGCTTGAGAGAATCTAAAGGATTAGCTTAAGACTTTTAAGTTAATCCCTTAGAATTCTAGTGGTTAGAATGGGGGGCTTGGGGGGAAATGATGGGAGTTTGAATCCCCCAAAAAACATAAAAGCTTTGACGTTAAAACAGTTATTTATCTTAAACAAATCCTTTGGATGTGTGATTAACTTGAGATGCTAATATAAGCACCGCTTTTCTATTCCTTTACTGCAACAAGAACTCAAGCTTTAAGGCTTGATTTATCAGGGTATTATGCACCAAAACTACTAAAAGATGTTGCATAGTGTTGTCACAAGTTTTTGGATATCAAGGTGGTGTCACATAAAGATTTCATTCTTTGGGCGAACTAATATTGCCTCTACCTTCGGCCATAAGCAACTTAGAACGGACTAACAAGCTTCATTGAATGAAATGTGAGCGAGCTTTCCAAAGTAGGGTGTCTTAGAAGACGTCCATAGTAAATACCTTAAGTCTACAATAGAAACTTTATGTTTGAATCAAAAAATATTGTAGAATGTTCTAGATGCACATGAATACACACCTTAGCCCAAAAATAAAAAGCTGTCAAATGTGTTGCAAGGAGATTGTTGTAGATGTTTTGTAATGTTTTAGAATGTCCTTGAAGCCCATGCATAAGCACCTTAATCCTACGAGCCCAAGATAGAAAGTTAAAAGAAAAGTGCAAAGAGGGTGCTCTAATCAAAATAGAATATATTCTAGTCTATTCTAGAAGCCCACGGGAAGCAACTCAATGTAAAAAAAAAGAAGTGTTCAAAAACTTTGCAAAGATGGTGTGCACCTCAAAAGAGAATGTCGGAGAATGTTTTAGAAAGAATCAATCCAAAAATAGAAAGTTTTCAAAAATGCTGCAAAGGGCATGCTCTAATGAAAATAAAATGGTCGCATGTAAGCCCCTCAAAGCAAATAGAAATTTTTTAAAACTATTTGAGAGATGGTGCTCTAATCAACCCTTTCCTTTTCCCCTTTCCCTCTTCCCCTTTTGCTCGTGCCTTTCTTCCCGTGCTAGTTTTCCCTCTCCTCCCCTCCCCCCCTTCTTTTTCCTTTTTCTTTCCCTTTTTCTATGCCCTTCTCCCCACCCTTTTCCTGTTCCCATTTTTTCCTTCTCTTTTCCTCCTTTCCCTACTCATTCCCTCTTCCACTTTCCCGTGCCTTTTTTCCTTCCCCGTCCATCTCACTTTTTCTATTCCCTTTCCCTTACCTTTTTCAATCCCATTTGCCCTTCCCCTTTTCCCTTTCTCCCCGGCCCTTTTCCCTTCCCTTTTCCCCTTCCTCTCTTTCCCTTTTCCCCTGCCTTTTTGCCCTTCACATTTTCCATTTTCCCATCCCTTTGCCTTTTCCTTTTCCTTTTCCTTTCTCCTTAAAAGATTAAAACATGACCAATCACGGTGGTGGAAAGTCGTGCAATAAATCTTGGCCTTCAGATTCAATCAGATGATCTCAGCCATTCAAATTAGGGCTTGATCCAAATCCAATACTGTACAATATTATAATATAAGAAGATTCTAAAACCATAGTTGGACAATATTCTAATCGAAGTACACGCTTTGCAACTTCAAATTGAACATAATGATAATACAACTCAATATGCTTAGATTATGAATGCAAAACTTTGTCCTTTGACAATGCAATAACACTTTGGCTTTGACGGCAACATAACCAAACTATTCCATGATACCGAGCCATCAAATGAGAGTGAAATCAACACTTTTCATCCAAGCCATGAAATGAGAGTGAAAAAGTTCAATACTTTTTATCCAAGCCATCAAATTAGAGTGAAAAGTTCAACACTTTTCACCCAAACTACCAAATGAGAGTGAAAAGTTCTCATCTAAGAGGCTTTGTCTTACGCCATACAAAGCCTTTCATAAACGGCAAACGAGCTTCTCATTGCCACATACTTCAAAACCTTCTGGTTGATTCATGTACATAAATTGCTATAGCATACTCTTTACAAAAACTTTTGAATTGGATAGATGTATACTCCCCACCATTATCAGGATGCAATTATTTGATCATTTTTCGAGTCTATGTCTCCACCATAGTCTTAACGAATTGAAAACTTGGTGAAGGCTTGGGATTTCATAGACACAAAACATACAAAATCTCTACATGAAAAATAATCTACAAACAAGATGAAATAGCATGCACCACTCAAAGCATAAGCTAGTGGGCCACACACATGAGCATGCACAGCTCCCAAAGCTGAGTTGCACATTTTATCCTTCCTTTCACTACAACGTTATATGAATCCAATACATATGAATATGTAGCATAATAACAGGGGGTTTTCTTCGTGTTTTTGTACGCTTTTCACTAAGGTTTTCCTATGATTTCGTGATGTATTCAAATGGATGTACTAATGCATACATCTAGAGTGCACCATTTCTGAGCCATTGATTTTAGCCTTTTTTTTTCCAATGGTCAACAACCAATGGCTCACAACAAAAGCCCTTTTTTTGTACGTGTGGTGCATAATGGTCAACAACCAATGGCTCACAACAAAAGCCATTTTTTGTGCGTGTGGTGCATAATGGTCAACAACCAATGGCTCACAACAAAAGCCCTCTTTTTGTGTGTGTGGTGCATAATGGGCACATGAAGGGCTTGAAGGGCGCATGTAGTGCAGTTTCCCCACTGGCAACACATTTCTTATCATAACTTTTTATCCAGAGCTCTGTTTGAGATGATTTTTATTGCGTTGGAAAGCTCTCTCCAAAATCTTTTCGATAGTGTATGATATGGATATGTTTGGTTAAGTTATCTATGCTAAAACAGCAATTTTCCGGCCGGGTTTGGTAGGCTTTCACATCCTACCAGCTGATTAATACAGGATTGCGCTATTGGATATTGTTTTATGGCTCATTCCGAATGAAGCTTGCAAAAAATTACCATGCATTTTTGGATTTTGAGGCTTCTAGATCCTTGTGCTAACAAGCAGAAAAGTTTTCCACTTTGGTTTCTCACCACAAGAATCCATGGAGGCCAAAGGCTGCTGTTAAATTCCAGTTGAAAAATGTTTGTGTATGGGTGTTGTAAACTTTATGACTTTCAGAATAATGGGATCAATCTGCTCTATCTTTATGGTAACTTTTACTTATGTTCTATTTGTTTTATTGTGATGAAATTCAAAAGCTACAGGTGATGAAAGCCTCAAATAAATTCTAGTTTTTTCTCGTTTTGAATTCTAAAATTTTTTGTCACACCTGGTCGGCGTCCCTAAGGCCCCGAAGGGGCCAAAAAATTTTTTTTGCAACACAAACCATTAACATCCAACATATAAAAATTAAATCCCCCAACACATAACAACCAACATATAACAACCATTGACATTAACAACCAACACATAACTACCATTAACATTAATTAACACAACCATTGGGTCCAACACATTTAAATTAAAATCCCCCTTAAACCCCCTTTGGTTTGGGTGCATATTCACACGGGGGGTGACGTAGGGCAACGAGAGCTGTTGGATAGGCATATTCACCCCTTATTCCTTAATCTACACCGTACGTAAAGTTCCTCGTTTGTGGGGTATGCAAGTACAAAAGTTGCTATACTGTATAACAAGATTCACAAAATACTATAAGATTTCAAGCGGAATACTATATGGTGTTGATTTTGTACGTGCAAAATAATTCAATTCAATATGAACTGAAAATGTAATCCCACGATTCACATATGAATTGAATATCTATTTACAATATTTGCAATATGAATCAAGGATAATCGTTGCCAGGTCCTTTGCCTTTTGCAGCTTTTACTTTTGGCTTCTTCTTTTCTTTCAGCTCATTTCCTTTAAACTCCAATACTTCCTAAGTATAAATGGATGTGCTTTGATGCAAACGATCCATAATATGACCTTGCACACTTTTAGAGAGCTCAACTAGGTTGTTCCTCTTTAACATATCAATTTACTTTGTTAAACCAATTAACAAATTTGAATTGACTGTACTAGTTAGATGCATACTCTACATGATAAAATCATGTTCAAAGTCTATTAAATCATCAAGTATTGACAAGCCAACTGAAGCAGCACCATTGAATGAATTTTGTTCCTCTGAAAGCATTATATGTTTACAATCAATAATCTTGAACAAAAAATATAGTAATTTAATAGCAGAAGCATTTAACAAGGATTACTTTCACTTTTATCTTCCTGATGAAACTCTTGATCTGAATTTTTGACTTCATTTGCAGTTTCTTCATTTCTTGCGAAATCCAAAGTCAATAAGTATTGCAAGATTTGTCCATTGTTGCATGTGATCTAAAGATTAATGTACGTAATAAAATGCGGGTCGCAACTTCACTTTGTGAAGGTAATTCTTCATGATAACTTTCTACAAATTGAGAACAACACTCCAGAAATCGTTCCGACTTGTTGATCAACGCTTGCATGCCTGTCAGCAATCTGCCAACATACAAATGCACATAATTCTTGGACGCAAAAGCAAGGACTTCGTGTTTGTAATCAAGAACCATAGCTGTGCTTCCAGAAATGTTGAAACAACATGATTTTAAAGGTGCAGCATATGAATTGGATGGGAAAAGTCATCATTCATTGAAAGGAATAGATGAAGGGCATCCGCACTTTTCCAGCACCAATATCGCGACATGATTTTTTGAGTAGGTAAAAAAAAAAAAGCACCCATATGCATTCTATTTTATCGTTAAATTAAATGAAGATTCATAACTATGTAATAATCTAGTAACGCTTTGCAGCTCTATTTTGAAGGGCTGCATATATTCTCAATGAGATAATAGACTTTCTTCATAGACTTGAATTCATATTCAAACAAGAGATGGCCTTTGGATTCAGTTCTAAAGATTCTACTTCCATGTTTTTCCATTTTTAGAGTTAATAATTCTCTTTGCTTAATTTCCTTTCACATTACGTGATTTTATATGTAGTCCATATGTCAATACTGCAATTGCGATTGTGTTTTTGTTATTGATTTTTCTCAGACAATTTCATGTACACAATTTCATGCAAAAAAAATAGATATACAAATAAACTCTAAGAATCTCTGATTTGAGTTCCATTTACTAGTTGGAAACCTGCCTTTCTCATTATCTTATAGACGGTTTTCCCATCAGTTTGTTTCTGATAAACAAGGTAGAAGAGACACCTAGGCAACTAAAAAATGCTATACTTGTATCTTATGAGATCCATAGTAAAAGATTTGTCTAGCAACGCAAATCAACATTGTCATCAGTTATCGTTGAATTAATGCAAGTCCATTATGGCAGCATTCCTTAGGGGCATATGACGGTCCTCTAAATGTCCCAAATTGCTAATCCAAAGGCCTGGACACCAAACCACAAGGAGGGGCCACCAAAATATAGCGAGAAGTCATTAGAGAGAGAGAGATATCGAAGTTATGATAAAAGCAATAATAACGACCTAAAAATTGCACGTTTATTAATCTTTATGTTGTATTAAATGTATTGGACCTATTAGTATCTTTGTATTGCTTTCAACCTAGTACATACTTGCAGGCATCCATATTTGATCGTCATGTAGATGGTAAGTTGCAACAACCACCTTAGTCGTAGTTTTTGTTTTACAATTTACATAATGCATATATGCTCCTAATAACACATAACATTATCCTTATGAGATATAAGGGGCAGAAGGTAAAGACGTGACAAAGAGCTCATATGCAACCAATAACCACTATAGTTGATATCACCCCACCCTTCTTCTTCCCACAAATTTCACAATATGCACAATAATGTGCAAAAGTAGGCATTTCATGGCACTTATTACAGTTTATGACATGTAAGTTGTGGTAATCAAGTTCCATCAGACCATGGCCCCTAATAACTACCCCACCCTTGCCCTAAGCCCGCCTTACTGCTAGTTAAGTTTCTTTATAAAGTTAAGTACAAGGAAATACACTAGAATGTTATGAAACATAAAGTAAAGAGCACAACAATGATAGTCTCACTCCACAAAGATGATAGGCTCAACCACTATCTGTGGGCGAGAGTACTGGAGCCTCAGCGTCGTCCCTTGTTTATTGCAGGCTGTTGTATGTCCATGCAACCTCTAAGTTCTACCAGGTCCATGAGGTAGACATAGATTTGCAAATGCCTTAGAGAGTTTTAGGATGACATAGAGCAATATCGCCAGCAAGGATATGTGCTCTTGTTAGGAGATTTCAACGCTCGCACTGCACAACTGCAGTCAATCACCTTCCAGGGAGAAGTTGATTTTGACCTACTTTAGCTTGAAACGGCTGCACCTCAGCATGCAAGACAGTCTCAGGATACAGTGATCAAAGCCTTGGGAAGGGAGTTGTTCCAACTCTGTCAGGTCTTTGACATGGTAGTCTGCAATGGTATGCTCAGATGGCTGCAATCAGGGGGCTTTACTTGCAAGAGCGATAGATGTGATGGTGGAGCCAGTGTGGTAAACTATCTCCTCGCTTCAACGATAGGACTTGACATGATCAGAGATTTCTTGATTGGTACACGAACATGAGATGAGGAGATTTGTCAGACCACTATCCACTTTATGTCAATTTGGTTTGGGACATTCAGTATTGTAGCCACAAGATAAAATCATTAGGGGCTGAGATACACCCCCGACTATCGAAAGCAAGCAGAATATGAGTCTGTGCTGGAACATGAGCTGCAGGGGATTGTGCCCTCTATACATTACATGATAAGTGGGAGTGGCTTGTAAATGCCTTACTCACAGTAGCCAGTGCATGCTTTACAGCGAGAGATCTCCCTCGAAGGGACACTACGCAATTCCCTCAGAATCCCTAGTTTGACGCTGATTGCAAGGCTCTAACGACTCAGCTGCTCCTTGTCTCAGACCCACAATTGTGGCAACAAGCCATTCAGGACTACAGAGCATTCTTGAGATCCAAAAAGCATAGGTACATTGCTGAACATCAGCAGTGCATGTTGACTAGTGGATGCATTACTTGGAGGAGCTGTATGAACCCCCAGGAGTGACTGCTGGGGTACCAGATCAGACAGGAGAAATGCTACACCTCACTGAGGAGGACATCCAACAGGGCCTTAGATACCTAGCTAATTGCATGGACTTCTTCAAGTTGAGTTATTGAAATGGGGTGGGCCAGCTTTGCTAGGGCCTCTGACAGGGATAATTAACCAGGAGGGAGGGCCTCCCGCAAGAGTGGATGGTTACCCCCATCCATAAGACAGGTAATAGGGATGATTCAGCGAATTACCGCATGATCATGGTCAGTACATTACTTCCAAAACTTTTAGCATGCGTGGTGGAGAAGAGGCTAACTTAGTGGGCTGAGGAAGTTGGAGTGCGTGCAATTGGCCAGGCGAGGTTTTGCCCTGCGCACTCCACAATCGACCATATATTCGCTCTCAGAATCCGTATGGAAGCTAACCGCAATGTGCGACGTGACCTGTATTGATGTTTTGTAGATTTCAAGATTGCGTATGATACGGTCCTGCGAGACCTGTTGTGGCAGCGTTTGCAGAAGCTGCATGTCCCACAAGACTTACAAAATGTCATCTACAGACTCTATGATGGGATATATGCTGCATTGCCTGCCTCAGATCAACGAGTTGCTAGCACCATAGGGTTTAAATAGGGATGGCCGTTATCCCCAACATTCTTTGGTCTCTATATTCACAAATTGAAGACATGGATGCAAGAACATGGGGGCGGTGGCCCCCAGCTACCAGAGGCATACAGTATAAAGCAATTGCTCTATGCAGCGATGTGGATTTGTTGTCCCATATAACTAGGAGTATGCAACAACATTTGGATGCTCTTAATGGGTCCTATGACACAGCAGGAATGATGGTGAACCTGCAGAAAACTAAGCTCCTAGCAACCCTCTCATCGCAGCATGATATCCCAGATCTCTATTATAGAGAACAAAAGGTGGATGTCGTAAGGACCTTCAAGTATCTGGGAATCGACTTCTCTACTAGCATGCTATGGGATGACTATGTGGAAAGAAGGGTCAACGTGGGATGGAAAGCCATGTATGCTATGCAGAATAGCTGCTACAAAATAGACCTCTGTGACTGGGCACGTAGAGCACACATGTTCAGAGCGCTCGTTGAACCAGTAATATTTTACGGAGTAGAGGTCTGGGGTCCAGCGATTAGTAAGAACACCTGGGATAAGCTAGAGAGGGTGCAAAAGGCCTTTTTGGCATAAAGGTGTCAAAGACACGGTGCCTTATCCGATTTTGCTATAAGAGACTGGTTTTTGGCCCCTGCAACATTCCGCTATGAGCAGACATCTTGCATATTTCCATAAGATCAATAGCATGAATGCACATCGTCTTCCCCCTAGGGCATTGTTATTGGCACAAGGGCCACAACGGCTGACCACTCTGTGGAATGCAGCCACTCTTGCGAAGCCTAAAACAGAGCATTACCGCATGCGGGTTAATCCAGCACTGGAACATGGCCCACACTAGTACTTGAAAGCACATATATCTATGAAGAAATGGAGAGCTCTTGCGCTGCAGGAAGTTCGGCATATACGCACATCCGAGCAGCACACGTTTAATAAACTGTGAAATCGTGTAATATCTTAGATGCTCTGAGACACCGTGTATCACTTGCTGGCATCGCCGATGGTTGCACGTCTCGCGTCCTACATTTTGCAGGTCTCCATCGTCAGAGTATCCATTACGGGATAGGGGATCTGAGAGCCTACTACCAGGGTTTTTCCTCCCACGTGGGGGTTTTTTCATCCCAGTGGTAGGGACACATTGTATAGTAGCATTTGTATCTTCGGTGTGGTTTTTATCTGCTCTGTGTATTGCATGTACCGTCTCATAGGCCGGTTTGGCCTTCGTGGACGTTAAAATATACTTCCTTCCTTCCTTCCTAAAAAAATCTCAAAGTCGCATGATCTTGGAACAGACAGAATCCCAAAATAAATGAGTGATAGTTACATCCAGCTTCTTAAAAATTGTCATGCCAAGAGTCAAAAGCTAACCAACTTTATTCTCAGCAAATCCAATTTTTTTTTTTTTGAAGGAGTGAAGCTTTTTAGTCATTAATTATGGAAAATAAAGAAACATAAAGTTATGATCATAGAGAATGATCATCAAAATATAGAATTGAGCTTAAAATACTCAATCCAATAGTAGCAAATTGCCTATAGTTTAAGCTCTAAATACACAATGTACAGACAAGTCCAAAAATAGAAAATAACTCTGACAAAGGCATCAGAGAATTTTTGCAAGCAAGTCGTCCAGATCCAACTTGTTTTAGAGTAGAGAAGTTCCTGAAGCTTTCTGCAGTCACTGTAAGGCCAAGAACCTGGACAAAGCTAAGACAAAATAAGATGAGCAAACAGAAATTAGAAGTCATAGGTGTCAAGGAAGTGGAAGTAATCACGAAATTGAGGCTGAAGGATAGGTCTTCCATTGTTTCCCCAATTGACTAACTCAACAAGCCTGTCCGAGTTACAAGTGGACATAAGGTGGATCATGGTACCATAGCAATCTGGCCTGCTCCTATGATAATAGTAGCACTCCCTGTAGACTCAAACTGCTGGTCAGTCATGTTTGCACTGTTGTTTTCCAGAAACCAAAAGAGGATGAACATGAGATATGTTTCTTTTGAGAATTCACTGCCCCATATGATTTCTTTCTGTTGTACTTGCTGAATAGACTGGATTAATCTTCCCCTCACTGATCCTGACCACATATTATAATCCCAGATTCTATGAACAGATAATTTCCTTGACTGGTATTTGTCAACTTCAGTGTCATCAAGGTCGACATTAAACTTGTGCTTGCAGCTCCTCAGATAATCTAGCATCAACGGGTTCAATATTAGATAATGATTGATTACAGAAAAGTTTAAAAGAACCATAAAAGCCAGTAAAATTCCCAACTGTAAACCAATTGTTATCTAGCTGAAGACCAGAATTTCTGTATTTGTGTGCAGTAGCAGTGAGCTCAATATAAAAAATAACTTGCCATTTGATCCAAAGAGGAGAAGGATTATGCCCCCCATGCCGACATCTATTTTGTGTTTCCAGACATTCCATAAAGCAATAAAGGAGATTGAATTTTTAAATTTGTTATCAAACATAATAAATCTAACAATACTCCCTTGCTTTCTGATGTTGAAAACCTGTTGAAACCAATTCCAGAAACTAGATATCTTAGGACAATTAAAAATATGCTCAATATCCTCAATGCCATTACACTGCAAGGGACATAAAGAACTTATGGCAGAATTATTAGGATCATTAGCAAGCAGGTGATGTCTAGACAAGGTCTCCATGTTTGGAATGCTTTTGTTAGCAAGCAACCAAATAAAGTATGAAAATTTTGGAGCACAGTGAGAATTCCACACGTTTCTAAAAAGAGCATTTCCAGTGTCAACAGAGAGATTCCAATAGAGGCAAGCTTTAGATGATTGATTGGATTTGGCCAAAGACTTGTAAACATTAGCAACTTTGTAGATATTCTTATCTCTGTGTTGCCAGTCAATCCTAGCTGATACAGCATTATGAAGACTGAGGTTGGAACTAACAATATGTTTAAATAAAACCTTGTCAGAAGAGGTTCCATTAATAATGGCTTTGAATCTAGTCCAAGTCATCCATCTGCCATTGAACCAAATTTAGCTCGCGGTGTATTCCAACCATCAAAAGGATGAAATAAAATAGAATAACTACAAGGAAATTATAATGGAGAACCAAAATGCCCCTACAAGTTTTCAAAATTACCAAAATGTCTTTAAAATAGGGTGCTTTGCTTGCAATAACTTTTTCATCATCATTAAAATAGGCTAGTACCCTTTCTTAGATATTGTAGATGAGAGTAAGATTTTTCTAGTGACAATAAAATTCAATTGGAGTTAAAATCTACAAGTTATAATGTTTTTATTCGAAAAATGTCGACAACTTTCCAATTTGATAAGCTATACGAATGATATTACTATATTTACCAAAATGCCCTCTCTTTACCAATTGGTGATTGAAAACTTGTAAGGCATTTTGTTAGATGTTAGTTTTTCTAAACTTCTAAAATGAGGGTAACATTTATTTGGAGGCCTTGATGACATACTACTACTTGATGATCCTATATTTCATGATTATTTTCACCAAATCTACGATTTCGACTAGAATTCCAAGCATTGATCAACTATTCATCTCTCTATGTGATTTCAACCAGTTGAGTTCTCAAGTGATCAAGATTGTGCCCAATTCTCTCATGGAATTATTTTTCACAGTTTGCACTTCATATTCATTCTCAAACCGACCCATGTGCACAAAAAGAACCCTAAAGCAAGCCTGTGCTCTACTTAGCTAACAAAGGGGACCACAAACCAACATTGTTACATTGTGTTAATGCAGCCAATCAGAATAATGCCCGTTCAAGTTTTTACAGGCAGTGTGGGTCTGGCGGAACCAGAAACAACAATTCCAACAGCTTCTGGTGTAATATGTGGGGGCCTTGGTATAAGTTCAGTGTTTTTGAAGAATCGCAGGACTCCTGATTCATCTTGTTGCCAAGTAACTTCTACCATAAATCCACAGGGGTGTTCGTCGGTTTCTGTATCGGGTACAGCAACGTATTGGGCCCCAACAGGTACCTGCAAACATTTTGCATTAATGTCTATTGGTACCTTATTTGCTCGTTCCAAATGAAAGCATTTGTTTTTTACCTTTAAGATCGTGTCATTCTCTAGTGTCAGCTCCTCTGTCTGATTGTTTGCCAAGGAGGCTTGAAGCTCTGCCGTCCTTGATATTTTGAGGAAAACATCTTCCAGAGTAGTCAGACCCAATTGAATATCTGATATCCCAAGCTCTTGTTTGGCCGTTTCCAGATTCTCGAAAAATTCCTGTTATTGATAAAATTTGGAAGCAAATATTCTTCAAAGGAGTTCCTACTAAAAAAAACATAAACGTTGATATACGCACCCCTAGCAGGCCCTCTTTGCATCTTGGAATGATGAATGTCAGATATGTAGTACCTTCCTCCTTGGGCTCAACATTCAGAACCTGCATAACAGTCCTTAAAAGAAAGCAATTTATACAAGCTGCTGATGGTTGTGACTTAATCTCACACCTGTTTGAACAGATCTTTAATTTTCTTTTGCTGCCGAGAAGTAGCAGACCTTTTGTTGTCGACACTGATACTTGCAATGTAGCCTGTACCAAATTTTGACTTCAAGTGGATTGATGTACCAAGGCATTGCAACCTTCCTCTGGTCATTATAGCAATTCTATCACCTAATACGTCTGCTTCCTCCATTGAATGTGTAGTAAGAATTACTGCTCGCCCTTGTTTGGCATCCTCTATGATGTCCCAAACATGCCTTCGCGTAACAGGATCCAGACCTGTTGTCTGCAGGCATAAGAACATGAATCTGTTATGCTAATATGTTAAGTTTTACTAAAATCTTTATCATAATCCTACTGTCACGGCTTATCTCTCAATCTCTTCCACCCTATCAATTGAGGAGTTTGAAATGATGCCTATATTTTTGCTTAAGGAAACAGATGGGTGTGGACTCTTTGAAAAATGGGCGAGAACTACTTACTGGTTCGTCAAGATAAACAACTTTGGGGTCTCCTATTAAAGCCACAGCTAGGCTCAGTCTTCGCTTCATTCCACCACTATAGCTTCCTGCTCTTGTATTGGAAGCATGAACCAGCTTTGTCTTTGACAGGAGGGCTTCAATGCGCTATGTTGAGAATTTAACAGCTTATCAGCTTAGCATTTTTATTCCATTTTCTAAGAAATAGGGAAGTATTCATACAGCCTCCATCTCATGCAGTGACAACCCTTTAATGCTCCCAAATAATTGCAAATGTTCACGCCCAGTCAATGCATCCCAGAGGATGTCAAACTGCAAATCCATGAAATGTTATCAAATATGTTGTGAGGAGGGAATATATAATAGTACGGGTTAAAGGACTGCAACATTTTACCTGAGGGCATACACCCATTATGTTTCGGATAATAGACAAGCCTCTTGTACTTCTGACTGAATTTTGATACACCAATGCTGACAGATTACAGTTGAGGAACAGTTATTACAATTGGTGACCCAGGAAAGGCTTATATCAATATGTACATCATTCTCTCACTAGGTCAAGGAGCTTACCATCACCGGATGTTATGGGTAAGATTCCTGTAAGACAATTGATTAGTGTTGTTTTTCCTGCTCCATTTGGTCCAAGAAGGCAAAACAGCTTATTCTGTTCAATATTTAGTGATACTCCCTGCCATCACCAAGTTATGAATGAAAATTCTACCATCATCTCAGTTGTCAAGAAGCAATTGGACCTAGCTGCTGATTAAATAATCAACAATCTTCTGAAGGTTAGATGATAAGCAATCTTCTGTCTAATATGCTGGTTTCTGTTTTGCATTTAGTAAGAAAATGCTACAAAACTCTGTTACAGATCAATAATGTAATGTACGTCGACTGCATGATAAGTATTTCGATGCCGAGCACGCACTCCTATGCCCTTTTTTATATTTGAGAAGGATTTAACAAGATCTCGCACTTGTATGACACCGTCATGATCAACGAGAGCATGTTGTTGCTTTGCTAGTTTTGCTTCAGCTGCCACATCCTCATCCATATCTTCAGAAAATCTAGAGATTTTACCTGATTCATAAATGGGTGATTACAATCATATAAAATTTTTCTGTTGATAAGAAACAAAGAGGAATTATGAAACCTTCAATCTGTGGATCTGGATTCCCTATCCAGTATGAAGCATATAGCAATTCAATCCAGTACTTGCAAATGCAATCTATGTCTGGGAGTTTCTTGTCCAAATATATTGCTAGTATAAACCACAGAAAAAATGTTGACAAAAGCCACTTGTATATTGCAACCTGTAAGATGGGCAAAGTATATTTTTAGAGCATGGAAGAAGAAAGTGATAACAAAAGCCAGGTTGTGACTAAGAGAGGAGCATGGAGAGAACCATAGTCAGGACACAATCAGGGTTGTTTGTAGGGCATTCCAAACGACCTGCCCAATGTATCCCTTTATCCTTAGCAGTAGCCGTTGCATCTCCTAGATATTTCAGACCTATAGCAAGTAAATTTGGAGGAAAGAAAGACCAAATGCATTGAGCTAACTTGGAAAACGATTTCTCATATGGGAAGCCAAATCCTGTCACCAACTAAAGTAAATCAAAAGTTACATTTTAGTGAAGGCACACAACATGGCAATGATGGTTGGTTGTCAATGTTTTCTTACCTGCGTCAAGAACCCTATTAAAAAGATAGAAAAGCCAACAGTGGTCGCTGAAGATGCTTTTTCCAAGAAAGCTGAGCATAAGAAAGCAAAGCTCACCTGCACGAACATTTTCACTTCCTTTTCATGTAGATGTGTATTTGAACTATCCTTTCAGTTAGGTAAAATGGCCAGCTTGAATTAGCTATGAAGATAGGAAATGTATGTACCATGTTAAACTGGAAAAGGAAAAACATGAAGAACAGCACCCCAACATTATTATTGAGGAAAAAGGAAAACTGGAACATCATTCCAAAGAGGATTAGCAGCATTGAAGCTCCCGATGCTAGAAGAGTCTCCCATAGAAGCCATGTTGACCAGTAAACAGAATCCAATAGACCCATGACTGACATCGCCTTGTATAAATTGGAAGCAAGTTAGAAGTTTAAATAAATAAAATAGAACTAATAACTTGCTACATCATGAACGCATATTTAGTAGCGAGTTCAATCCACCAAACAATGTTAAAAAAACTATCCTTGTGTGACGGAATCTATACCTGCCTAAGCTTTAGCTCTTTTTCAGTGGTAAGGCTCTTTAATTGAATAACAAATCCGAGCATGGTTGCAGCTAGAAAACATGTAGCTCCTCCTGATGCAAAGGTTGAATACATTCTAATTGGCGGATGAGCAAATTCTATGAACGATACATTCCATTCCAAGTCTGATTCTGCAAAATTAGGAAAGTGAATAATGCATCGTGTCTTCCAATTGCATTTTCTTGGAGAAATTTATGACATTAATGATGCTCTGAAAATGTTCATGGTTGTCAGCTGCAACCAAGGCTGAGGCAGACATTGGGCTAATCACATGTTTCTGGCTGATACGATGCAACAATAAAACCAACTGATTATCAACCCTTTTGTCACATCTAGTGATAGAAGGGACAAATGCTTAATACAAACATGATTAGTACGTTTTTGTTCGATTAATAAAAGAAGATTCTTGGCTTTGGTGCATCTTATACCTTGACTTCCCAAAAGGAATCTTGTTATTTCTCTTTCTGCAGCAGCTTGCAGGGGTAATTGGAACTTAAAGGTTGATTCTTCATAGATGCCACGCTTTTCCATTCTTGTAGAATTTATTTGAATTCCATATGCTATCACTGAAGAATTCCATTCCTGAAAGTGCAAAGCACCGGGGCAAGACATGGGATGATTAAGTAACCATGCATCTACATCATCTGTAGTCTCAAATCCAATAACCTGCATAAAAGTTATCATATGTTGGGTGAAAATTATCATTTGGCCAGCTAAATAAGGGTAATAACGAGATTGCTTTTCCTTGAATTAGCTTGTTGCATCTCTTCTAGTGAAGACAGGAGCAGGTAGAAATTAACACAGAAAATTTTCCATTTCAATGGTGACCAATATTATACCTTTTCTAAAGGAATAGGTCTCCCAGCATTGTTCCTCATAATATTGCCAACAATAGTGCTTACTTTGCTGCTGGATTTGCCACTCCATACAAAATCATAACAAGGTAACTTTATGTAGTAAGCAGATTCACAAGGTGGTATGGAGGTAACAATATGAGGACTTGGATGTGCCAAATTTGAAAAGAAAGTAGTTTCTCTCCGTATTGCCTGGATGGATTGATCTACAACAAAGAGAATGAAGATGAAGATGAAAGAAGAAGATAGTTGCATTAAAGTGGCCGCCTTGTTTCTCCAAGACAACAATACATTCTTGTAAAACAGAGCTTTGAATTGCCTTGCAAAAAGCAGGAACGCTTTTCCCTCAAGCTGGATATTCATATTATCTATGGCGAGTTCAATGCAAAAAGCGGTTTTATTCGCTATGATATTCTTTCCTGGGCTTGTGAAAGAAGCAAATAGCAGCACTTAGCTAATTAAATAAGCATTATGATGAATGTATGAAGTTTTTTGGAGGCTGTTCTGACAAGTGTGGCAATAAGATATGAAAATGGTTATTCACATGATATGATAGGTAACTCAAAGAAAGGACGACTTTGTCCTGAATTGGTTCCAAACATTGTGCCAATCTTCACGTTTGGACCATATTGCTTGGCTGGAGTCAGAAGTAAAGACAAAACACATTAGATCAGTTTAGAGCATCTTAGAATCCAGTTACATTTAGAACATGGTCCCGAATGGCCAGGCTAAAGAAGCAGACACAAGGTCGTGATCATTGTGATCAAGAAGCATTGGAATGCTGGTGGATTTGTTGTCTCATTCAATAACTTAAAAAACGTGAAGGTTTGATGCTGTAAAGAAGAGAACACTTTAGACAGGTCACGATCAAGTGATCAAGAAGCAAAGAATTCTGGTGGGTTTGTTGTCTCGTTCAATAACATTAAAAACCTGAAGGTTTGATTTGGTGCCGTGTTTAAAATGTGTCTTGGGAGTTATCCTATTCTGTTTCTATGCCCTAAACAATAGTCCTCATTCTTCCCATTTGTAAAAAACATTTCACGTCACCGACTTTGGTACTTTGTTGCTCTACATGATATTGTTGATTGTTATTTGCAATGTACTATGCTAAGCTTGTCAAATTGAGCTAGGAACTTTTGCTACATGGTGCTATAATTGAGAACGTATAACTTCACTTGTTAACATGATAGGCCAATATACTCTACATGATAAAAACTTTGATATGAATAGTCGCAACACTTTGGTTCAGCATCACCTTCCTCGTCCTACACATATTTGCCATCTATAATATTTGTTTGGAATGATCTCCAATTTGGGAATCTGAGTCTAATCCATTTATTTGGTTGTCACATTCAAGATTTGGAGACGTAGCTCTTGATTATTATTCCTTTTTAAAGTTAGAATTTTGGATTTTTTGGTCGAGTAAGTTGTTTTACATTCTCTTTTTTTTTTTTTTTTTTTTTTTTTTTTTTTTTTAAATAAATAAGTCAAACTATAACTTGCAGTTTTCTAGAACTATGGGATGACATTTTGAGGGCAATACAAGAATGTTTTTCGTATTTGCGTATGTATGCACCACTATTTATTTGATGGTCTCAACACAACATTGGAGATAACCATTCAAAGAAAGTGGCAATTATTTAGTTCTCAATAAGAATGTTACAGGGTTTTTGCTTCTTCCATTATGTTTGGTTAGAGTCTTGATAAGCCATACGTCTTCCTACAACATTATATTGGTTTGTTTGGATGTAACGTTTGCAATTCAAGGTTAAGATATGCTTATAAGATATGATTTGGAAGGTTCTTTGGTGGTATTCGTATCAGAATACGTAAAGAAGGGAGAGTTTGACCAGTCTTGTGTGCTACATTTTCGGGCTATTTTTTGTTCCCTTGTTTAGGTAAGCATGCCGGATTTGGAAGGTTTGCATGTGGCGCGGTGCATATGGGGAGCAGCGGTTGCCCTGCTATGAAGCCGAGGATAAGCCCTGCTTCCTTTCGGATCAAGCCAAATTCTGGTGGCTTGTGTTTTGTTGGTCTGTGCTTGCTTCCGGCAAAAAAGGCCGCCTTGGGGCATGTTGATACTGATGAAACCCCATGAATGTCTGTTTCCAGGTTGTTGCCGAGGTTGTGGGAACGAAGAGGGGTCGTCTCAAAACACCTGCTGTTGTTGATTTGTGTGCCATTAATTTGTTGTGTTATTTTGTTGTTTAGACTGCAGATTCGGTAACCTTTAAGGAAAGGAAAATCTGTGTTGGCTTTCTGTGTGGGAGGAAGGTCTATTATGTTCTTTGATTCCATGGCATATGATAAACTGTGTGTGAATGTTTGTGATTGGTTGTGAACGTAATGCATGGAACTAGCCCCCAACCCTTTAAGGGCAGGCCTTATAGTATGCGCAAAGCGCAAAAGGGTTCAATTCCCCTCGCTTGAGTATATGTGTTGCCTCCTCTTCCTATGTGTGCTGCAGGACAGGCTCGGTCTCTTCTTATCGTATGCGCTGCATGCGCTGCATGCCAATTCTGGTTGAGGCAGCAAGGCAGGAGGTATATTATACTAGTGCAGGTCAAAAAATGTATTTGCTTGGGTTGATCCTAACAAATAGAGCCACATAAGCATTTGACCCTGTCAAACACTTTGATGAGGGCCCAGGATCCCATGCATTGGCATATCTTGTCTAGTGAGTGCCAAAAAAAGTCATTAAAAGTAATATTTTGATAAATTCTATAACATCCAACCAATCAATAGCTCGATAGAGAAGTTGACAAATTTGGGGCCAAAGATAACAAGAATATTGATAAAGCCATTATTGGAACACATCAAGCACATCAAGCACATTAAGCACCACATCAAGCACATCAGTGGAACGCATCATTATAACATCAGGAAATATGTTGTCTGTTGTCCATTTATAGAAGTAGTTAAACTAGGAGTTAAAATATTGTGACGTGTAAAGATCCGTTGTATTCTGTATAAAAGATGGAATAGAGAAGAGGGAAAAAGGGCTTTTGGGGATTTCTTGCTTCTTTATGGTATCAGAGCCGGATTTCTAAACATATTAGAAATACCGATCTTGCAAAGAATCATGTCTACAAAGGGATCCATCGAAAAGCTTACTGCTGCTAATTCATATGTGTGGTTTATCAAAACCAGGGGAATTTTGGCAGAAAAGGGATTGTGGGGAGTGTGCTCGGGAGAGGAAACAGCTCCAATCCTGAAGAAAGATGACAGTGGGTCAAAGGAGGAGATGGCCAAGTGGGTGCGGCTTAAACCGGAAGGCTAAGAATCGGATCATGAAGTACGGAATGATGGGCAAATCCCTTTGTATTGAAGAGGCATCCACAAACCAAAAGAAGCATGGGATTATCTGATCAATGCTTTAAAAGGATCGGTTCTCCCAAAAGTGATGCTTTATGCTCAAATCTTTACCGCAAAATTGAAAGATTGTGAGGATGCATCAAGCTATATTGAGGGATCAGATCTGGCCAAAAAACAATTGCAAGGAATGGGTAAAGCTTTACCCGAGGATGCAATTGTCCGAGTTTGGTGGTAGGGCTCCCACCAAAGATTTGATGGAGTACTGGCTTGATCATAGGAGGCGCAAAGGACGTAAGCCTAGACCGGGCTTGCACACAAATCCTGCGGGGAGGAGGTCGTCATGAACCAAAGGAAAGAAGCCCCGAGAGGTGGTGGGAGTAGAGACTCACTACCGCCTTGTATGCAGTGTAGGGAACGTCTTTGAGACAAGGACCTGCTTACAAGTGTAACGGGGTTGGCCATATTGCAAGGAATTGTGGAGAAAGTAACAAGGAAAATTCAAAGAATGAGGATGTCAAAGGAAAAGGGAAGTTAGTGCCTAAGAAGAAAAAAAAATAAGGCTACTAAAGCACATGTGGCTCACATTGAATCGTGAGAGTGAAAGTGAAGAGGAAGATGACGAGACTAGTGATGGCGCTTCATGGCCGAGAGTTGAGGAAAATAGCACTTGGAAGAAAATGCTTTGGGGAAAGATTGAGCAGACCATAGCATGGTGTACATCGTGGATTGTGAGAGATCACAGTATCAAAACCAATATATGTGCTATGCTTGCACATGAGGAGGATGCTTGGTTTGTGGATTCTGGTGCAACAGATCACATGACGCCACGGAGAGACCTGTTTTGCGAATTCAAGGAAGAAGCAATTGGAAGGACAGTACAAACAGGAAAGGGCAAGCTTAGAGTGGCTGGTACTTGGGGAAGAGGATAAGGAAGTAACCGAGGTGCTTTATGTTCCAGGTCTGCCAGTCAACTTGCTGTCAGTTTCACAAATGGATGATGCAAATCTCAAGCTCACATTCGGGGGTGGCAAGTGTGTGATTCGTGGACCTCAAAAGCAGGTAATAGCACAAGGACAGAGGTATGGCAAGCTGTATCATCTCACTTGGGCTGCAGGACCACAAGCTTTTGTGATAAATGGATGTGACAGCAACTTGCAAATATGGCATGAACGGATGGGGCATTCCAATTTCAGGACATTAGGAAGATTGTCAAAATTGGGTCTGGTTGAAGATTTGCCATCTTTGAAAGGCAAGACCAAGCATCTCTGTGAGGGTTGTGCCAAAGGAAAGATCAGTAAGACTCCATTTCCAAAAGGTGGCGCAGTGCGAGCAACCAAACCGCTCGGTTTAGTGCATATGGATTTATGGGGGCCTGCTCGAGTTCTCTCACTTGGAGGCAGCAAGTACTTTCTGCTCATCATTGATGATCTGACCAGGAAGGCTTGGGCATTTTTTCTCAAAAAGAAGTCCCATACTTTTGAAGAGTTTACCCGGTGGAAGTTGGAGGTTGAAAATGAGAAAGACATGAAGATCAAGAGAATTCGGACAGACCGAGGAGGCGAATTCATGGGCGGAAGGTTCCAGAAATTTTTGGCAGGTCATGGTATAAGGCATGAGACATCTATACCCTATGAGCATGAGCAGAATGGGATCGTGGAGCGTAAAAATCGATCTGTGTTCGAGGGAGCAAGAGCTTTGCTTCTAGGCAAGCAGCTACAGTCACGTTTCTGGACAGAAGCAGTGAGCATGGCAGTGTACATTCAGAATCGTTTGCCTACCAAAGCACTTGACAATATGGTTCCCGAAGCAGCCTGGAGTGGGGTCAAGCCATCTGTCAAACACTTGCGTGTATTTGGATGCACAGCCTATGTCTACCTGAGCAAAGAGGAAAGAACACAAGATTGTAAGGATTTGTCTACGCCAGCTGCGCCGTCCATCCACCTTACCCGGGATATGGCTCCTTCCAGTCCAGAAGATGCGGCCTACATGCAAGATATTCCTTTTCAGAGTGCAGTCGGCAGTCTTATGCATCTCATGGTTTGCACAAGGCCGGATCTAAGTGCTGCTGTAGTTACGGTCAGTCAGTTTTTGAGTTGTCCGGGTCCAGAACATTGGAAGGCAGTGTGTCGCATTCTGAGGTATTTACATGCTACACAGGATCTTGGGCTTCAATTCTCTGGGCAGAATGGTTTGCATGGGTTTGCTGATGCAGATTATGGGGGGGATCTCATGGAAAGATACTCAGACGGGTATTGCTTCCCCGCTCCAAGGGGAGTAGTTAGCTGGTGTAGCAAGAAGCGTAAAGCAATTGCGGTTTCGAAGTTGTGAATCGAATATATATGGCTCAGTGCGCAGCCAAAGGAGGCAATTTGGCTCCAAAGGTTAATCAAGGAACTTGGGGAAGATCAACAAGGGCCTGTGGCTATATTCTGTGACAATCAGGCTGCAATATCCTTGGCGAGAAATCCGACCAATTTCACCAAAGCAAAGCACATTGAGATCCAGTATCATTTTACAAGAGAAAAGATTGAGCAAGGGAAAATCAAGGTCACGTATCTATCCACCCGAAGATGACAAAGAGATATGTTTACAAAACCACTACCAAGGAAAAGGTTCTTGGAATGTGTTGAAGAATTAGGCATGAAGAAAGTTTGAATCGGTCATATTTCCTTCTGAGGGGGAGTATTGGAACACATCAAGCACATCAAGCACATTAAGCACCACATCAAGCACATCAGTGGAACGCATCATTATAACATCAGGAAATATGCTGTCTGTTGTCCATTTATAGAAGTAGTTAAACTAGGAGTTAAGATATTGTGACGTGTAAAGATCCGTTATATTCTGTATAAAAGATGGAATAGAGAAGAGGGAAAAAGGGCTTTGGGGGATTTCTTGCTTCTTTAGCCATGCTACGATAAAGATAACAAGAATATTAGAATGAATAGAATAGAATATATTTTTATTGTCCACCGAGACCAATTGGCCTATGGGACCCAAACAAAGATAGCAACAAGCGTATTATTGCCAGGATTAAAAAACCCCCTGTCCTGAAGGGTGTTTGAGGGAAAAACCTTAGCAGTAATAAGTATGCTGGTAGACTGTAATCGTATGAGACAATTCAATACTGCCCGGAGGATACAACTGAATCTGCGTATCCATAACCTTCTGAAGGTATGGTCCCAACAAGCCTACGGAGGTCATGTTCAACAGCATATGCAGCAGCTGGTCAGGCATAATTAACTGTATATACTGTGCCCCATATGATTGAATGTTGGGCAGGTCTGAAGGGCATGGCGTTCATCCTCAATGGTGCCCTATCGGCAACACTGATCGATCTTGTTCTCACGTGCCTCCAGAGTTCATCGTTGGTCTCAATGCAAAGGCGATACACAATTATGCAGATGGAAGCTAACAGTCTGCGCTTCTTCATAGGCAAGTGGGCGTACAAATAGTGTTGTGGGTCTCGTCTGAGCCTGGGATTGACTTGTTGCCGACAGCTTGCCATCTTGACATGTGTCAGAGCATCTGCATCCCACAGCTTGCTAAGGAAGCAAGCATCAAAGTACTGCCTCAACGTTTCGTGGTCCTTCTCTATCCGTATCTACATGCATCTGTGTGTCTGTACATTCCATCGTGAGAATCACTGAGCTTGTGTTGTTCTTCCAACAAGCTTTGAGGCACTATGGACCTATTGCTACGACCAAAGCAAGATTGGGCAAGCGGTCATCTCCCATACCAACTACCTTCTGGTAGTGATATGGAACTGTGGATTTCACCACAAGTGCTTGTGCTAAGAAGGCCTTTTGTTACCTGCTCCAAGCCATTAGAAGTGGCGAGGGATATCACCGCACTCCATACCTCTACTCCATACAAGAGAACCGGCTCGACCAAGGCCCTGAACAAGTGTGACTGGTGAACCCAGGCATATAGCTCTGCCTTGCGGCTATTGTTTTACATGGCATATAGTGCTTTCCACCCTGTTGTGACGTACAATCTGATGGAAGCATCACAGTGTGTGATAGCCAGAAACTCAATCCCCAAATGCGTGTAGGTCAAAGCCACCTCCACATTTTGTCCCTGGCTAAAGGGAGAATGAAACAAGCAATACCCTAGTTTTGGCCAAGTTAACTCGCATGCCAGTGAACCGGCAGAGGTTGTCTAGAGCATCAAGGTGACGCTCCATGTCTTCTGGAGTGTGGGCCAAGAGGTTGATGTCATCAGTGTATATGAGTTCCCGAATTATGTGGTGCATGAGTTGAACGCCTCCTCCTCCGTCCTCAGCGAGCCAGTCTTCCAATTGATCAATAAATAAATAAATAAATAAATATTTATTCAAGCCATGTTGGACCCTTAGGCCCATATGGCAAACTGTACAATCAATCAAGGTTCATACTACTTTCCAATATTTCATCATGATTAAACAATTCAATAATATCTGCACGTTCCTTCCATTCCTCCCGTAGATACGAACAAGGTTATGTGGAGGAGTGTTCAGCAATTCAGATAAAGTAGTGCCAGCAATGCTATATCTTAATCTAATTTCAATCTAAGAAATGCAATATAAAGGCCAAAGAGCGTCGCACAAGCCCCCAAAAATTAATGCACATATATAATCACGATGGAAATCAGTATAAGGGTGGTTTTTTCTACATGCAACTCATAATGTCGACAAAAACCATATGTCAACCATAGTTTTGTGAAATCACAGCTAGTTTGATCATATTTATTATACTAATTTCATATCTTAAACTAGTTTCTTGAAGTTATTACCAGTTCAAGGTCGATTTTTAAGCGTGCATTGTTAATCTTATAATTTAAGGTGACTTTACATACTAGTTGTCATTAATTATATATCCTTTTTAACATAGTTTTAATGCTCCCAAATTTTTTTATTTTAGTTCAAAAACCATGTTTGATTTTGCATGTGTGATATGGTTTTTGGCACATGCTTATTTAACTATGTTCGTTAGTAGTCTAATATGATGGTTTATGTGGTTGCTTTTTTTATATGCTTCTTTGAATCCTTAAGTCACTACTGATAGTTTTTACATTAAGTAGTAGTTCCAATTACTATATCTAATTTTGCACACTTTTAGAACATGATTTTTAATTGTTATTAGAAACTTACGTTATATGTACACTGACTTGTTTTGATGTGTTTATGACGTTGTACCCCTTGTACCATAGTTTTAAGTTGGGCCCGGGATTGGGCCACAGAACGCGTTCCTTTGAAGACGCCAAGCTTGTAATAAATAGCGGTATTCATGGTCTGCTCAGACCATAATATTCTAGTTGTAAGGTCAGTATCAATGTTGAAGAGTGAAGAAGATACCAATTTTGCTGCCACATAATCTACACACCATTGGATATAGGACTAATGGTCTTCTGCCTTAAAAACACCAAATCAATTGAACGGATCTTTTGGACACCTATTAGATTTCATTTTGGTTGTCCTCTCATCAATCATATCCTGCAATCTCTCCATGACAACTTTTTCATTATCTGATCAAATGCAAGCTTATTGCACACGTGCAGAAGGTTTAATGTGATTATTTTCATTATCTGATCATATACAAGCTTATTGCACTAGGGCAAAAGATTTAATGTTGGGGTATGCATAAGGTCCACAACGATATGATGTAATAAGTCTAATCCGTACAGGTGAAACAACCCCAGGAACATGCTACTATCTCAAACACCTATATAATGGGCAACATTGAGCACTCTATAATTTAGCCAATGATTGCTTTGAAGTACATGCGGAGTCTTCTTTGCATCCAGGACGTGTTTTCTTCCAAGTATCCTTATACTAATACTTCCATCATTTGCAGCAATTATGTTTGAAATTGCTGTTTACAAATTTTTTTGTTGGAAAAAAGTGGTTTAATAAAAAATAGGGAATTATTTAGGTGGCAAACCATTGCAAGAGAAAAATAAATAGCACAAGGCCGCATCTTCTACATGGTACCTTACCTTCTAAATGAAATAGGTAGGTAGGTAGATAGATTATTTTATGTCATGTCACTTTGGCAGCGTCCATGGAATTATATCATAGATATATCTGAGTATATGCACACAAACCATTATATCCAACACTCTAAAATTAAACCCCCCTTCAAACCCCCTTTGGTTTGGGTGCATATTCACACGGGGGGTGACGTAGGGCAGCGAGAGCCCCTAAAATTATGTTTTGCATGTACAAAATCAACACCATGTAGTATATTACCACAAATCTTATAGTATTTTGCAAAACTTGTTATACAGTATCGCAAATTTTGTACATGCATACCCCACAAACAAGGAACTTTACGTACGGTGTAGATTAAGGAATAACGGGTGAATATGCCTATCCAACAGCTCTCGATGCCCGGAGTCACCCCCCGTGTGAATATGCACCCAAACCAAAGGGGGTTTGAAGGGGGGTTTAATTTTAGAGTGTTGGATATAATGGTTTGTGTGTTAACCCAAAAAAAATTTGGCCCCTTCGGGGCCTTAAGAATTGACGAACAAACTAGAAAAAATTCGTAATGGTATTATATGTGTCATATGTGTTATTATATTATATGTGTTATTATATGTTATTATATGTGTTATATTGATAAAAGGATAAATGTGATGAGGATAGAAAAAAAAAGCCTCTCATAATGATATTGCCATATTGATGTAATATGGATCCAACCGTCAATGTAGACCAAGACAAGATAAAATATCATCCTTGTCAATTGAGCTGGGAGAATCTTAGAATCTCTTTAAAGACCTATTCGAAAATCCATCCAAAAAGCCATAATAATTTATATTCAAATTCTAACCAGAACCACAAAACAGGCACCATACCATGCTTATAGCCCAGGGAACACTGGAACACTAGATTCTCGTTATTAAAATATACATTAAGAATAATGAGTGGACGTATAGTTTATTAAAACAAATAGCTTTGAAAGTGTCCCTAGGATTTGAACCTAGGCATGGCCACCAAGAAAAAAGAAAATAACCTAACTGTGTTTGTGGTGTCCATGTGAAGTCTATAACCCAACATCTTGAGCCGAGCTAACGAATAGATCGTGCCACCAACTCAAAATTTATAGATGTCTTCTTCCATTTAGCAATCAAATAAATTTAATAATGCAATAAGTAATACCCATTGGCTTGCAGCTTTTTGTGCTAAGTTTGAAGACAACAAGCAAGGCCGGACACAAAAGAATGTTAGCAAAGAAGTCTAACTAATATACAATGGGCGCTATGAATGTGCTTTCATTATCATCTTCGTGGTACGTAAAAAATAGGGCCATGAATGATGTAAAGGAGGACCAAAGAAATGCCAATGAACCAACAACCTTGTTGATTACTTGTGCAAATACAAATGCTTTTCATACATGGACCTCTCGCTTACAAGAATTCAAGAAGAAGATAGAAATGTATGGAACCCCGCATTAGGGCTAAATCTAGCACCTGCATCTGGGCCAGCCCATTGAAAGAGATTAATCTTGCAAGAGGTTTGCAAATTAAAGGAAGCTCTGCATCCAAAGGTACAAATTTTTTCCCCGCATAACATACATAGGTTTTGCCGCATCTTCCGCACCTATCTTCACTCATTATCATTTTTGTGGTACAAAAAAATAGGGCCATGAATGATTTAAAGGAGGACCAGCAAATGCCAATGAACCAACAATCTGTTGATTACTTGTGCAAACACAAATGCTTTTCATACATCGACTCTGCTTACAGGAATCCAAGAAGAAGATAGAAATGTATGGAACCTGCATGAGGGTTAAATCTAGCACCTACATCTAGGCCAACACATTGAAAGAGATTAATCTTGCAGGAGTTTGCAAATTAAAGAAAGCTCTGCATCCAAAGGTACAAATTTTTTCCTGCATAACATACATAGATTTTCCACAGATCTTCGCAGACCTATTTTCAGCTGGTCCCTGTTCAGTTTTATGCTGAAAGTTCTGTGTAGCTGGTTTCAGAATGGTCTAAGCAGGTTGCTGAATGCCGGCATCACCTGGAAATATATGTGGCTTCTAAGACATCATTTCAAAGGGAAACGAACCTATTCGATTGCTGCTTCCGCAAAAAAAAACCTATTCGAACCTATTCTATTGCAGGGCATTGAGCAAATCTGAAATAAAGCAAAAAAAATGACTTACAGTTTGTAATCAGAGCTCCGGAGTTTGGTTGAGGCAGCGAATCATTTTGAAATACATCTATTCCAAAAGCAGATAAGCAGGGCCGGAAATAGGGCAAGGAACAAATGTTTTTGATACGTGCAGCCTAGTGTGACATGCTCTTCCTAGACTCTGCTAACAAACAGCCCGTTTTCATCCACAAAGGTTCTCGATGCTTGCCATTTTAGGTTGATTCTAGGGCAACCAAAAAGGAAAATGCAGAACAGGGAGCCGCATGCGGATGCATTTCCGAGGATCTCGCCATTTGTTTTCGAGATTTGTTTCTGAAGATCATTGGCATTTGTTCCTGAGATCTGTTTGCGGCCAGGTCGGCAAAGAAGCTCCTGCGAAACCCCCCGCCAGATGCTTCATACTTTCGAAATTTTCACTCGGACATCTTAGTCAAACTTTTCGCTTCTACTCAACCTTTTGTATACAATCCCTAGCAAAACCCAAAACAAGAATAAAAAATCGCCGCTAGGGTCCGGCCAGATTGCAAAGATCGATGCTTACCTTTTGCTTACAAAAGTAAAGGAACAATAGAAAATCATTATGCTAACCCAAACAAGAATAAAAGACTATTATCTACCACAACAGAAGCTATGACATCATACAATACTTTAAGAATCCACTTTGACAAAGAATCCGCTCCGCCAGCAGCAGCAAGAATCCAGAGGGCAAAAGTTATGGGGTTTGATGCATATGTATGCAGTGTTCGCAGCAACAACCGTCGGATTGTTTAAGCCAATCGAAATCAACGGCCCAAAAAGTGCGCACTCTAGAAATACTATTTAGTATGTCAACACGAATACAACACTGAAATCATAGAAAAACCATGTAAAAAAGCGTATAAAACTATAAAAGTAACCCCCTGTTATTATGCTACATATGCACCTAAAGACAAATTTTAAGACTTCACATTTAAACCATTTTCTATACACATTTTTTCATGCCTCCCACATTATCTACCATGATCCTATCTTGTTTTCTCTCGTGGCTCACGCATGCTTCAATTCTTCAGATTCACCATACTGGTCCTACAAGACTTGTGAAAAGGTTCAATCCTACCATGACTAGCCAAATTGTTAAAAAGAGGAAAGGAGAGAAGACATAAAAAATGATTTCCTCCTCTTCAATAGTCACCCTTACCATTAGCCAACATGTTTATACATAGTTATGGCTAGATTAATCAATGTAGTTGACCAAATTAATCACATCCTAATGGAACATAGGAATGACAATACAAACTAAGGTGACACGTTAAAGAAGTATCAAATAGATGAGTGAGGGGCAAAGATTATTAGTTATGAGAAATTTGAGATTGGAGAATGCAATTTCTGGACTAGGAGCATTTTAAGTGAGAAAACTTGGACATGTTGTATGAAGATTATGAGTTCTCGAAGTACGATTGCCCATTTATTTGAACATATTATATGAAGACTATGAGTTGCCTAAGCATAAAAGCCCATATATTTGGAGTATTTGGAGGCTAGCATTTGTGATGCATGTAAGTTATGAGCGAAAATATCGAGTTGCTAGTATGTCACTAGAAGTATAATCTTTGGGAATTTGCTATGGTCTTACCATTCAAGGTATAATGTGGTTAGTGTTATATAGCATTTGGGCCTAACACCCTAAGAACAGTAGGCGTATTAGGTGTGGCTTAGAAGCTTGCCCCTAGAGTACACGGAATATAATGTGATTGCAAATTATAACATATAACTGTAGCCAAATTTCTATTTCCTAAGGAACTACAATTTGCAAGGGGTGCATGTGCTATTGGTCTAGTGGTAACACACTAGTTCTAGACCAGTTATATCTCAAGTTCGAGACTGTCCAAAGTTGCACTATGTATAGATCCGTCCCATGGCCCGTTGTGGTCTCCATAGATGTGAGATTAATATATCTATCTTAGGGATCCAATTTGAAAAAATAGTTTAATTCAAAAATAGTCTATTCGATCTTACGATCCAAATTCGCCGCATAGGTGTTAACAACTGGAGACGTCTTTTATAACTTCAGCTCTGCATATTGTGAGATTAATATATCTATCTTAGGGATCCAATTTGAAAAAATAGTTTAATTCAAAAATAGTCTATTCGATCTTACGATCCAAATTCGCCGACAACTTTCACAAAATGTTGAATTGGAGACGTCTTTTATAACTTCAGCTCTGCATATTCTAGTCATGTGAACTGTAAGGCTAATGGTGATACACTAGTCCGGCACAACAAATAGTAGGATTTCAAAAAACAACAAACAGAGAATGGCTGCAAAGCATGGCCTAGAAAATAGGTTGTTGGGCTAAGCATGACCGAGAATCTTTTTTGTTTAAGCATGGCGAAGATCAAGCTTGGTCCGTAGCAAAGCTTGGCCTGCATCAAAGCATCTTGTCATGGCCATTATTATTCCCTGAGCAAGAAATAGAAGCACAAATGTTGCACCTGCCAGACTTGTGGCTCCGACAACTCTGTATGAGCAATAGGAAACGGATTCATCGTGGTTTACCTGTAATGGAAAAAATCATCGGTTATGCTAAAACATTCCTAAAAAAAGAACTGTTCGTAACAAAAAACATTCATCAATTATGTTAAGACATTCCTAGCATGATATAAAACAAAGCCGATAAGCCTTATGGGAATACCTCGTCCTTTCATGGCGACCATAGTTCCCGACTTACTCAAGGAAGAAGACATGAGAAACTTAAGGCTGGAATGTGGCGTTCTTTTAGCCCATCAGAAAAAGAACCCTACCGTCCTCAAATGTATTTTATCAGCATTAAGCGAAGGTCGTTGAAGTAGTTTGAAAATGAAAACATATCCTGATGGAGGTCCATTGCCAGTGTGGATCGATGCCAAGTTAAGAGGAGCAAACAGGGGACATAATGGTAAGAGATTTTGGAATAGCTACATTAGCTACATGGGAATCTACTAACTGTTAAATTAGAATAAACAAATATTCAAAAGATTATCCCAAATTGCATGTTATAACACATATTTGATCCAACTGCTACGAACGGGTTGGATCGTGATAAACTGCAAAACATGTGGTTTATGGGCAATATTAAAATCTCCCACTTTTTCCTTTCCGAAACGCCCTTTCCCTCTATTTTTTCAAAGCCGTGGGGCTGAGAGTGTCTGGATGCTATGGCGTCTCTGAAACAGATGTTTGAGTGTTTTCAACGCCTGGCAGAGCTGCATCTTGATGCAAGTTGTGATATGCATCTGCTTTTCTTGGTTTTTTTATTCCTTTGGATTTGCTGGCCTCCGGAATGCTATATCTTGTATTCTTGTAGGTTTATTGATAGATCCATAGTTGAGGTTGGCCCTATTCCCAAGCTTTTCTGACCTAAGTGGAGATAGGTTGGATTGGATTGGCCTTCCACTAAGTTGCAAATTGTTTTTTTTCTCATTCTATGTTTTCTGGGTTTTCTTTCATTTTCTCTATTTCGGCTCCACTGAATGCATGTGATTTGGGGCAAATCCACCCTCGAACTTCGACATGTAGGCAGAATATAGGCGAATACGAGTTTGGGCCGGAAGATTTGGCCATGAAGCAGTCGGTTTTGGTCTGCCAAGACTTTGTGGAGCATTTCTGCCCTGAGGCAATGGATTTTGGATCGAGGTAATGGATTTGTACTGATTTTGGCCTGTGATTTCTGTTAGAAGCATTCCTCTTAATTTTGGGCAGCAGAAGGATTATAAGGTATGATTCTTCTGTTTACAATGCATAATCTGAAAAATACTTGCCATTCAGACTGCTATTTGATACAACGGATGCGAATGTATATTCAACATTGCATTCAAATTCATGTAACTTCTTTTAACATATAAGTACTTAAGTACTTGTTATATACTTAGCTGTTGATAGTGGCTTAAAATCTCTATACTTGCATTTGTTGATTCTTCTTCATTTGTCATTTCTCTAGTTTTGGATTTTGAAATGTCTACAGGGCAGTTTACTCTGTTGGTTGTAGCCTTGAAGGAAAACTTGGCCATGGCTGCCTATTAGATGAATGCTGGCCTTGTTCAATTGAGCACTGCTAAATACTTAAATTTGCAGCCTATTGTTGTACCAGCTGGAGCTTGGTATGCAGCAGTAGTTGCAGAAGATGATGTGGTTCGATATGCTTGCCTAGGTGTTGTGAATCATTGCCAAATGTTGTTGAATCATTGCAAAGAACTAAATCAGTCCATCTGACAACCGGACACTATACAACATTATTGTTACTGATGCAGGAGATGTATATTCTTTTGGATGTAGCGAGTCATCCGGCCTTTGTCACTTGAGCAGTGCTACAAAAGGGCAGGTTTGTGTGCTGAATGATTGCAAGGAACTAGAGCAGTCCATGTAGCAATCAGAGATTATACAACATTTATTGTTAATGATGCAAGAGTTGTATATTTTTTGGATGTGGCGATAGCCTTGGTCACTTAAGCAGTGCTATGGAAGGGCAGGTTAGTGCTTGATATTGTAAACTTTTTACAAGTTCCTGCTCCACAAGTATATGATATTGATTTTTTCTTTGTTCCCTTTGATTTTGGTTTGCACATGGTGGCTGCCATAGTTTGCATAGTACGAGAAAAAGGTGTCAAAAGGGCATGTTGGCTGTACGAGGTAGGCTACCATAGATTAGGCCGTAGGACTTTTTCTTTGGAGCAGCTTGCATCCTCCTCGTTCTTTTGCATGACTACATGGAAATTCTTTACTAATCTATTTCTATTTGCATTTTAGAATGCTGGAGAGCAGACTTTTGCTTTCACTCTCGAGGCATCAATTGGAGGTATTAATTGTCTTCATCCTTTTATTCATCTTTTGGGTGATTCCAACCTATCGTTTTCCAGGTTTTTCCTTGTTTTCTTGCATGACTACATGGAAAGTCTTTATTAATCTATTTCTATTTGTATATAGAGAATGCTGAAGAGCAGACTTCTCTTTGCACTCTCGAGATATCAATTGGAGGTATTAATAGTCTTCATCCTTTTATTCTTCACCTTTTGCATGATTCCAATGTTTTCCAGGGTTATTGCTGATGTTATCAAGGGTCAAATGTAAGTAATGCTCTACCATTTCCGTTCTTGCAGTGCACCAGTTATGCTCCTTTCTTAAGGCGAATGCCCTTTGAATTGCTTAATCTGATTCTGCATGATCTGATTGCTGTAAAATATACGGTAAAAAATGTGGGTTCAAATCCCACATGTTCACATTTCCATTGCAGTCATAAAATCTCTTCCCGCAATTAACTTGATACCTAAAGCAACATTAAATACTCTAGGGGATCAGGTTATTAAATTATATTGGTTAATTATTTGGTACGTATACTAGGGAATCTAAACCATCTACATTTACCACATTGTGGTGTTACAATTAATCACCGTCAATCATCATAATTAGACACTTACGATTATCATGTCTATATACCAAGAAATATAGGTGTGATCATACATCTTTCATATTAAGCATAAGAACACATCATATACATTAAGCTGTTATACGGACCAAGTATAACTATCATGTTCTAGTACCATGTCAAAAGATAGTGCTTATTTATCATTCCTATTAAACATCAACACACATCATATACATTAAGTTGTTATAAAGACCAACTACAACTATCATGTTCCAGTACCATGTCAAAAGATAATGCTTATTTATCATGTTATCGAATTGTATTGATGAACTATATTGTATAACCAGACATGGTTTGTAAACTTTTTGGCCCACAAATCGATATTGGTTTCAGGATTTGGTTTTCACTAATGAATCATTACAAAAAAATCATACTGATTCAAATTTGAGGGCCTTGTGTCGGGAAGAGTGGGCAACCCTGGCAGACTCCAATATTACTAATGGCAGGTTGTCTTGTTGGTGCGAGACAGCCTGAACATGCCTCATATAACTGGTATATTGCATTTTGCAAGTCGACAAGGGTCCCTAGCTGCCTCAATCTGTGATAAAGCCACACTATGATAAAGCCATGCTATGTTGGGTAGCATTTGGCTACATTTTGGCTAATCTTCAGGTGGGCATTATCCAAATTTCAAGCGCTACTCTTCTTGCAAATGTGAGTATTTGTAAAGTGGTTCTTATGTGGAAGGTATTCTCTATTTCCTTGAACTGTTATAAATCAGACACCGGGATGAAGATCATAGATAAGTTTCGAATAAAGACCATGGAAGTGCATCTGCATCTAGAATGGTTAGACTTATCTTAGTTCTATTTCACAGAGCTCATAAGGTACCTCCTTAACCTAATTTGCCCTTTTGATAAGCTGCATAAGCGCCCTTTTTCTCCTTAATAAATTCAGAGAACTATGGCACGATGCAATGCCATCCATTAACTGCATGTACATTCTTTAATTTACATATGTGTGCACAACTCAGTACGTAGTTTCATGATGGAAGAATCTGGAGAAAATACCAAGACTAGTAACTTACTTGAGACTTCGTTGCTCAGCATCCCCTTTTCATATCATGGTTTTCAACAATGCTTCAATACGTGACATGTCGTGTCGTATCATGTCATGTCGGACATCTGCTTTTGCAATTGTAGATGCTAGGTCAGATAGTATCAAATAATAGGTTTGCAGTGACATATGGTTTTTGAAAGGAGGAGGACGTAAGGTGTGACGCTCCCAGAATCTATACGGTGCTCCGATCGTACAAATACGGGGAATTCCCCTCCCGTGACAACTACATCACCATGGAAAGGCCCGCTGTCTAACCTGGACCACATGGGATGGTCAAGTGTCTGGGTGAGGAACATGGAGGTGTCATTCATCCCACGTCCTCTATGGGAGTCCTATACAGCGGAAGCGTATGTACATGTTAGCACATAGCAATCATACACAAATAATATACCACCACAAAGGGTGGTCTATCTATCATTATATAAATATCAAATATAAGTACAAGATACATAAATAATATACCATAAATAAGGGCTCTACCCCGAGCTCAGACTCCAGGGGGTCGACTGAGTGTCAAGGCCTCAAGATAACAGTAGACAGAGATATAACATGGCGTTGGCTAGCATAGAACAATGGTTAGGGTAGTCCACTCCATCTGTCCCTCCTGTGCACACTTGAAACGTGCTATGACGTGATTGTAGCCTTCCGGAGACGCAATCTCATGGAGCCACCCTGTAGACTACTCCAGGTTACATCTCCCCAGTCCGATGAGGCAGGTCAGGGAGGCATCCCCTCCCCGAGCATGACAGATCCCTGGGTGTGCTAGAGAACACATGCCGCATCAGTGATCCCCCGTACCCGACTTACTCCCCTAAATCTAAAGGCCAGCTCACCTGCCCATTCGAGCCCCAAGAAGTCCATATATGCACTCATCCTGGGACCCAGGGAGTGTCAGACCTATACCCCGCCCTCTTCAGTGTCCGACTATAAGCCTAGCACACTATAGGTGTCTTGTAGCCATGCTAGGCAAGACCCCACCACCATTTCACCATCATACCCGTTATCTGGTGCTGAATCACAACATAGCATCCACAACCAGGTGGGCTCTTGTGCACATGCCGCATTTACTGGGTCTTAAGGGTTCTAGCTAGAGACGTATCTACTTCTAGGAAGCATTCAGGTCTCTACCCACCCTTAACTCCAGATACACAGGAGGAACAGAAAGAGAGAACATAATCATAAGTCTCTACCCACCCTTAACTCCAGATACACAGGAGGAACAGAAAGAGAGAACATAATCATAAGCAAGGTATCCATCATCAACATAACAGTACATAATAGTAGAATTAACCATCCATCTAGTCATACAAGGGTTAATTGAAGCACAATCTAACTAGGGACTAATCGGTCTCTTAATTAGAACCGTTATCACAAAAACCAAGGTGACCTAGCAAACGCACTAATGACCTGTGGTGCAATTGCAGATTCCTTTTTCAAAAACACGTAAATTCTGCATTTTAGCCATTTAAAAAAAAAAAACAAGCCCAAAAAACGCAGTGAGCCTAAAAAAAGTCCACATTTCGAAGACAAGCAGGTTTTCTTGTTTTTAGACAAAGTAAGAGACACACTTTTTGGACCAACAAAATGCAACTGAAAAGAGAAAAGCCTATGCGCGCATAGACATGACAGTCATTAAAAAAATATATATTTCTTAAAATAGGGCACAGAATAAACAGAGTTCAAATTTTTGCACAGAATTTTATATATCTAGGGGACAATCCTTTTGAGGTACTTCATCATCTGATCCAGAACCTTCGGGAGACTTAGGATTAGGCCCTTGTATTTTTTCCTCAGACACGGACGGACTTTTATCCTCTGCGACCTTAATTGGATCTTCGACGGGAATCAATTCAACGTAGTCAGCTTGATCGTCAGTGTTCCCGGTAAGAGGAGGCACAGGCTCTGAACATGAGAAGGCCGGAACACCATCCTTATCCTTGATCCCAAGTTCCTGTTTTTCGTCTGGCAAGCTGTGCAAGGAACTGACTCGTGATTTGATGTACGCTACTGCATCTGCGTCGACGTCAATGGCTACGCAGTTGCGGCCCTTCTGTAGTGCACAAGCCAACGTGGTGCCAGATCCTGAAAAAGCGTCAACGACCCAATCTCCAGGTTGCGAGAACATCTCCAGAAGAGTGTTAATGAGTCTCTGAGGCTTCTGGTAGGGATTGACAATGCGTCCCTGGTGAACTGGTTCTGTTATCTTTTGTAAGACAGCTGGGCATTTAAAAGCATTGCGAAAATCCATGCCAGTAGTATTATAGTGACGCTATGGTAGCCTATATGAATCTGCTCCCACACGTTGACAAGTCTAGCACCACCACCTCCTCTAATATTCGTCTTTAACCTGCAAAGAAAAGAAACACTTATGTATTCGCTATGCCCGCATGGAGAAAACAACTAGACACTTACCATATGGCAGCCTCGTAACCAGCCTTGCAGTGGGTCTTCATAGCCGCTTGCACCATACCGGCCTGGTTAGTGGAGTGGAAGACGACAATCCTCCAAAGCGGAGCAGTGTTTATCTTAACAAACCTCCCCAAAAAAGAATCAAACTCGGCGTACGTAAATGGGGAGTCATCACCACGGCTGTCAGGCAACTTAAACCCGTAAGGTATGTCAGCTATGCACAAAGAATAGTTGTCAGGTCTCAAAGTGTGGTCAAGTTTGACACAATTTCCACGATACACCTGATACAGACAATTTTGGCCAAACATATCAAATCTTTCAAACTCCGAAGGCACCAAACTCTGCTCAGCTTCTTGAGACTCTTTCAGCTTCGACCGCTCCTCCTTAGCTAGCCTGACCATGTTAAAAAATCCTGGTGGCATGGGGTCTTTCTTTTTCTGAAAGCCGAAAAAATTTGTAAGAAACAAAACGACAGCTCCCTCACTCCTGTGCTATGCGCGCATAGCACAGGTACAAAAACGAATACCTTAACTCAAGCAGCAGGAAGGAGAAACAAATGACATACCCAGTTGGTAAAGTTGGTCGCGTATTGATTAATTTTTTCGTCTGAGGACCACGTGGGGTATAATTCCCGCATCTTCTCCCAGTTGTCGCAGTTGAGGTGAACCATTAACTGTTGTTGACACAGTGCACAATCTTTTTGGCTGCAAATGTTGCAAGAGGTTAATAACAAACATTGGAAAAATATGAGTGTGTAATGTAGGCTTACTGTTTAAATTCTCTCTGCATCTCTTCCAGAGTAAACTGTTTATCAACAACCTTTTGCAGGACCTCACAAACTTTGTCAACATTTTTAAGGCCTTGCATTTCACGCCAGGCCATTATGCCCATATCCTTTTGCTTTGCAGGATCAGTTTTTTTCCTCTTGGAATCCGTTGACTTGCCTTTAGTTTTTAAAGTGCCCTCAGAGAACATGTCAAAAATTCTTTCTTGTAGCTCCCAGACCTAACATAGAAAACAACAAGCATGTTAAAATATTTAAGAGCCATGCGGGCATAGCCAAAGGCGAAGGTCCAGAGAAAGTACTTACACGTCCATGACGGAAAGCTAACTGAAAATAATTATCGTATTTTATAAGAGATGCTCTGGCATCTGAGGTGGAGGAAGTTAGGCAGCACTCAGTAGCGCACTGTTCTTTTAAGGCCAGGTACAGAGCCTGGTCTTCCTTAATATCTTTCTCACCTTGGTGCTCTGAACGGAAGAGTTCATATTCCTTGTGCATGAATTTAATTTTATCCGTGAAGCTCATACTCATCCGATACTCATTGTCCACGTTGTGGCTCATTGCAAGCAGCTTTGCTCCTTAGTCAGTGACACCCACGTAAACAAAGGCAAAGATTTGTGAAAAGCAGTGCTCTTTTGTTTCCTTGTATAACTGCCTTCTTGCCTTGAAACTGTGGGTGCCCTCTAAAACATAGTATCTGTAGTTCTCATCCTCTTCTTTAACGAACAACTCCTTATCATTGCACTGGGCAGGATCAACTATACAGATATGAGGAGCTGTTGCTGCATTCGGCCTGTCTCTTATTCTTTCTTTGAGTGCTGTTAAGTGGCCACTGTAAATTTTTCGGACCTGCAGTTGTCTCACACCTTGCTCATCCTTTGGTGCAAGCTTTACACAGTCTACCGAGAGATGCATGATGCCGGGCACACGACATCTCAGCTCGATCTCCTCGAGCTTCTTAGATGCCATATCCTTCTCCTTGCTTGCTATCTTGGTGCCCAGTCCTGACGGCAAAGCTTGCTTTAAGGCCTTCCTAGCAGCTTTTGAGAGCGGAGGTGATGTTGTTGTAACCAGGCCAGAACCATCATTCATTTAAATTGGATTTATGTCAGGATTTTGGACCATTTTGGCACTGCAACTTTTTCCCGGGTTAGTAAATTTGCATCGAGAATGTGACTTTTTTTTATAACAGCACAACATGATTGCATTAAAAATTAAAAATATTTCACATATGCATGTCGAGTTACATATTGCCAATTACTTCTCAGAAGTGACCCCTAGAGATATCATAGCTTTCTTCCTCACTTCCACAGGTATTGTAACCCTAGCAGTCTTGCCTGGGATGACATTTGGGGTCCATGAAAACAAAATAGTATCTAACTCAACCCAATCATCCCCTTCAATAGGGTTTCTCTTCCATCTCTTTGTCCAACAGTCTCTATACCTTTCTTCCTCTGCCACTGCATTTAACTGGTGCACTGGACACCACCACTCCACACGAACTTTGTTCACATTGCGGTCACCTACTTCTTTGCAAACCTCTGAGATGGTGTAACCCATCCACACAGGGTATATCTCTTTTGGCTCACGGTACTATAAGTGCAAATTGATGGCAAAGCAAGTCATCTTTGGGATCATAATCCTCCAGCCCGAGATATTTAGGCCTTCCTTTCCTAGGACCAACATAGTGTTTTTCAGCAGCTGGAGGAGCCACGGACTTGCGAATACTACTAACCACATCATCAGCTTCCTCAGGTGTTATCAAGTCTCTCCACCTAGTCTTAGGTAGCCATCCATCTTTGAGTTCATCAGAGGATGTGTCTACTTGTCCCAATAATCCATGTACATGTGTCCAATAATCTATCAATGCAAGGTTGGTATCATCGGGGTTATTTTTCCAATACTTGATGTATTCAGAAATGCCGTCCAATGTGCTTTGCAATGAATCCACCTCTGGAAAAGGCTTAAGAGCTTTTGGTTGACCCCTTGGAATCTTAGGTTTACCATTTTCATCTTCGTGCCATATAGGTACTCCCTCATCTGGCCTCCATTTATCATCTGAAGGTCTCATCTTCCATTGCATGATTGGCTTATTTCCCATGACCCAGAAAGTGTACTGAAGAGGTCTAGATTGACCTTCCATATCAAGAGCATAACCTTCGATAAAATTCTTCCAATCAGGCACCTCTTGTATGATCAACCCTATAGGAGAAGGTGAAATGCATTCACTAAGAACTTTCATTAGTCTAGGAAGATTGGTCACAAGATTTCAACTGCGCACTATACTTCCCAAACAAGTATGTCCAGGCATTAAGAACCCTAAATTCACTCTTTCAAAGACACCCACGGCTGTTAAATAAGATAGGAATGAGAACATATACCTGTTTTTATTCTGTCCAGCACAATTGTCAAGTTGAGTTGGAGGAGGAACCTTGGTGGTAGATCTCGAGGTTGGGGACGTGAACTTGAGGCTCCAACATGTTCAGAAGCACCTGACTTTCTAAACCTTGCCTTAGTAAACTTCTCTAAATTATTAGGCTTTCTATCCAACAATGCACTGAAGAGTGGTTGGCTACCACCTCCAGGGTTGTGGAGGTCACCAGAATAACCACTCTCATAGTTCCTCAAGCACCTCATCACACTTCCAATATGAAAATCAGGACCATGACTCCACAATTGCAAACTAAAATGGCCATAATAAATTGACACCGAGCCATGCACTATTGCACCTGTCAGAGAGACTTGCAAAGGATAAGCTCTATTGATTTGCTTGGGTATGTAACTATACTGTGGAAAACAAGTCTTCGATTGATCCATCTTATCATGTATAATACAAACATAGTTATTGGGTTCCAAACATGATAATGTTCTCCACATCCAATAAGTGGATCTACATGATAGTTGGTCTGTCATGTGATCTTTCATTTGCTCCCTTATCTTAGCCCTTTGGCTTGGTTGCTTGGTCTTATCAAGAATCTCTTTCAACTTAGCACACAAGTTGCACTTTGCAAAGTTGTTCGAAGTGTCTATAGTGACATGCTTGAAGTGCTTGCTCCATAGTCTCATCAAGCCGGGTTGAGATATTGCGGTACACAGTAGTTCTCGAAGCAAAGCATTCACTTCCTCCAATATGCTCTTCTGGGTACAATGGGATAACAATCTCTTCTCGACAACTATTTTTCCCTGTTGATCTTTCCTACTTTTATGTGGTATATTCTCAGCATTGAATTCAACATATTTTTCAAAAACCTCCCTAGCAGCCAGGGTCCTAGAAGTTGGCCTCAACATGCCATTATTTCCATGTAATGCAATTTTACTCTCCTTTGCATGACTTGCTTACCAATTTTGCCAAGATGAAATTGGAATGCCATGAATATGTATCCATGCAACTTTACATATCCATATCCCTAGCAGTGGGTATTTTTTTTTCTTTTGAAATTTTTCATCTTGAAGTGCAAGCTCATGAATGGAGTACATGTAAGTCCTCCTCTCATCACAAGTATACTCTTGGGAGGTGGCTCTTGCTTCCACCAATTCATCAATTTCAAACTTCTGAACACAATTAGCCCAACAACATTCCATTCCCCTTACCTTAGTCAGAGCTTCACGTGAACAATCACTACTTGACTTGGACCTCTTGCTAGGATAATGTTTCACCACTGAGTGTGCCCTCTTCTCTGAAAATGTGGTCCTGGCAGCTATTGGAGGTGCATTAAGAAAATCGTCATCATCACAACCTCTGGCTCTGGTAAAAGGAATTCTCCTATAAACTCAATGCAGGCTATAGGCCATGGCATGATGCATGGAACCTCCAATTGTTTAATACAAGCAGTGCAATCCTGGTGATTTGATCCTTTTTCCTTCCATTTTTCCTCTAAACTTGTTATGGCCACACCCACTTTATCCTCTCCTAACCTTTCATCATTGACAGCCTGGATAGGATCAGCTAGTATGATAGTTCCTTCACCTACTAGCTCCTATTGCATTGGTGCTTCAGTTTCACCTTCTTATTCTTCCAATCCAACCTACTGTAGAGGATAATTTGCTTAGTAGTCTCAGCCTCAACACCCTTTGGGTGGTCCACAGCATTGACCTACAAGAACAATGTTTACAATGGGGTAACAATGTGATAAGAACATGTGGTAACAATGTTGAAACATGTTGGGGGGATAGGTATTACATTTTTACCCTTTTTAGAATCCACACGCTTCACCTATATAAAGTGAAATGTCTTAATATTAGTTCGAAAAAAGGACAAAGTAATTTTGAGAACCGATTAAAGGGAACTTTAAGAAATACCAAAAAAACCATTAAATGGACAAATATATGTTGTAAGTGCAGCCAAAAATAAGTTGTAAGTATAGCTTAGGTATAGGTAATTATTGCAAAATTAATGGTAACATAGGGTGTATGCTAGTAGTACTAATGAGGTAAGTATAGGTCGTAAATCTAGATGGGCCAAAGTTGGTTGTAAGTATAGCTGGGGTCTAGGTAATTATACAAAATTAATGAAAACATAGGTTTTAAGTATAGCTGACATGTGGGTAATTCTATAGAGAATTAATGATAACCTAGGGCATAATTAATTCAATAGAAGTAATGATAGGTAATTCGTATATGATATAAATCTTGTATGATGTGATGGAATCATAATTATAACCGCGCCTATAAGAAACCTTGCATGAAACTACTCTATATCTTGCATGAAACCCTCCATTCTTTCAACCGCCAATCCTTTCTTCCTTCTAGTGCCTTCATTGATTTCTAGCGCCTTCTACCATGGTGAGCCATGCTGCCCCGCCTCGTCCCGCTCCATCCCGCCGAACTCGCCTCCGAGAGGCGAAGAGGCAGATAAAAAAATTGATAAAGAAATCCATTCCCCCCTCCCGCAGATGCCGCTGTGGCTGCCTTCCGCACCACAGTCCGGATAATTGCGAGGAGTTATTTCTGCAGGGCAAGCTTCGCCCGGGAAAAGATTATCTGAGCACCAAAGACCAAGCAGACCACGAGTCCTCCCATACTCCCCTTGATTCAGATGAGGAGATGGAGAACGAGATTGAAAAAGAAGAACAAATGGAGGAAGCAGATGAAGAATGGGGGGAAGAATTAGAAGAAGAAAAAAAGCAGCTGATTATGGACGCCCTCTCCTCCTCCGAAGACGAAGATGCTGCCGAAGACATCCTGACGAAGATGGCAGATGAAAGCTCAGAGGAAGAAGAGGAGGAGGAAGAAGAGGAGGAGGTAGAGGGCTGATTTTTTTTTTTATTTTTGTTATTTAGTTTTTTGGTTCAAAGAGCGAAGCCGGGCATCTCCAAAAAAAAAAAGGCCTCAAATGAGGATTATGAATGGAGCTAGGCATCTCCTTAAACTGCCTAGAACTTCAGTAATTTTGTAACACGTAGTCAAGCAACTCTAATAAAAGGCCTTATGTAAAATTTTTCAATGGCAATACAAGGATTTACTGACTGTAATATGTTTCTTTAGTTTCTATTCTAACTTGAAAGCGAATCGTAATTTCTCGCGCAGGTCGCTTTTGAATTCTGGCAACTCTAATAAAAGGCCCTATGTAAAAATTTTCAATGGCAATACAAGGATTTAATGACTGCAATATGTTTCTTTAGTGTCAACTCTAACTTGAAAGCATAACTGTAATTTCTTCAGAAGCTGTTTTGAATTCTGGCTCTTTCATTCTTAATTTTGAGAGAGCTGAAGTGAGATCACGTCAGACGCGAAATATGTTTGTGTGCAAAATGTTTAAATTGTCAAGCAGTCCAATACACGCCTGGCGTGAATTGCATACAGTAATTAGCTTTATGCAGTTCATGCCAGGCGTGTATTGGACCTGTACAATGTAAACATTTTGCACACAAACATATTTCGCGCCTGGCGTGATTTCACTTCAGCTCTCTCAAATTTAAAAATTACAGTACAACTTCTGAAGAAATTACAGTACTGCTTTAAAGTACAATACAGGATACACGCATGGCATTTAAATTACAAGTGATTGGTATTAGCTCATGGCGCGAAATCACTACTTTGTTTTTTCTCTCTAACTTACAGATTTATGAATTCGCGCCTGGCGCGTATTCAACTGAACATACGCCTGGCGCGTATTCAACTGAAGTTCCTCCTGTGCCAGCATAGGCTACAAGCATAAGCTTATTCAATGAGTAGTGTCGTGCTCTGGAGGGGCTTGAAATGGAGAATGCTAAGCTGATAATTAGAGTTGCAGACCTCGAAGCCATTTTGGGTAATATCCCAATAGCTGCACCATCTTATTTGCCAGAATCTTGTATGCCGTTTATCTTTTTCAACAAAGATTTGAGACTATTGTGCCAAATTTGAGACTACTTGAGGAACAACACACGATGAATAACACATAGATGAATAACACACGGATGTAATTAAAACAATGCAAAGAATGCGTTTTTTTAAAAGAATATCCCATCCATGTAAAGAATACGCTTTTTTTAAATTCCTGAATGCTCTGGTCTGCAGGCCTTATAGTTTTGCAATATTGAATGAATGGTCTGGCATGCAAGCATTTTAATTTCATACATATGACAGAATCAGCTTGTGCATTTTAGTATGAGCACTCAATCTTCCTCTATGTCTTCCAAGAAAATGAAACTCACCTTCTTTAAGCGAATTACTGGCCATGCAACAAAGGTTCCGATGCTTTCCCCCACTGTGTCTCCATCAGGATGCCTTTTGGGTAATGCTTCGTCGTTGAAATGGCAACTGGTTACTAGAATCTTCACATGATCATTTTCAAGAGGAACTCCATGGCAGATTGCTTCCGGATCGACTGATTCTATCTTGCAATTTCCCACCCTCCTCTTCAAATTCATCGTCAGCATGTAGCATTCTTCTCCAACGCTGTTCAATGTCGCAAGATCATGGGATTAATTTGGAGCTTGGGTTCTAGAAGAGTAGATGAACTTACATGAAGGCGTTCGACATCGCTCAGGCGCCGGCTTCTTCCCAGTTCTTCCGATTTCTTTCGAGTTCTTCCTGTTCTTCCAAGTTCTTTCGAGTTCGAATGACAAGAAAGGCTGGCGGCAAGATTAGGTGGTAGTTTCAAATTATCCATTAATTGTACTGCTTTTCTAGTCGCTGAGTGAAATCTAATTATGGGATTTGACAATAACTGTTCGTACGCTCGCGTCCCGTCCATTAGGCCCAATCGTAAGATTGCTAACCATCGATTAAAAGTCGATCCGCAAAATTTAAATATCCGCTCCCTTCTATCGGACCGTCGATTAAAAGTCGATCCGCGAAATTTTAATAACCGCTCGCTTCTATCGGACCGTCGATCAAAAGTCGATCCGAATGAAACCCGTCGATTGAAAGCCGACCTAATCGCTTTATGGAAATCTATATAAGTTTTTGAATTCCATTTCTTGTTTTTTGATTGTCGACTTGCTCCGAGACGCTCAAGAACTCCGAGGCGCTCAGGAACTCAAGAACTCCGAGGCGCTCAAGATCATCGCGAAGATGCCGCCCAAAGGTCGTGCTGCTCCAAACTCAGGCCGGGCCGCGAGAGAAGATGCTCAAGGTCAGTATTGTCATCATTCTGTGTGTTATTCATTCATTGTTCATTGCTCTGTATTTACTGTATTTGCTCTGTATCTTCTGCCTATACTCCTGTCTATTATTTCTGTAGCAGTGACTTAAATTTCTATAGCTGCTCACACTCCTGTCTATCATTTCTTTAGCTGCTCATTTCTGCAGTGACTTGTATTTGCATCTGCATAATAAATGTCCTTCCTGTGTTAAATTGTCCTGCTCGTGATTAACTGTTCTGTCTATAATTTGTAAAGTAGTATGACCGTGTTTAGTTGGCCTGCCTTCGAGTGTCTGTTCGGCATGCTGTAATTGGCACGCCTTATGAGTGCATGTCTGTAATTGGGGACTGTATGCCATTCTGTACTTTAGCCTGGCCGGAATTGATGACCACCCGAAATCGCGCTAAGCGTGTATTGCACCCTCGTTTGCAGGGAAGAAGAGACAAAACCGAATGGTAGCTCCTACACCTCCTCCTAAGAAAGCAAGAGGCTCGGAAGATACTCCAAATGAGCTCCGAGCTCCACGTAAGAAGGGAAAGCCCAATGAGGACGCAAAGATCCTATGCATTGTCGATGGATGATAAGCGGATCCATTATCGGGAGCGGAACCTGAGATCCTCCATGCCCCGAGGAGAAGATGGATGACAAAGGTCGGAGTGGTATGTTGATGTAGGCAAAACAAATGGTAAGGTGGATCTTGTGTCACTCTCCGAGAAAAGAAAGAGACCGATCTTATGAAGAAACAAGGTATTCTTATCACTTGTGAGGAGCGAGGATGACATATGTTGTCAACTCCCGTGGAGGTTGTGAAGAACCACAAGAAAGATCTCGTCGATTTACACATGCCGCAAACTGCTTTCAAAGATGGTCCGATGAAGAAAGACGTGAGTGCCGAGTCATGTTTCAAGTACGGATGGCCTCAAAATCGCCCCTCACTCCGGTTTCTATTAGTGAAGGGGTGTCTGCGGTGAGGAGAGCTTTATGCGGGACCTTCTCCAAGTTACTACCCGGAGGAGATGAAGCATCAAAATGATATCGTGGATGTACGAAGATTGCTGAACTTAGGAAAGGACATCCCCACAGCGATTGATGGCATTTTGGTAGAAAATGACTCCGAAAAGAAATTGCAGCTGGAGGCAATGAGTAGGCTAGTCAAGTATGCGCATAACTACCCACTTGGCTAATCTTTTACACATCCCATCCATGTTGATCGTCCCGGTGAGATCACATAAGTCAAGTCTTGTTAGCGGGGAGGTATGACCCCGAGCATGCAAGAGAAATATTGAGGGCGATGGTGAGGAATCCAGCCAAGTTCCTATGCCACCGACGCCTTCCTTGGGATAAGAAAAAGGATGCTCCACTCCGGTGGACAACACTAGAAGAGCTAACAAAGGAGAACCCTAATGTATGCTTCCTTATTATTGACGGACAACATTCTATTGAGGCACAACGATCCCCATCCAACCAAAGCTAAGCAAACCGGACAAACAATGTATCTGCTACATTACAACCACGGGGAGGTGTGGGTTTCTAAGCCCCCATACCCCCAGAGAGGACTGGCGCAGAGATTAGTGCAACATTGAACGAAATGGGCTAAGTCTTTCTTTATAAAAAGGTTAGTATATTTGGTGGAATAGAAATCGGATATATCAAGTAGCAATAACAGCTGATAGACTAAGTCCGGTGTGTCAAAGGCGTGCCAATTCAGGCGTGGCGTGAATTCATCTTTGCCAATTAGCGCTGGCGTGTATTACGTCCCGGTGTTGTCGGCGTGAATTCACGCCACTTGGCGAATTGCTAATGTCTTGCATTTTCATCGGTGAACAAATACACGCGCCCGGTAGCGAATGCGGTCGCGTTGCTAATTGGCGCTGGCATGTATTCATGCTTTGCCAATTCATGGGGCGAATACACGCCGTGAATTGTCGGCATACTGGCGGCGTAATTCATCTTTGCCAATTCAGCGCTGGCGTGTATTCATCCAGCGGTGTCGGCATGAATACATACCAGCGAATTACCAGCGTATCGCGATCAAAATGCGGTACATTGGCAATTGGCGGCGTGGCGTGTATTCATCGCGACAATTATGGACGAATACCGCCCCGGTATAATTGGCGGCATGAATTCACGCCACGCCGAATTGGCGGCATGATGAATTCCAACCAGTGCGAATTGGCACGGGCCGCCTTTGACGTTCCTCGATTATCCTTTTGCTTGATCTAAAAAAGCGGTTAATTTTTGTATGCCCCGCCTCATATTGGTGACATGTTTTCCTTACACGTGCAGCCCTTACGTGGAACAACTCCGTCATGCCCGCCAGCAATGGATAGAATATGGAAGACCCCTGCAAACAAAACAGGGAGGAACGAAGTCTGAGGAGTTTAAGACATTGGAAAAGACCTTGGCTCAGACTATCATCCAAGATAGGAAACCAAGAGCCAAAAAAACAGGAAAAAAAAACTGGGGAGGAAGCAGGCGAGACGTTTGAAGCAGCTTCCAGAGGTCCTACAGATGCCTATAAGATCGTCTTCGCTAAGGGCGAAGTCCGGGCGAAGTGGAACGAAGTTCGGGATGCTTATGCTCGAAACAGCCTACGGACCCAATGGGACGAAAGTGCCTCCTCAAGATACTTCAATATTTGATCTCAAGGCTACCGAGATGAGGAAAGTACAGGGCCTTCAAGATGATGAGATCATTTGGTTGTTAAATCAATTCATAAACAAAGAAGTTCTGTACAAGAAGGCTTCTTCGGTTAAGGACAAAATGTCCTTCATTGATTGTTGCACTCATATAAAGAACATGCGAGTTATGAAGGTAGCAGTTGGTGAAGAACTTCAGAAGCTATCTGGTGATGTAACATTATCTGAAGTCGGCCTGCTAGACAAGTATGGCGTGTCTGCTGATGACATCAAGAAATACGTCTTTTGGTCGAAGGAATTTACGCAAAACAGAAATCAAAGAACCAACAAAGACACCTCAAAGCTATCGATAAGGTGATGGCTGAGCTGAGAAGAAAGGTTGCCGTCCTGAAAGATGTTGGTGGTGACTTACCTGCACTCCAATACCTGGTCTCTACTGGCTATAAAAGTCTCCTACCCGATACAACAATAGGCCCTCGTAATATTTCTCTGTTTGTATTGGATAGTAGGACTGCAAAAGGAGAAAAGGGGATGACTCAACAGGAGTACAACAGTTTTTTTAGTAGCTGCATAGGCTTAACAACTCAGAAGCTCTTTACTATTGTCATCATATGCCCCCCAGGAGAGCCTCATATGCATGCTTTGGTGGCTTCATACGACTTGGAATGCCTAAAGGTCGTTAGGGAAGGCTCTCTTCTCTAATACGCCTGCTGCTCTCTCTTTGTACTTGGGTCCCATAGGCCAGTTGGTCTCCGTGGACGATAAAATCATATTCTATTCTATTCTATTCTTTGAGACAAACGATACTGATTTGAGGATGCAGTATAAAAGCGCTTGTATAATCTTCATAATGATATCCCTTGTGCCAGATGACGACTATGAGGTAGCTAAGAGCAAAGGGGCATCGGATAAAGGTGCATGGCAGTGTTTTCTTTTGGATGAACCCAACTTGAAAAATGTCTTCTACAAAGTGGATGATGAGGATGAAGCAAATGAATGCGAGGAATTTGATGTTCCTAACCTCTACCGGAAAGACATCACTCTGGAATTGCTGACAAAAGAAAAGGGGCTCTTGAATAAACATAGGTTTGCAATGAATCTGGCAAGCTATCTTGTTGAGGCATTTGCCCCACTTGATACCACTTGTTGTGAATTGCATGTTGGAGGGTATATTGGTAGAGAGGCCCTGAAGACATCAAGAAGATGTTTAAGTTTCGTCAACGATGACCAGTCCAGGGATTTCCTTGAAGTGTTTTTCGAAAAGGTACTAGCCACGGCTGATTGGGGTCCTGTCAAAGATAAAAACCCGTTGGCTTTGGTACCTTACAAAGGGCAGAAGCAGAATACTAGTTCAGAAAAGCCTCCGAGTGCAACTCCAGAATGTTCAAAAAGCAATGCAACCCCCGAGGAGAAGGTCGAAATGCTAGAGCGGGAACGTGAGACCATGGAGAAAAATTTGGCGTCCATGCTTGATAACATTCCAACTGGTGATGTCCAGCTTGGGGGTACGACTGCGGCAGTTGCTGATAGCAGCCAGGATGATCATGCAAGCTCAGATGCAACCACTGAGGTTAGGAATCAAACCCATGTGGTAGCTTTCATAGAAGAGAACGTGTCCGAACTTAACGGTGGCGTTCATGCTTGACAGTAAGCATCCGGGGAGTGAAGTAGACGCTACGACTGCTGCGGATGACGGCGACGATGAAAGGTAATTCACGCCAGGTGCGATATGTAGCTTATTTATGAAGGATAAAACGCGCTTGGCGTGTATTGCAGAACACTTTTGCATGGCTAACTCTTTGTTTTCCATGGTTTAGGCCTCCACCTGCTTGTGACAAAATCATTGTCTTCGATCTGAATGGTGTCCTGTGTAAAACGTTTCCTAAGAAGCTTATTAACAGGGTTGACTTCGAGCAAGTCCCTCTAGAATCGAATACTAAGTGGATCTATCCTCGTCCACACTTAGAAGATATGATGAATGAGGCGTTCAGATTGTTTCGAGTTGCCATCTGGTCCTCAATGGAACGCAGAAATGTTGATGAAGTACTTAGGGTGTTACCAGGCATGAATCGAGACTTTGTATCGATTTGGGACCAACAAAGTAAGTGTATAAAGTTTCCACATCCAAGAGATCCGGATGGCAAACCGGTCTTCGTGAAACATCTTGGTACTATTATGGATCAGCTTGGCATTCAAACGAAAGAGGACATCATAATAGTAGATGATGATGCTCTTAAGTGCTTTTATAATCAAGGTCAGGCTCTAAATCCACCAACTTATACTCCACAAGATTACTCAACAGATGAGTTTCTAGTACTATTCATGTCCATCATGAGTGGCTTGGCTTCTGGTAAAACAGTATCAGATGTTTTCAAAACGCATCCAGAACTAGATCGGACTAAGGAGATGGATCCCTATCTGGAGAGTTATTTGACAAAGAAAGGACTAGTCCCTCCATGATGTAATCTTCATATCAAGTGAATACAATGTAAAAAGTGTTGTGTGTATATTGATGTGTTGTTATCTACAAATGCTATTGAAACACCACATTCTTCTCACTAAAACAAGAAAATGTTAAACCACCCACTACTACAATGCAAAAATTTGCAACAATGCAAAACAACATGTCACACAACAAAATACTATATTGAGAAAAGGGTATGCAAAAGTGGCGTGCTTTTGGAACAGACATAAATCCAATTTAAATGAATGATGGTTCCAGCCTTGTAGTAATTTTTTTTACCCTTTTTTTTGGGTGGCTCCTCCTCTTCCTCCTCTACATCTTCCTCTTCAATTTCCTCTACTTCTTCCTCCTCTTCCTCATCTTCCACCACTTGCAAATTAACACTCCCCGTGACTTTGGAAAGGGTAAGTTTTGGTGCAGAGGGCATTGCATCTTTCAATAATTTAGGAACATAGGCACTAGAAGTTAAAATAGGATCTTTGCACAAAAGCAGGTCCTTCAAAATGGTGACAAGATCCTGCAAAGAAACATTCCATTAGCGCAAAAAGAAAATTCAAGTTTCTTAAGCTATGCGCGCATAGACAATACTTACAATTTTTGCTTTCATTCTGGCCTGGATGTAACCCTGCATGTCTTCGGAAGACGACAGACTGAGCTTGAAGAAACGGGGGTCCACCGAGTAAACATGTTCAGCCCCCTTAGTCGATGTGGTGCAGTTAATATGAAACATACCGAAGAGCGGTATCTGTTAACCTGCCACATCTTTTGAAGCTGTCCAAGTCTTGGGGTTCTTTACCAAAACGGTCACAAATGTACAGGTACAAAAAATGCGCTGTTGCAGGCTCACTAGTTCCTCTGACAAGTAGCCACTGTTGGTCCTTACAGAAATAGGAACCGTCCTCAGTGATCATAAAAGGTGTATTGGCAGGTGCATCATCCTTAGGTTGATTCTTATCCTTTGTTGGCTTCCTCTTCTTGGACGCCTTGTGGAAGGAGCCTGCTTCAGGATTTTTCTTGGTTCTACAAGACAGAAAAACCATATTAGAAGACAACTAGAAAATGTACAAGCACAAGCAGATCTAACAATGGAAAGGCCTATGCGCACATAGACAATAGCAAGTAAAAAACATTCTGCCTATGCGTGCATAGACAATGGCAGGATAAAAGGTAAATGCCTATGCGCGCATAGACAAGGGTTGCTAAAAAGGTTGGTGCCTATGCGCGCATAGACAATACAATAGGAGAAAAAACAATATGCATGTGCGCGCATAGACAATAAAAAGAAAAAAGACAGAATGCCTATGCGCGCATAGACAATGAAAGAAAAAAACCCTAAATGCTAATGCCCAAGAAGAAATTCGGCAAACAAGATGTCCAAAAAGCTTAAATTGAACTATCTTTGACTCTAAGCAAAAGTCCCTAAACGGGCAACATTTGGTATAAAATTTCTAACAAGTAAAGTAAACTGCTACTGGCTGAGATGTTTACGTACCTTCCACCTGACATGTTTGGCAACGCTATGCAGAAAGCTATGGAGATGCTACAGTTCGAAAGGGAAGAGCAAAATTCTAGGCGGAGGTCGAGCGCCTTGGAGTATCGTCTGTATGTGCAAATGCCTCCATATGTTTTCGTATTTATATTGTGTTACGTATTTTGCTTTTCGTCTATGAATTTTTGCATACACATATAGTTTTGGTTGCAGGCATTGCCTTGGGGAGATAATGTCTAATGTTTTGTAATGTTTCTTGGTTGCGTGGCATCTACTTTTCGTATTGAAGTATGCGCACATAGACATATTTTTTCCCTGTCTATGCGCGCATGGGCAACTAGTGTATATTACGTTTGTAACTGCTTTTCTATGTGCGTATGGGCATGTAGACTTGCAGGTTTGAAGGGAGAGGGTTTAATGGCTGAGACAAGTCACTCTTCCTTGTGCAGCAATGGAGAGCGACAACGAAGACGTTTTTACTTCAACTCCTCCTGTTAATGTTGCAATATTGACTCGTGGTCATTACAACACACCCACACCAGTAGGTGACGATGAAGAATACTTCGATACGCTTCTCCCGGATGCTACCTCCTCCACATCGTCTCCCTCCCCTTTACACCTATTGCGTGTGTCTACCTCTTTTCAAACTCCATCTCCAAAACACGTTTTCTGACATTCGATGCGTTTTTTAAAACACCCTCCCCGCCACAATCCACGAAGTATCTTCTCCTCTTCCCCTACTCAACGTACTCACTCTATTTTTATACTCCTTCACCTCTCCAGGAACTACACGAATCGTTGCCATATATTGTAGATTCTCGCGAAGAGACATGTCTTTGCGTCTTTCTGGCCTTTCTTTAACGAAAGGGCTTCGAGGAAGACCTTCAAGTTCAAGAGAAAGTCGAGAATATTGTTTGGTGACCGGACACGGCACTTCCGTTGAGGGCGACATGCGGTTACGTACTCTGAAAGACCTACCACGGACACTTTCGGAATAAAAGTCCCGCGGTGAAAAACCCATACAAAGCCGGTCGCGAAAAAGATTTAAGAGGGATCCCACGGTTTGAAGACGTGCGCTTCAGACTCTCGAAAGACCTACCACGCATAATTGCCGAAATAAAAGTCCCGCAAGAAAAACCCATATAGCAAAGGCGAAAAGATTTAAGAGGGATCCCACAAGAAAAGCTTTTAGAATCGTTATCGAGCGATTGATGGACCGGCCTTTTACATGAGAAAGCCGAGGAGACCGAATTGTGTCGAGAAAAAATGCTTCTTACGTGCCTTTACATTTTCGTCTTTAAGGCACATAAGACAACGGTTTTTGTCAATGTCGAAAGGTGATCAAGAGTTGTACTTGGCATACAGTGTAAGGCCTGAAGTTGGAGACAATTTTTCATACTATGTTTTGAGCAACACAGTGTGCCAACTTGCTTTTAAAAGAATACATGCCATTGGAAGTCGTCGCATGTCAAGAGTGCAAAAGAGGGTAGACAGGAATCAGTGCATTGATGACTGTTCACACCCAAAAAAAGTTGTCGGTATGTATTGCCTAGAAGCAAAAGCTTGGCTGGTAGGTTTCTTTGACTCCAACTGTGAGTGACTTCCAAACAGTCCTGTATATCATCTGACAGACAGTATTACTAAGAAGGAAGTCTACAGGATGTACAAGGATCTTTTCCAGTGTTCAAGTCAGAAGTTCATATGATATTCCTACTTCTTGAGGTTGTGGAAGCAAGAATTTAATCTTGTTAGGATTCCGAAGAGGCACAGATTTTCGGTGTGTACTAGCTGCTCCACATTAAAGGAAAAACGATCAATGGCAAAGGATATTCTAGAAAAAAGTACGTCCCTTTCGTCTAATCCCTTCTCGATGGCACGGCTAGAGACATTGTCTTATGCGGGCATAGCACGGCTATTTAGTCTTGAGTTTGTCTATGTGCGCATAGCAGGTCTTTTCAAACTTGTAGTACTCGCACAGCAGGTCTCTTCAATCTTGTAGCTTCGCCCCTTCCCCCTATATAAAAGCTCTGCCTATGCGTGCATAGGACGGCTACAAAAGCTTTTGCAGTTCTGTGGAACCTTACTGTTGCTTCAAGGTACTGATAAGCTTTGCCTATGCGCGCATAGCACGGCTACAAAAGCTTAGTTGCAGTTCTGTGGAGCCTTACTATTGCTTCAAGGTACTGACTAATGTCCTTAATTGCAGATCAGATAACTCAAGAGTTGCAAGTTCACAGAGAGGCTCAAGCCTTGGAGAGAAAGAAGCTAGCAAAACATAGAAAGAAATCTTTGGAGAGGCCGCTCGAATATATGTCTGTGGTGGTAGACGGCATGGATCAAAAGAAGACGTCACTTCCCCATTTTGTAAATGTTCCAAAGGATTTAGATGAATCCGATTTTTTGAGGCTTCATTTGGTTGGGGCGATGATCTTTCATGGTGTTGTACAGTGCAGAGTATTTTTGACGTATCCAAATATATACAGCGATCCTAACCTCACGGTGACAATACTAAATAAGATTTTGCTGGCAAAGGAGAAGTTGCCTCTAGTGTTGTATATACAGTTAGACAATACTACTAGAGAAAACAAAAACCAAGTTTTATTTGCTTATTGCGCAATGCTCGTCGAGCTCGGTATCTTTTGAAAGGTCAAGGTTGGTTTCTTACTTGTGGGCCACACCCATGATCAGATAGACCAAATGTTCAAAGAGATTTTACGTGCGGTTCTTGCTTGCAGAAAAAAGCATTTTGTCTACACTCCTTGTGCAGTGTGATTGAGCAAGCTTATAATCCAACTCCAGTGACTTTTGATTTTCGTGAGTTTGTTTTCCAGCGTCATGGTGATACAGGTCCTGCTATCCATAAGTTGAATAATTTGACATTTCAACATCATGTAAAGTTTTTTCTCAAGGACGGTAAAGCACAACTTGAAGGGAAGTACTTTGTCACCTCCCAAACTTGGCAGCCTGAAGCAGGCCTACAATATTTAAAATATGTTCCTGAAACTAAGGTGATGAGAAGGGCTATTCAAAGAGACCAATCGAAAAGTGCCATAGACTACACAGAAAAGAACAAGGACAAAAATCCCTTCGTCTCACTGACCAGCATGGAGAAAAGTATAAGGTCAGGTTTTAAGTACTTCAGTGAGGAGGACAAAGGCTGGTGGGAGAATTTCTTTTCAATAATGCAGGATGTAACTAAATCCCTCAACAGCATCTCCCTGGAAGTTGCTTTTTGTTGGCCTGGTACTCAAGTTCATCCCCTTGTTGAGGCAGACCAAGGAATTGCAAAGGGTTCCGTGTTCTGCAGTACTGAAGTCAACAAGGAACCTGATCGTGTAATGTACCTCGGAAGTAGACGTGCCTTGAAAAAGAACCAAGGCCAAACTCCAGAAAAACTTGCAGATTTGAGTAAGGGGATGCTTATAGCTGTACCTTCGACTGATGATGACGAAGAGCGTCCTTTCTGGATTGCGCGGGTTAAAGACATTGTACTCAAAGACAATCTCCCTTCAGTAGTGAAAGTTCACTGGTACGCCACTAAGGATACAGATCCTTTTGTTGGTCGGTATGATCCTGTGATAATTCCTTTCAAGAAGGGCCGGAAAACGATGAATAAGAATCACATGGACAATCTGGACCTGAACGAAACTCAAGTGCTGGCTTATGATTTTACACTCAAGGTTGATAACAGGCTACGTGCGACAACAGTTAACTTACTGAAGTCTTTCTGCGAAGATAGTTCAGACGAAGCTTCCCAGGATGAGGACAGTGTTCCAGCGGTTAGCTCTTCGACCACTTCAAGTGACAATGAGGAGAGTGCAACGAGGACAGTGGTGACGAGTCTGAAGGAGTTGACGAGTATAACGACATTCCTAATCCTGCTCTTCTCAAAGGCCGTAAACTTCTTGTATAATCTAAATGTGGGCACACCGTTACCTCCTAGTTTTGGCTAGAGTTTTTTGTACATGTTGAAGGCCTTAGCCAAGCCCGCATAGCTTCTTCCAAGTTTATCCATGTTTTTCCATGTCTTGTATAAGCGCCAAATGCTATCAGACATGTTAGTTATGTCTTCTATGTTTTTCTGTTGCCTATGCGCGCATAGCACCTTGTGGTTCTTCTTGAGTAATAACAAATAGATACGCCTACTTTTGCCAATCTTGCTTTCATTTTTTGTCAAGATTCTAATGGTTCTTTAATTTTGTTAGTTTTCTTGTATTTTCTAGATTTTCCTAAAAGGTGACTCCAATTTTACAGCTTGTTTGGTGTCTAGAATTCACAAAACAACAAAAGTTTCCTAATTTTGGACCAAAAAAGGGGTGTCGCAAATCAAAATTGAGGGCTGTTTTTTCAATTGACCCCCCAAAAATGGCAATTTTTAGGTTTTTTTAGGGAATCTTTGAAAGATTCCTTTTTGTGGTGCAAACGCAGGTCATTAGTGCATTTGCTAGGTCACCTTGTTAAAAGGCTTCCATTCTTCTGGTCTTGTTGTTGCAGTGGCTGGTAGCTCCTCCTTCCTCCAACTCTTCCCAAATCGATTTGGGGCAGAATTGGAGGTAGGGACCCAATTTAGGCCCTATTCTTAGCAAGTTCCCCCGGCCAATCAATTTGGGCCAGGTGGCACTCCCTAATTAGCTGACTTTTGCTGATTAATACATTAATTAGCCTAATTAGGTTATTTAACTTACTAACAATTGAGCATAGCTAATAAAAGCCCTTTTAGGTCAACCCAAGTTATTCCCTAATGACCCATAAGGGTCTACTTATACTCTGGTGATATGTCATAGTATATATACGTATAACATATAAATACATGGAACATCACATAAGGGGGTGTGAGGGTGGATGAAGAAAATGAAGTGGCTTGACAATGGCTTGAAGGATAAATAGTGTTTACAAGTTGCTTGTCATTCTTGACTTGCAATACAATTCAAACACTTGAAGCCTAGCAAGAACGTATATGGAAAGGTTCAAATACATACTTATTTCTGTTGGTACCACAAGCAAGGGAGAAGTTCCAAGGTTGGTTAAGTCCATAATTATTTTGTTAGCATAAGAAAGGGAGAAGTTCCAAAGGGGGAAACATATATAGAAAGGTGCAAATACATACTTATTTCGGTTGGTACCACAAGCAAGGGAGAAGCTCCAAGGTTGGTTGTCCATAATAATTTTGTTAGCATAAGAAAGGGGGAAGCTCCAAGGTTGGTCAAGTCCATAATAATTTTGTTCGCATGTACTTATATAATTGTCATTTAAGAGCATCTGTGGTTTGATTGATTCGTTTGAGGTTTGCAATGGGAGCATAAGCTTAGAGATCATATTTCGAGAATAGAGTTTTAGTACCTAGATTCTTCATGAACTTTGCATCACATCTAGTCACTTGTGGTAGCCAATATACAAGCACTTGCCACATCCAAAAAATAGAATAGAATAGAATAGAATATGATTTTATCGTCCACGGAGACCAACTGGCCTATGGGACCCAAGTACAAAGAGAGAGCAGCAGGCGTATTACTAGCAGGATTAAAAAACCCCGTCTATAAACACCATGGATTAGTTTGACAGAGTTCTTGCATATAGGTTGCCCTCACAAACCTTTGGGAATTCCATAACCATGTATCTATTTTTAGGTTGCTTGAAGGGCAATCCCTTTGCACGGTTGCGAGTAAGGATGAATACGCCATGAATATGTCCAATGTATGGCCGAGATAGTTGCATGGGAAGGAATATGGGAGGAATATGCACAATAGACGATGGGAGATAAGCAAAGTAACCAAAACACAATACTTTCTGAACAGGGCTCGCGTGCTACTGCCAGACTGCATGCGAAGAAAGGAGCGCATGCAATGTGCAATCTGCATCCAATTTTTGTAAGGTCACACACATCTTTTTCATTCTTGATCAAATTATCAAATGCATGCTATCAGCAAACGTTTTGAGAATGGACCCCCTTTTCGGTGAGCTCATCGGTTCTCTGCGGTATGAGGCTTCAAAATATGGGACAGACTCTTGTGGGTTTGTTGCCGCAATTCCTCGTTTGTCGTTGTCATGGCCCTCTTTGTCAACAAACCTCATGAAACAACTGGATGGCTGGGTCATGCACTTGGGACTGCAGAGTCTATGCCGCATTAGGGTATTTCCATATGCAGGGTCCAGGCTTACTGTCTCTCGTGTAGGTGTGCTTTGCAGATAAATGTTCAACTTTATAGAAGTGTGCAGAAGTCGATGGTTCATACAGGACTAGATTCCTTGCCTGCCTTGGTTGATCAGCTTATTTGCTTATTTTCTGCCTTTGGAAATTTGTTAGAAGCACATTTGGCGTCAAGGTTTCACCAAGCCAGTATATCTAGAATTCAATTATCATTTCCATTGTTAAGTTGGGTGATAGCAAAACTGCGATTCAATTGCATGAGATCATGCTATTGACAATTATGAAGAGTGACAAGTGTACTATCTTGCTATTTTGCAATCATGTGCTGGTATGTTAAAGCCGGGCAAAGCAAAAGCTATCAATAGTTGGAATTCAATAGGATGTTGCCTTGGCAACCACTTTGATTGATGTATATTCTAAATGTGCCAGCTTGGAAAAAGCATGTGAAGTATTTAAGCATTTGCAAAATCCTGACATAGTAACATGTAATGCTATGATTGCTGGGTACATCTTGATTCTGCTAGGTATATGGTTATGTCAGGCATTCTTTCTGATCCAGAAGTGATGTAGTGGCAGAATGTTATATTTATCATGAAGAATTGCAAAGAAGTGATCACAGACATTTCTGCCATTGCTTCTATCTTGCGGGACACCAATGTTACTGTCCAACAAGGTAAGTGGATTGATACCCACATTCTTACAAGACTAGCAGAAATTTTCTTGGGAAATTTTCTTGTAGAGATGTATCATAAAGTTGGGTCTCTAAATGATGCTGGGCAAGTATTTTGTAATATGCCTTAGCACAGTTTGTACTCTTGGAACACCATGCTTGCAGGATATATAAGGCAAGGACATCTCTAAAGATGCTTTCCAATTTTTTTGAAATAATGTCATGCAAAGATGTAATCTCTTGGACTGTTATGCTTACTGCTTATGTGCAGCATGATCATCCGAGAAAATCATTTTAATTCACTCCGATATGGTGTCATGGAATGCGATGACTGCAGGTTATACCCAGCATGGTCAGATCAGAGAAGCTCTTCAACTCTTTGAACAAATGCCCAAACAGGACGTTGTCTCTATAGAAGGATATTGTGCCATGGAATATAATGGTTGCTTCATGTGCTGAACAAGAGCGGATGGGAGCAGTTGTGCCACTGTTTCGACAAAATGCCGTCTAGCAATATTGTGTCATGGAATACAATGATTGCTGCTTATGCTGAATAATGTCTACTAAAGGAGGCACTTGAACTCTTTTCAGAGATGCCACAACGTAATATTATATCTGGGAATACAATGATTACTAGTTATGCTCAATAGGATTGTTAAGAGAGGTCCTAAAGTCCTTCTCACACATGCAACAAGAAGGGATTAAGGCCGGCAGGGTTGCCTTTGGAAGCTTTGTAAGCTTATTGGATGTGTGTGCCAAAAATGGAGCATTATGTGAAGGCAAACAGGTGCATAGCTACATTGTGAATTGCTACACTGTGCATAGCTACCCTTATGAATATGTATGCAAAATGTGGCGGACTTTCTAATACACACATGTTTGTTTGAGGAGGCTTTTCAGCCAGATGTAATCGCAATGCTGCTGCATATATGATTATAACTTGAGTCCAACAATGTAATCAAATCAAATGCTACGAAAAACATTGGCATAAACAATCTAACATGTACATATATTATCAATGGTTTGTGGCCTTATAATCAACAATTTTCAATTTCATAACAATTTATAGCTGTCACGTCAATATTTATATCTATTTCGGTATTTGACATTACATTACACACACAAGTTCTCATACAGATGCGACATTTTTCACATTTCTTGGAAAATGGTACTCACAACACCATTTTCTAACATCTTTCTAGGGGGCAATCCATTGTGCCACAACACCTTGTTATGGTTAGTTGTTCGTATTGTATGGGCATGCATGCGTTTTGAACTATAGGTTTGGATACAATTTTGTGTGCCTTGCCAACATGGATGTTTGAAGACATAATTAAGGCTCAAAACTAAACATTGTTATACAACTCGTAATATTTTCTAAATATGTGACATATAAACAATCTAGTGAGATCACCAAAACCTTATTTCTCAACTTCATTGAAAGTTGGACATATACACAATGCATAGAATGCTTTGCTTTTCATTTGTGATGTAGATAAGCACTATTAAATAGTCGTAAGAGTGGTTGCTTTTGATCCATCAAATAATAGAATAGAATAGAATAGAATAGAATAGAATAGAATAGAATAGAATAGAATAGAATAGAATAGAATAGAATTGTTTTTATCGTCCACGGAGACCAATCAGCCTATGGGACCCAATACAAAAAGCGCAGCACAATAACAATGTGTCTACTTACCCTTGTTAGTTGATCCATCGAATTAATACCTTAGGGGTACTTTGACGTCAGGTGGTTGACGTTGACATCTTCAAACAATGCTGAGATTTATGCCTGAAATACCTTTAAATTGTTACTTTGACAATAACAACGTGTTTGTTCTTGTTAGCTCTTGCTAGCATACAAGGATGGTTGGTTGAATACAAGGATAGGTGGTTGATGTTTGACATCTGCCAATAGTACTGATATTTGTGCCTCAAATGCCTTTGAATTGTATCTCTTTGAAGGGTTAAATAGCTTTGATTCCCATACTGGACATATATTGCCCTCATCGTCCATGAGCTTATGTTGTGCTTGTATAACCCAAATAACTGTCTTGTATAGCCCAAAATACTACACTACAGGTTTCAATACAGTTGTTCTAACAATGTTGTTCCATTCTAGACCAATGCTAAGAATAGATTGATATATTTGTTTACCTTCATCTACTGCCATTAACATTGGCACATACCTAAAGAATGCTAATAAAGCAATATTATCCAGCTTTAATTCATGTAATTGTAAAAGAACATTAGAGCTTGTTTAACTTGTCATGTTGGGCATAAGAACACATGCAACTCAGTGTGGGACAAACTCTAAAAACCTAACAAGTATATTTCTTACAAAATTTAAGTTAGGTGGAAGGAGCCTATAAAATTCTAGATTTCATCCGGAAAAATATAAAGAAACCCACTGATTTTGACCGGAAAACTTCCTGCAATTTTTTTTTCCCTATCGGAAATTCTCGATTTCAATAGGTAGGATGCTAGTGTTCCTAGGAATTAGGCATACATACTGATGCAACTTGATTCTCCTTATCTTGTTCGAGATCCTCTTATTCTTGGCAACCAATCCTCCAACTCTTTGTGAGTATGTAGTATCCGTCACCCACCAACCAATGGCTTTTGTTCGCATACTTTTCACTTCTTTTCTAGTCAAAGATGTTCATCAGTTAAAGCTGTTCATCAATCAACCATACACTAGAAGAATGTGAAAGAGTAGGTAGATTTATTTATGGTGCAGTCATGATATGACGTATCTAGAGAGCAGCAATATGGGTCATAGAACGTACACATCTTGGTACAATGTATTAGTAAATTTTGAAAAAATAAGTGCTAGAAAGCTTTTTCATTATAGCTTAAGGATAAATGCCCCAAATGTGATGGTTTTGAGGCAAAAAGGAAACGACCCAATTCATCAGACTTGATGGTACCTTTGTGGATGCGAGATAAATAGAGACCCTCCTTCAAAGTTGAAACAATTGCCAAAAAAAAATGATTAAAATAACCCTTGAAAATAGCTAAGGTTATTTGTCTATGGTTTTGATTTGTGCATGGCTTAACAACTTGTTTCGTATGCTTTTGTTCGTCGAGCATTCATAGCTACTTAAATTATAAAGAGATGTTATGAGATGTCTTTTATATCAGATGTAGATTTGATCAACATAGTTGCAAACGCATTGCTTCATTAAAGGAACACTATGAAACTGACTCAAACATTGAAGAGAAATTCATGACAATTGTCATAGATATTTCTTCAAACACAACCTTTGTTCCTACGAGACTTCCACAATGAAGCAGGGTGTTTACATACTTCCACGCTGAGCATATCCTACCAATATGACCATCCAAGAAGGTACGTTGCCAGAGTATGTTGTTTCACATGTGCTTTAAAATCTTTTGCATAGCATACTGCCAAGAACAGTATCACTCGGTGGACCCAGTACTTCATAAAAGAATACTAAAAACTTGCATAAAACAAAACCATCATCTAAGTCTGTGCAAAACAACGAATGCCAGTTCCTGTGATAGTATACGACATTTTTTGAGTTGGACGAAATTAGGAATGGAAATGGCAATTCCGGTCAAACATGCATAAAAAAGTGCCCTAACTTGATCAGAACATCAGCTTGCAGTCGAACAAAGAGCTATATGCCAAGATAAGAAGTTAATTGTGCCTTACGCCCAACAAAGACAAGTGAATAACCACGTTATGGAATGCTTGAGCAAGTTGTCGTTGCATAGAATTCAATGCTTAGCAAATGTAAACTACAAGAGATGTGTATGCGTGCAGATGATTGCAGTACAGTATCAGGCCTTACTAATGAAGCAATGCCCATAAACTTGTGGATAGGGGCAATATAAAATAGTCCAATGCATACCTCTATCTGCAAAGATAATACAGAAGCCATTGCTTGCGTATACGATACACTTTGCATTCAATTGCAGGGACAACAGTGTTAAATCACATTCTGCTCATTGTATTTGCATGATTCTGGATGGTTTTGGATGGCAGTCCACTCCTTTCCTAAGATTGGCACGCAAATGAACAGAACAAAAATAATTGTCATACATACAACATCAAATCGGTTCTGCAGTTTGCTAGCCCAAAATCATCATCATATGCACGCGGCTGACAGGGTGGCTCCTTCTTGGTCTCATGCTGTGCTAATTTAATGAGTTGTTCTTCTGCTAACTTGATGAATTGCTCCTTCAGGACTACAAAACAATAGAATAAATGCCTTAACATGGCATTCATGAAGTATTGATGACATCATTGTTGCTTAAACAAATTGTTTATATATATATTTGAGATTGAAAATTGCACTCAAAATTGAGTACAACACCTTCTTTTATCACAAATTGCGTATCCCTTCTTGCCACTTATTCCTGATACTTTTTATAATGAACAAAGGATTTCTGTCTTTGGCTTCAATAGAAGGTCTCCGAAGAGGGAAAAGCTTTTTCGACGTAACTGTATGTATGTTGGGCTAGATATCAAGATGGTACCAAAAGCTCATGGGCATATATTCAGTGAATGTTTAAAGAATCTCGGAATACTAAGAGCTAAGCTGCAAGGCTCGTTCAAAGAATCCATGTCCATGCCAGGACAGAACCTGCTGTAAGTCCAGCCATTAGGAATACCACCATGATTATACCAGTGGTCTCTATTTCTCGAGATGAAACAACTTGTGGTGCCTTAATCATCACTGCGCTTGTCAAGTAGCCATTTGTAATTCCCAGTAAGGAAGTCAATGTGAAGATGGCAAGCTCTGTCCTCAAGAAATGAGGTCCATGTAAGCATCCAGCAAAAATGGGGATAAATAGCACCCGAATCACACAACTCCAGAGAAGTATAGATGATTTTTGAATGAGACAGCAGGCAGTAAATGATTTTCCAACCAAGTCACCAATGTTGTAGCATGTCACTAGCAAAACAGGATACCAGTCGCCTAGATAAGCTGAATGTACATCTTCAGTGACAGCACCAGGGAAGATGGTCAAAGTTGTAACATATATGAGTACTAGACACAAGGCTAAACCTTGAGTTTTCTTTAACACCTCCAAGTAACTTACTGGTTGGAAAACTTCAAAACTATCTGGAACACTGGAGGTTTTTAAACTATCAAGGTCTCCAGGCATATATTGGGCAACTTCTTCATTCAATAAATGTGCTGATTCTGGTATTAGATATCTCTGAGATTTGTAATAACGCATGACTGGTAATCTGTCAACAAAGTTGTAGGATACAATACAAATAATCATAAATCCAATGCCTACAAAGAAGTACAAATTGGCGCTTCTTTTGAGTCCTTCTTCATTATTGGGAGGCAGCTTTTGTAAGAATGCATAAGAAAGACACCAAGACACCTGCCAGTAATCTAACATATACCAGTTAAGACTTAATTCCAGAAACATTTACATTCAGTATATGATACCACACTTGTCCATTCTTATCCTAACAGAGGCAGGGCCACCTCCAACATAATGTAGGAAAACTCATTTACAGAAGGAAAATTGGAACTAAAAGTATATATTCTGATTGACATATGGTATAAACCATAATTTGACAAAATCCAAGAATGAGGGCAAGGAAATGAACTTACCAGAACCTGCAGTCCCCGCGACAAGAGCCTGCATGTAACGATTTGGCAACCCTCCTGCAAAACCAACAAGGCTACCCTGCACCAAAGCATCCCCAACTCCTGTCAAAGCTGCAGCTGCAATAGTGATTCCCAGAGTTGTAGCTGTACCATGTCCACCTTTGATAAATAATCCATCCATAAGTGGGATTGAAATGGTGCATAGCAGATACATAAAAAGACCAACATTGATGCGGATCTTTGGACTATAATAGCGCCCATATACAATTAGGTAAAGAAGGAAAATGAAGGCAGGTACCAGGTAAGCCACAGAAAATGTCCTATCTACATGAGCAGATGGGTAAAGAAAAGCAAAATAATCAACTGCAGTGATGATGGCATTCCAAGGGAAAAGTAATCCGGCTCCAAGGGCAAAGAAGATACAATAGGCAAGGTTGAAGGTATCTTTTGGAGGGGATTCAAGTCTGCGGGAATCAAAACTCTCAGAATCCCCAATCAGAGTACCCATAGTAGATAGATCTGCAAATCGTAGCGGGGGCCGAAGAATGCGATGACAAGCATTCTGTGTCTGTTGTGTTATTTATACGTCAATCAATATCAAATAGGCGTTGTGTGGTTTATATTTTGGCTTCAAAGCTACTCTTCGGGAGCCAATAAAAGTAGGCGGGCTAAATTGTCTCCGTATAAGAACGTTCAATACCTTTTGAAAGTTTCTCTACATAGTCTAATACTTCAAGTTACCAACCTGAAATTTGTATAGCTCTTAGGGTAGTTCCCATGAAACAAACACGATTCTAAATTTCTTGTGATGTGGAACGGGAAGGGAGAGCGCATTTTTGCCAGCCCCCTGGCCTGCAAAATTCGAGAGTGCCGTTGAGGCGCGACCGGATCTGCAAGTCAGGGGGCTGGCAAGAATGCCTGACCCCTTCCTGTTTCCACTACGTCAAGGTAAGGTGCAGACCGGATTCTACAGGTTTTTGGGGGTGAGTTGCTATTCTGGATTAGGATGGATGAAGAAATTGCCGGAATACACACTGACTTACCTTGACGTATAAGGAAAAGTCCCTCCGGGCTTGATTCCAGCAGGGAGGATGGGTTGACCCTCCGGAATCAAGCCTGGAGCGACTTTGGCATAACGAAAAAGGCGGTTGGAGCCAATCCAGCACTGCCACGTGGCACAGCCCAGTAGAATTACTGGTGGAAAAAATAGAATCAAGGGTAAAACAGAACAAAAAGCGAGTAAAAAATGGCAGAATGTGGTGTAAAAAATTTGCACCGCTTTTAGAGAAAGAAGCAGTAACACATGTCGCAATATGATTGGAGGGCAGGGCTGGATTGGCCCCAACGGTCTTTTCCATAAAGGTGAAGTCCGACGAGTTCCTATATTCATATTTAACCTCATAATTTGAGGTCAACTTCCAAGTCGGGCTTGGATTTTTCAGAAATTCAGGGGGGTTTCTGAACTTTCCGGTCACCTCCTTTGAATCTTGCCAATCGAAGGCGCATGGGAACGCAGCCTTATACATTCCCCTTATAAGAAATTTGTAAGAAAATCTACAAAAGTTTTTTCTTACCATACAATAACTCAACCAGAAAACTTTCAAGACCTTAAAGGTACTTTGACAATAACAATGTGTCTACCCATCTTAGGTGGTTGTTCTTGACATCTTCGAATGATACTCAAATTCATGCCTCAAACGTCTTTAAATTGATCTCTTTGAAGAGTTAAATAGCTTGATTCCCATGCTGGACATATGTTGCGCTCATTCTAAATGAGCTTATGTTGTGCTTAAGGATTTGGTCAAATGAGTGTCTTGTATAAAGAAAATACCACATTTAGGGTACATATTCAATATGGTTGTTTTAACTATGGTGTTCTGTTCTAGGCCAACGCTAACAATAGATTTATATATTTGTTTACCTTCATCTACTGCCATACTGTGGCATATACCTAAGTGAAGTGAAGTGTATTACGTCTTTTGGGAGGCCTCCCAGGCCTATAAGACGACATTATTATACATCATAGTCATAAAAAATTAGATGAGTTTCCAATTTCTCATCCAATTCCTCACTCTCACTCAATGCATCCTCTTCTTCTATTAGGGTATTTACATTTTTAGTACAACTCTCTCTATGCTGTAGAGTCTCAATTAAAAAGGATCCAATTCTAATTCCTTCCAATCCAAAAAAGGTATGTAAATCAGGCACGTTGATGCCATATCTGTCTCGTATTATACTATAGGCTGGACACTTAAGTATGACATGGTCTTCATCTTCTATCTCATCTTTGCCGCATACTTTGCAGCATCTCATGGTTCTCGGAGTAGTACCCCATCTCCCAACCTCCACACCTAGATGGTGCGAGCTGAGCCAGATTCTACTGATATTGTGCCTCTTCTTTATCGTAAGTTCTCCTTTAGATGTATTGCCTCATCCAATGTAGGATTCATATGCATCTTGTACAATATCATCTTAGTCTTTGGGCTCATCCACATTTTTCTTCTAACCTTTTCATAGACCCATGTTCTCAGGTTGTCAATGGAAATTGCCTCTTCCCACATGATATCCCATCTTTCAAGCCATGTCTTGACATCAGCAAACCATCCTTTATGTTCAGTGTTCAGGCAAGCATAATAAGGAATGCGTGTGGCATCCATCTTTTTTATTTTAGCAAGGTACCTAATGCATTTGAGTAAAGCTTCCCCTTCAAGTGGCATAGTGCCGCATTATTTAACATCATCGGATATGGGGTTTTGCGCCTTTACACCCAATTCCAGCTGAGAAACTTCTTGTGTACCTGTTCAATATCATCCCAAGAGCCTTTTAGGCATTACGGTCCCCAAATTTCAGCCCTATATAATACTATGCTTTGGACTAGAGATTCATACAGTTTTTTCTTTAGTGGCCATGCCCATATGTGGGTTTTCCTGCACATGCTTTGCATAGAATACAGTGCCTTCTGCCCGCTTTCAATTCTTTGTTGTATGCATTGATGCCATTTATGATTCACGCTAATAGTAAGTCCCGGATATTTATATGTCTCGCATATCTCAACTTTTTCACCCAAATAGAAACCCCCTGTTCTGCTTGAGTGCACCCTCTTGTCATGGTTTTAGTCTTCTCTAGATTTACTTGCATCCCGTTTTTATTCTGAAAGCAGCCAATTGATCAAGTAATTCTTTGCATGTGTACACAGGATCGTGCAAATAGCACCACATCATCAGCATATAAGAGCAATTGGATCACATATCCTTGAATCTCAGTGCCTCCATCACAGTTATTATGTAACCATTCTTCCAAGCTGTCAATAAAGAGACCAAATATAGTAGGAGACAAGGGGCATCCTTGTTTAACTCCAGTGTTACTTTCAACTGTATCTGGTATCTCACTTTTGAATGGCATCGATAACTGTACTAAAACTTTCTCATAGAGTATTTGAACTGCATCCTGCAAGTGTTTAGGGACATATAATTGCTCCATTCTTTCCCATAATCTATTCCTGGGAACTTTGTCATAAGGAATGCTAGTAAAGCAATGTTATTTAACTTTAAATCATGTAACTGCATCTGTTAAAAAAGCATTAAGGCTCGTTTAATTCGTCATGTCATGACAATTTTCACAGATATTTCTACAAACACAACCCTTGTCCCTATGAGACTTCCATACCGGAGCAAGGTGGTTATATCCATCCACACTGAGCATATCCTACCACCATGACTATCCATGAAATTACATTGCTAGAGTGTGCTTTATGATCTTTTATATAGTATACTGCCAAAAACATTATCACTTTGTGGATCAAGTACTTCATAAAACAAAATTGTTATCTAAGTCTAAGCAAACGATGGAAGCCAGCACACGACTATTTTGGAGTTGGACAAAATCAGGAATAAAAATGGCAACTCGACCAAACATGCAAAAAAGATGCTCTAACTTGATCGAAACATTAGCTTGATCCTGGAGTAAATGCTAGCAGGGAGCGCTTTAGTGATTGGATCAAGAACTTGTCGTCAACTACTTCTGCAGTTCGTGTTGCTACAGCTATTGATGTGATGATTCAAGATAATAAGAAAGATCTCAGTAACCTCTTGGGTGAGTTAAGGGCAAAGGAGACTCAGTTGGAGCTTCAATTACCTCCTGTTGAAGTTTTTTATCAGCCTGAAATGTGTAAGAATACTCTTCAAGCGTCTGGGTACAATGTTGTTGAGATTGATCATGATTTGATATTGGTAATTTGATGTCGTTTAGTGTGGTTGATCAATATACTGGAGCATTTCTTGATACTAGAAAGCTTGCTTATTGGTTGACTGGCCATCTTCGGAGAATAGGGCTACTACCTTATCGAACTTTAAAATGCTGGATAGAAAGTTCTTCTTGATTGTTTTTTATGATGTTGTTGTTGTTAAGCAATTGGTAGCATGTGGTGTGGATCCAATGTAGAGTGATTATATTTTATATCAGCCCTACTCCCCTGAATTGGCTCCTACTATGGCTCATGCTCTTAAGATGCCATGTTGGTTTCCAATTCCTAATCTTCCTCCTGATCTCTTGGTGCCGGATTTTCTTATCAATATTGCTAAGGGTCTGGGTACTCATTTGGCCCACTCTCTTGTCGAGAAGCTAACAAGCCTCTCTTCCTTCTGGTTGTGGTCTTCTTGACTGTGCGGTTGTGAAAAGTGACCATATATTTTTGAAGTATGCCTTGCAATTGCTCAATGGTCCTCAGCTTGCTGACTTGTTTCCTCAACTTGCTCGGTTTGCAAATTTTCATGCGAAGAGAGATCGCCCTGTAATGGTCCCTTCTTCCTCTGTTGGGTGTCATGAATGACTCTGATATTTTGCATGGAATGGTGGAGCAGAGAGGAGGCTCTCCCTTGCAGTACCCAAAGAAAATAATTGAGGGGGGGGGGGGGGGGAGGAGATGTGATGCTCCCCACCAAATATATGATGTCTCGCCGTACATCTCGGGGGAAATCCCCCATCCAACACATCTGCTACATTGACTCTCCGTCTATCCCGCATCTGGGATAGCCATGGTGCGGGAAGGGGATACGAAGGTGTCTTGCGCGCCCTTCCCCTATGGGCTCCTATAAGAGCAGAAGCATAAACATAAACATCAGCACTAACAATAACAATACAACCATCATAGATATCAATACATTGTAAAGCAGAATAGCTCCTACCCAGGCTCAGACTCATAAGGGAGGTAGCCTGATGGTTGGGCCTCAAGGTAGAGCAGACCGACATATAACAACGGCGGGGTTGTGTATAGACAATGGCTAGGATTGACCACTCTATCCGCCCCTCCTGTGCATACTTTGCAGGTGGGCTAAATCAGGCTCTGACATGACTGTAACCTGGCGAAGATGCAGTCTTATGATATCACCCAACAAGACTAATCCGAGTTGCATCTCCCCGATTCGATGAGGTACGAAGGGTTACATCTCCCCTTCCCGGAGAATAGTGGCTCCATGGATGACTAGAGGATCGTGGCGACACATGTCCGTACCCGACTGGACTTCCCAAAACAAGAGCCAGGCCAGCACCTGCAACTCTTGAGAGTCAAGGCGATCCACCATTGACCTAGGAAGTGTCGGACCCACACCCGGCCCACACGAAGTGATCGCCTATAGGCCTAGCCCGCTATGGGGTCCCAGTAGCCGCGCTCAGCAGGGACCTCCCTCCACTTTGCTACTAACCCTGTTATGTGGTGCTCAGTCACCCCATAGCCTCTGTAGCCTGGTGGGCCCTATGCACAGGCCGCATCTAATAGGAACTAAGGGGTCTAAACTTCATCTAAATAATGGCCGCTAAGTCCCTACCCCCCTTCCCAATACAAGAGGAGCAAACATGACCAACCAACATCATATATCCACATAATATGATAAATAATTAGAATAACATCTAATCCTAATCACATGCATCTAACTTACAATTAGGGTTCATTGATTAAGGTTCAAGATCTAGACTGAGGGTTCTAGAATGGCTCTACAATAGATACGAAATGCTAACTCATCTGGAATCCTAACTTCCAGATGATCCTACAAAGGAATCTACTCCAAATACCTGCTCCTGAGGAACTCCCTCCTGCTCCCAGCATCTCCATGGCTTTCAAGGAGTTCGAAGTAGATCCCGCTCCTTCCAATGTGCGCACACTTCATGGGTTGTTGTGCTATGCTATGCCACAGTAGATGGTTCTTGAAACGGAGTTTTGAGTGCAAACAAGGTTCTAAGACTGTTGGAGCCAGAAAAATGGCCTCGGGCTAGGGTTTGGCCATTTATAGATAAGGGTTGCCATGTCATACCAAATGGCTCCAATTGGGTGCGTCCATGTGGCGGGTGCCCAATAGGATGGGGCCATGTGGAAATGGTCTCGTCCCTAAGGTTGACTAAGTTATAAATAAATAAAAATATATTAATCAAGCCAGTTAGGCCCCCAGGCCTCTATGGCAAACATTACAACATGTTTCAAAAGCAGTAGTCTAGTGCAACACTTGCTTTAGTTATATGAGCACGAAGAAAAAGTTCTCGAATCTCCTCTCTTTCTTTGAATACCTCTTTTATATAAGTGCTCAATTTACACGATGGGAAGTTAAAAAGTGAGTAAAAGCCTGATACATTAATATTATGTTTACCACGTATATGCGCATATGTTGGCCAGTATAGAAGCGCATGTTCCTCTGTTTCAATTTCTAGCTCCAAATAGCTGTGTCAAAATCTTTCATGTGTTGGTGTTCCATCCCATCTACTTGTTTCAATGTGTAGATGATGAGATGAAAGCCTAACTCAAGATATGAGTATCATGTTCCATCTGCTAATTTGTGAAAGTAAATAGCTTTGTTCTTTATACTCATGCATTGGATTTATATGCATCATATAATAATAAGTCGCATTTAATTAAAGTGGGTCAAATCTCGAATTTTGGGACTCGGACTGAAAATGGGACTCATACTATAGAAAAAAAATTTCTGAATTGATTGCTTGAATAGAATTACACATCGCACACAAAGAATTGGGTAACTTGTTTTCCTCATAAATTTTACAAACCACTAGTTGAGAAAGTTTTCAAGCTTCTCAATATTATCTACCCTCATACAATGATATAGCATGGAGGTTGCTCATGGCTTTGTCCATCTCCCTTTTTGGGATCTTGTGTGTGTTGTCCTTTGCAATGTGAGAACTTGGATATGACCATACCACACACTCCACCAATTCCCTCCTTTGAGGATCAGCATGATTTGCCCTCCACTTCTTCTCCCAGCAGTCGGTGTATTGCTCCTTCAAGTTGTCCTTCTTGTGTCTTCTAATGGGCTCCCAATATTGAATTTGGAATCCAGGACGCAACTCCTCTCCATCAGCCATAGTGGTGGTTACATCAGAGAGTGCCACCCCTAACCATATTAAACAATCCTCATCATCAGGCCTTACTAGCACAAAGTATCCTTCCTTGATGTCCTCAAAGGGATCCCACTCAGGAAGATCAAACCACTTCCCACAAACCACTTGGAACCTTTGTTAGGACCCAAGTGAACATTCTTAGACGTGCTTGCTCCTTGAGAACCCTCCCATCTGGACTCTGGCAAGAACCCGTCTCTCAGCTCCCTCCCACATGGTTGTTCAGTTTCTAAGCATGTCACAACTTTCTCCCAGTACTTGATTAGGGAGTCCATGTGATTTTTCTTAAGAGTGGAGATGTGCTTTCCATTTCGAACATCATCCCAGTGCGTTATATAATCCTTGATGCCCTTCACTAGTTGGCTAGAGTCTTTAACAGTCTTGAAGGGAGTTAGTGGTTTTCGCTGCCCTTTAGGAATGAGAACTTCACCAGCAGCACCCCGTTGCCACAACTCGATTCCTTGTACAGGCATCCACAACTTGTCACCTGGTCTCCACTTATATTGCATGATTGGTATTCCATCCCTAACCCAAAACTTGAACTGAAGTGGCTTTGTGTGTCCTGTCAACTAATCCTTACCATCTAGCAAGTATCCCTCGACAAATGATTTCCAATCTGCAACCTCATCCATCAAGAAAGCCATTGGGTTGAGGTCAATGCAGCTCGGACACATCCATTAGTTCGGGGAGACTAGTCATGTTTTCTCTCTTGAGCTTGGTGGAGAAAGTTCCAAAGAATGCATCTATATCATCATGCGTATGCCCAACCATCATGTCGAGATATATGATATCGAGATCACCATCTTGCTGCTAGACGTGATGTAGCAGCACTTACAGCACTTATAGCACTTACAGCACTAAGCACCTTATCAGAGTCTAGCAACGGCCCACCACTTGTCATAATTAGCTGCGGCATAATTAGGAGTAGTTGGTGACGGGAGCAATTAATATTGCCTGCCCTTTGTATATCTTGTATTCTCACATACGTTCAATACAATCATTAGAGAAAATTTGGGGTCTCATATGGACCTCCTAAGAGAGACTAAAAATATTTTTTCCTTTTTATCCACGTCATATCATCTCATTTTCTCTTAACCATTATTATAGAGAGAGAAGATATCTTGAACCATCTAATTCCATATCTAATGGATATTCACATGTGTATAGGTCTATTTTGGGCGTGTGAAAATATTCGTGCACGAAGAGAGGGTTTATTAGGTCTATTTTGTGCGTGTGAAAAGATTTGTGCACGAAGGGAGGGTTTATTAGATGCTCGTGCAGGAATGCTGACGTCTGCACCGGAGTTAGAGTTCTCCATCGAGAACTGGAGATAATTCCTGTTCGATCTCTTCTTAATGCCAGTTTCTCAAACCAAAGGCAGCTACTATAAGTATACTTGGCGCCTCTATTTCAAATTCTAGCATTTGAATTCGAATTTGAATTACACTTCCCGCACAGAGCAGATCTCACTAGCTTATAAAAGATGGGCAATTTTAGATTTAGATTTTTTCTTTTGTATGCCTTTCTATGGCTCAAATTAGGATCAATCTACCTTCTGATGAGTATGCCCAGACAACAAATAAAAGGAGAGGTAGCTTGCTTAAGGATGTAGATGCAAATTTACTACGCAGTCACAACTTTCTCCCAGTACTTGATTAGGGAGTCCATGTGATTTTTCTTAAGAGTGGAGGTGTGCTTTCCATTTCGAACATCATCCCAGTGCGTTATATAATCCTTGATGCCCTTCACTAGTTGGCTAGAGTCTTTAACAGTCTTGAAGGGAGTTAGTGGTTTTCGCTGCCCTTTAGGAATGAGAACTTCACCAGCAGCACCCCGTTGCCACAACTCGATTCCTTGTACAGGCATCCACAACTTGTCACCTGGTCTCCACTTATATTGCATGATTGGTATTCCATCCCTAACCCAAAACTTGAACTGAAGTGGCTTTGTGTGTCCTGTCAACTAATCCTTACCATCTAGCAAGTATCCCTCGACAAATGATTTCCAATCTGCAACCTCATCCATCAAGAAAGCCATTGGGTTGAGGTCAATGCAGCTCTCAGACACATCCATTAGTTCAGGGAGACTAGTCATGTTTTCTCTCTTGAGCTTGGTGGAGAAAGTTCCAAAGAATGCATCTATATCATCATGCGTATGCCCAACCATCATGTCGAAATATATGATATCGAGATCACCATCTTGCATCAGCACTTACAGCACTTATAGCACTTACAGCACTAAGCACCTTATCAGAGTCTAGCAACGGCCCACCACTTGTCATAATTAGCTGCGGCATAATTAGGAGTGGTTGGTGACAGGAGCAATTAATATTGCCTGCCCTTTGTATATCTTGTATTCTCACATACGTTCAATACAATCATTAGAGAAAATTTGGGGTCTCATATGGACCTCCTAAGAGAGACTAAAAATATTTTTTCCTTTTTATCCACGTCATATCATCTCATTTTCTCTTAACCATTATTATAGAGAGAGAAGATATCTTGAACCATCTAATTCCATATCTAATGGATATTCACATGTGTATAGGTCTATTTTGGGCGTGTGAAAATATTCGTGCACGAAGAGAGGGTTTATTAGGTCTATTTTGTGCGTGTGAAAAGATTTGTGCACGAAGGGAGGGTTTATTAGATGCTCGTGCAGGAATGCTGACGTCTGCACCGGAGTTAGAGTTCTCCATCGAGAACTGGAGATAATTCCTGTTCGATCTCTTCTTAATGCCAGTTTCTCAAACCAAAGGCAGCTACTATAAGTATACTTGGCGCCTCTATTTCAAATTCTAGCATTTGAATTCGAATTTGAATTACACTTCCCATACGAGGCAGATCTCACTAGCTTATAAAAGATGGGCAATTTTAGATTTAGATTTTTTCTTTTGTATGCCTTTCTATGGCTCAAATTAGGATCAATCTACCTTCTGATGAGTATGCCCAGACAACAAATAAAAGGAGGGGTAGCTTGCTTAAGGATGTAGATGCAAATTTACTACGCATGTCCGGTGCAAAGAATGCTGATCTATGGTGTAAGGGAGAGATCTATCCATGTAATCCTCTAACAGGTAGAACTCCAAACTTTAATTCGGTTTCGGGTTTGGTTATATTTGCACGAAGGAGGAAAGGGAGGATTGCTTGGTTATGTTGAGAGCATGGTCCATTACAATGGACAATTGACATTTCACCTTAACAATCGAATTTGAGCATCTGTGAGAAGCAAAAATGAGATCTTCTCTTTACAAGGTAAAATGGATGAGAGCCATAGTAAAGTTAGCCACTTACAAAAGAGAATTGAGCGGTTAGAGCAAGATAAAATTCTGATGGAATTAAGTGATCAAACAACGGGGAGAATGAATGTTGTATCCTACAATCTGAGCCTTCGAGAAAAAAAATAAGAGGCGGATTTGCTCATTAGAAATTAGATTGAAAAGGCTAAAAAAGACTTCACTTGGCCTTCGTGAAAGGAAGAAACATTTAAAGCCAATTGAGCAACTCAATTTCAAATGTGGAGCTGCTAAGAGGAGAATCTATGCAGTGCGCCAAGTGCTCCATACAAATAAAACTAAAGGAATAATACGGGAAAATGTGGGGCAAGTTTTGAAGAAATTTGTGACTAATGATGAAATTATTGCAATGCTAAAGCAGCCCTGTAATGTGAGCTTGCGAAAGAGCATAATTGAGATGGTAATAGGAGAAATTTATGCTAAAGTGGACGTTGATGCTGTGCAAGGTGTATGTGATTCTGCTGGAATTAGCCAGCAAGGCTATAGACTCCTCTTTAAACCATTCTATGATGCCTTAAAGGCTTTAGGCACAAAGAAAATAACCATTCCAAGACCTTACTACATGGAGAAGATAAGGGCAAGAAAGAATGTATCAGTTAATGAGATTTTGGGCAGCATGCACTCTCTAGAGTCGGGTACTCCAAGCATTATTTCAAAATCTTCAAAGGGTAAGTGATCAGATGATGCTGATATAATAGGGCTAAATGCAAGTAATAATGTCTGGTTTGATTTAGAGAAGGTTCTAAAATTTATGGTTGTTTATTACAACTTGAGAGAAAGTGACGTTGGGAGAAAGCTAGAGATCTGCCTAAAACTTGATGAAATGGAGCTCACAAGCAAGAAAAAATTTGAGAGAGTATCTTTAACGCTCATGAACAAAGCACTTTCAGCCCTTTATGATGAACAGAGGCAATTGAAGAAAAAGGAGAGAGATCCGGAATGGTTTTCTGTTCAATCGGAAGATTATACATGGTGGTTAGGAATGTTTCAAGTAAAGAAGGAAAATTACGAAGTATTAAAGTGGGTTTTTGACCAGACTGATATTCCCAAGCTCATAGGCATGTACAACAGCGGTGAGAAGTTACATGTTGAGGGTTATGGTGCATTTGTAGTTAACTTTCACTTGGCATCTGATCTAAAGACAGAAAAATGTATGTACAACATCAGCTCCTCGGGTGCAAAAACTACAAAGAATTGTACTTATTGTTGTCATACTTTGAAAGTGAAGGGAGGACCATCCAGGAGCACTTTGTCATGTAACCAAAATGCTCCACCAAATCGTGATAGAAAGGATAAATTATTTCAGCCAATTTTACCTATTCCTTTAGAACAAGTTCGTATTTGTACATTACATGCCTTGGTTCGAATTGTTGAGAGGATGATTTGGCATTCTGAATGTTTTGTGTGGAATATAAGAAATGAGAAGGAGCAGTTGGAAGGTATAGCGCGTGTGGAAAAGGTTCTTTCTGATGCTGGATTGCATGGTGGCTGCATGAAATTGGAGAAGGATACGAAGCGATCCAATGGTAGAAGCTCTGTTCCAGCAAAAGTTTCTATTGGCGGTGACAAAGCGAAGTGTTTTTTAAACAATGTGCATAGTGTGAGTAAAGGGATGTTTGGATTTGGGAAGATGTTAGTCGAGGCTGAAAGGGATAGGACTGATGGATTGCATGCGGAAGCAAGGAAGTTACATGCTTGGAATGCAATGTCTGATCTTAATGCACTTTTACAAAAACCATATTTCAGTGATGCAGATAAGCAAACATTTCGTGTGGTCGTAAGTAGCTTTGCTGAAGCATACATAAGAGCATGGGGAGAGTGTGAAGTTACACATTACATCCATATAATATATGCACATGCTCCCTGGTTCGCAGATAAATATGGCAGCCTTGCCATTTGGAACACTCAAGGGATGGAAAAATCCCATAAGCAGGCAAAAATGGCTTTCAATAGGAAGACCCAACGTGGTGGATGTCATGGAAATGATAAAGCAAACCCGCTCATACAAATGGGCCAATGGTTTTACAGAAAAGTACTTACTCGCCATGAGCAAAACATGGCAAGAAGAGCTTCCCGTGCGGTTCATATTGCCATGGCGAGAAGTTGCAAAAAAGCGAAAAGCAAGATGCTTGGAAAAACTTCGATGCAAGTAACAAATCACGCGAGTGGAGAGAAAAGAGGCGAAGGTGTGGGAGAAGGTATTGTTTATAATCTTTATTACATACAGAATGTGCAACATCCTCGAGCAAACAGTTTGTGTTCATGATGCTAGTGTCTTCATCATTATGCTAGTCCCTGAATGCTAATGCTAGTTTATTATACGACAGGGTTTAGGATGCTAATCCCAATGCATGCATGCTACTAGAAGGCATGCATATTATCTTCTGTGGCAGTGTGCCTTATTTCAGACCTGCAGCGGCCTTGCATATTATAAGTGGCCATGTTTGTAAAAGATGCAAGATTCAATTCTCTGGTAGAAATAAGGCAAGGTTCTGTGTTTTAAATGCATGTTATGTTTTGAATAATATGCCTAGCGATTATCCTCAGACACCTTGCCCAAGATACGGTATCAGATCTGGATCCAACAGCCTGGCACAAGGTATTTTTCTTCAAAGTATCTTCTCTCTAAAGTGAAATGGCAAATGATGTTGTTCCTCTTGCTTTCTGTTCCTCTACCAGATTAACTTGCATTTGAGGATTCGATGAAATTTACATACAATTGGCCTTTCATGTGTTGTAAGATGTGAAGACATTGGTTACTGTTTGAAGACATTGGTTACTTGTGAAGATGTGAAGACTTGCATCAACTGTTTGACTGAGGAAAAACTAAATTCTGCTGGAAACAATTGAAAGAGGACCCTAAATATGAGGCACAAAGAGCTTCCTCAACAAGAGCTTATGGAACAGAGCAAAGGGCATCAGTTCACTTAGGATCATTCAACTTGTTTACACATAGCAAAAAAAGACAGTTATAAATTACACATTTGTTTACACATTTGTTTACACATTACAAAAATGCCAACTTGTTTTCACATAGCAAAAAAAGGCAGTTATATTATGTTATATCAAAATGTCCAGTACATATGTTCACAACCCTGTGATGTAGCCGAAAAACTAAAAAGCATAAAGTATAATATACTGCATAAGATAAAAAGCATACTGCAGATACTACAATGAAGATAAAGAGCAAAAGAAAAAGCATACTGCAGATACTACAATGAAGATAAAGAGCAAAAGATAAACTGCAGATCACTTTAGTCAGGCATCTTGAGCTGGATTTTGAGGGCACCGTCTCCATCAACTAAAATCTTCATCTTCAGAAGGCGTTCCTCATGCAAGCAGGAACGATCTACCCAATGCTGCACTTTTTCAGAAACCAAAACTCCTTCGGTTTGCAAAACCATCACCTGGGAACAACTGAACCGAGCTCTTGCACTAATTTTTTGAAGCTTTTGAGAAGAACCGACAGATTCCTCCATTGGCCTCTTCTGGGTGATCTTAGTCCGCGCCATATCTAGAGCTGTCGGGATGAGTGAAGCAATGCAACCGGCTGTTCACAATTTATTCGAAATTTTGCATGCAGAAATGATAGGACCTATATAGATTCTATAGACAAAAGGTAGGCTATAAATTATTATTCGATAGGACCTATATAGGATATTCTTAGAATATTCTACTTTTATTTTGGGGGTAGTGTATGTGGTAAGTTTTTTTGTATAAGTTTTTTTTTTTGGTAGTGTATGTGCCAGTCATCATGTGCCAGTCCAAGTGGCAGTGCATGTCAGTGCATGTCACTAGTCCATGTGGCATGTCAGTAGTCCATGTGGCATGCCACTAGTCCATGTGGCACTAGTCCATGTCAGTGCATGTCACTACTCCATGTGGCATGCCCTGTCAGTAGTCCACGTGGCAGTCCATGTGGCAGTCCATGTGGCATGCCATGTCAGCAGTCCATGTGGAGTCCATGTGCATTTGGAAGTACATGTGGACAAGTATAAGTTTTTTTTTAGCATTGAAGCACTTATTGGACAAGGGTGAACACATTGCTACATCAAAGGGTGAAGCACTTATACACAAGGGTGAAGCAAAATTCATATGTGCAATTTTTGAACTTGAATAGTAGATTAATTTTTGTATAAGTTTTTGTATAAGTTTTTTTTTTGTATAAGTTTTTTTTTTTTTTTTGGGTAGTGTATGTGCCAGTCATCATGTGCCAGTCCAAGTGGCAGTGCATGTCAGTGCATGTCACTAGTCCATGTGGCATGCCATGTCACTAGTCCATGTGGCATTGAAGCACTTAGTGTCAGTGCATGTCACTACTCCATGTGGCATGCCATGTCGGTAGTCCACGTGGCTATCCATGTGGCAGTCCATGTGGCATGCCATGTCAGCAGTCCATGTGGAGTAGATGTGCATTTGGAAGTACATGTGGACAAGTATAAGTTTTTTTTTTTAGCATTGAAGCACTTATTGGACAAGGGTGAACACATTGCTACATCAAAGGGTGAAGCAGTAGGCCAGTAGAATGTGCCAGTAGTTTATTCATGTAGTGCAATACCCCCATATGTATATGTTAATATTTAACTAAAAAACAATGCAATAGAAGGTTTTTATAAGGAGACATTCAATAAAGCATGGTATTTAAAATATGTTCATAAATTTGGTCTTCTCTATGCATATACGTCTAATTCATAAGTTTATAAGTGTTATATTGATCCATAAGACCTAACAATCCATGTATCCAAGTTGAGCTAAAATGTTACCTTGATTCATACGGCCTAAGACCAATACACGTACCTGCCCTAAAATCCAACCTTCCAAGTTGAAGTTAAGTGTTATAGAAATCCATGTTGAATTAAGTGCTATAAAAATCCATGTTTCCATGTTACTGGGGGCATTTCCGATTGTAGCAATTGTTTGTTGCACAAAGTGCTATAGTCTTAATCTGCGAAGCCTTTATAGAAAGCCATACTACATACAGAATCTGCCTTGAAAAAATAGGAACATACATGATGTTCAATCCAAATCTCTTCCTCATGTGATAAATCCAATTCGATCATCCTTAAAATGCCCTGTCTTAACTTAAACCAATTGACTTTCAGTTAAATCAGCATTTTTTGAGACCTAAAAAGTTGCATGTTTGCAATGAGATCCAACTTGGATAGCATTGTTCCAATAGTGGGTACATATTCCGCGCCATATCTAGAGCTGTCGGGCTGTTTCTAGAGTGAAGCAATGCAACCGCGCCTAAAGGATCACTCCAAAGACCAGTACTGAGTCCTGATCAGACTACAGATCAAATCGAAATTGCCTGGGGTTGTGCATTTCCAATATCAGATTTTTAAGCATTCTGACTTATGATACAGCCACCTGTAAAAAGAATGGACCATCTAGAACTATAAACATTGTATATCTCAGGATTTGAACCTGAATTACCAAGATATATTTTTATTTTCCTATCAAGCTAACAATTTGATGCTCAACTTATTTGGAGCTTGACAATCTTTACACTTAGTAGAAGACTCACGCCGGTATCCAACTTTCTTACCATTTAGAAGAAAACAGAAGTCACCATATAATCTAAATGTATTTAAAAGGTCTCTGCACTCCAGCAAAGTACAATCTTCTTCAACATCAATGACTTTGTCTCCAAAATTTCCACATGCAATAGTCAGCTCCATTGAAGAAGATTTAGAACGATGTTCCTCTATGGGCTTCCAGACCCAATGATTTCCCTCTCGAATCCTTCTTCTCCTCTCCACAAAATAGTTGAAGTAAAGATTCTGCTTTGATATTCTATATCTGTGAAGAAAGTCAGAGCTGTTACCGTGCAAAGGTCAGCAAATGATAATTAAAAAAGTTTACCTAAAAGCAATGGTATCATCTGCAATTGCAGATTCAGTAATCTCATTGCCAGTCACGTGTTCCTTTCTCTTCCATCTGTTGGAAATTAGACTTTCCAATGTCTCACTAGATGGTTTACTGATTACGTACATTTGGGGCGTTCTTCTAACAGAGGACTCATTCTGAAATAAGAAAGAGAACACACTTATAGGTAGGAAAAGCTTACCAGCACATCTAATGCCTCCTCTTTCTGCCAATGTCTTGTAAATTTCTCTTCCAAGTTGTTCTTTGCATGCTAGTAAGAGCTTGGCATCTGTACACTCAGCCCCCATTAACTTAAGGCCAGGGGGATCAACTTCAATTAGTTTACCAACACCCCTTGCTGATATGGTATAATGATACCTATAGAACCAAATGCCTTTTTCTCGCAACTCTGAAAACGTATAATCTTCAAATATTGCCTTCCCTATTTCAGAATGATATACTTGAAGCACACTTGTTATACTTTTCGCAGAAACAGTGTCAATAAAATCAGAAGAGCATAAATAATTTACTTCAAGGGGACGAAATGAAGGTCTTTCAGATATTTTTTCCTTTGCCATAGCCTTAGCGTCATAAACGTGCTCCACAAGGATCTCCATGACTGTCATGCCTCCGGCCCATAAATAAACTTTTTTGACCGCGGCCTTTCCAATGGGCATTGAGATCATTTAATCTGGCTCTTGGTACTCCATGCTCACCTGAAGTTTTAGGTTGCATGGTAATCCATGAACCAACAGAAACAACCAAATCGATCCATTCTCCACTAGAGTCTTTTGTGTTTCTTAATATAACTGTTTTTGTCTCTGACCTGAGCATGGACATGATCTGAAAAACAAAATGAATTGATTAATAGAAGTAAAAAATGAATGGCATATGCATTCGATTGATCAAGAAAACATGAGCAAGTACCGGATCAATTGGAATGTTGAAATCGCCAGTAAGTGAAATCGCCCCACATTACGGATTGATCAAGAAATCATTAGCAAGTACCGGGATTTGGAAAAATGGCGAGAGATGCTGATAGCCAAGGTGGACGTAACCCTAAACCCTGAATACAATTGGCGCCTAAAATTTTTAATGGGCCTAGCCCTACTTTCGATAAAATATTTCGATAAACCAAACACTATCTTTGAAGAAGATATTGAACAAGATTACGGCCCAATAACCAAAACATTAATTTGGTATTAGAGGATGTAACCATACAAATTATGCCATGTGGATGTAACTCACAAGAGCTAAAGAAAACTTTTGCCACGTATTATGCATTAGAAACAAAGAGTCTAAACTCCTATTGGCTAGAGCAAAAGTCTGACGTGGATTTTTTGAATATTCATATTGGGACCATATGAGACCCCAAATTTTCTCTAATGTCCAATTTGCTTTTGTTTTGGGAGCTTGCGCTCTCGGATATTGGTGTGCATCCCCTTCTCTCCCTTTCTTGGTGCAACCTTGACATGGTATCAGAGCACTAGGTGTGCTGAGATTGATTCAAGATCAACACAGCAATGGAGAAGGATGCAAGCTACAACCAGATTACCTTCCCTGGCGGTCGTGTGATTCAAATCTTCGATGGCACAGGTTTCCAGCAATGGAAGAGAAGAATGACTCTCATTCTTAAGGCTGAAGGAGGTTGGGGAATTGTTAGTGGCCAAGAACCAGCACCTGAGCTTGCATCGGATGGCAAGAATAAATCTGTTCTTGATGCTTGGCAACGCCGGGATGACAAGGCTATGGCTACGATTGGGCTTTCTGTTGCCGAATCTCTTCTTGAGGGTCAAAGCATGGAGCTGGGGGCCACTTTTACGCCAGTTAAGCACCCACTAAGCACCCAATGCTGAAAATTTTATTTATTTTTATCTTTTTTTCTGTAAGTCCGTTAAAGCTGAAAATTTGTATTCAAAGGTGTAATATTAATGCGTTTCAAGGAAAAATATTAAAAAAATAAAATAAAAATATTTTTTCAAAATACAAAGAAAAGGTCCCCAGAAAGCACCCACTAAGCACCGAGTGTCCAGGACATAAAAAGTGTCCCCCACCTCTATGCTTTGACCCTTGATGAGGTTCAGAAGGAGAACAGCCATGATTTATGGAATGCTCTCATCCAAGAGCATGAAAAGAAGACCCATACACAAATTGGGCATTTGTATGCTGAAGTGGTGAATATGCGCTGGGAAGAGACCGAGAGTCTTGACAAATTCGCAGACTGCATGAAGAACACCTTTCGGCAGATTGAAGCCTCTGGAGAAGAGAATAAGATCTCTCCTTCATTGCAATTATTCTTCTTTCTTAGATCCTTACCCAATTCTTTCCATGCTTTGCGCAGCAATCTCATGCAAATTGCCGACATGGATCTCAATCGTGCAATCACTTCCTTCAAGGAGGAGATCATGATGAGGAAGGATGTTGGGATTATCAAAGACGAGCACAATGCTTTCTTTGCAGGTCATTCTGAGCCTAAGTCCTATGCAAAAGGGAATGAGAAAGCTAAGAAAAAGAAGAATAACAATAGCAGCAATGCCTTCAAGGGTGCTGACAGCAAAGGCACAGCATCCAAGCAGCAGGTTTGTGACTATTGCAAGAAAGGCAATCATACCGCAGCAGAGTGTAGGAAGAAGATGAAGGATCTTGAGCACAAACTGAAAGCTTTGGAGACAAACAAAGCTTCAGCCAATGTGGCCCAAATTGTTGAAGAAGTGAGCGTAGCCAATGTATGTCTATCTTTGTAAACAAGTGGCAGCCCCTCGCTCTATCAAATTCATCATGGATTCTGGTGCTACAACTCATATTAGTTGGCACAAAGATTGGTTTGAAAGTTTCAGACCTACCTCTTCCAATCACATTGTTCAAATCGGCGACAATAGTGAGCATAAAATCTGCGGAATGGGTGACATTCAAGTACCCACAAGTCTTGGTAATTTCACTCTAAAAGGGGTAATGTATGCTCCTACTTTGTGTAAAGATCTGATTTCTGTTGCACGTCTTACTGATATGGGCACAAGAGTTATCTTTGATAGTGACGACTGCATTGTTCGCAGCAGTTACAGAAAAGAGCCTTGCTCGTGCTATTCGTACGGGTAATCTCTACCATTTGGGCCAAGAATATGCTGACCAAGTTGTTCTTGTAGCTGCTGGTAATGGTACCTGTGATCTGTGGCATAAGAGGCTTGGACACATCAGTCTTAAAGCAATCAATCAGCTGCCTCAACTTGTAGACGGTTTTGATCTTCATCAGCACCCTACTCTTGCAAGTTCTGAGGCTTGTGCATTGGGCAAACAGCACCGCAGATCCTTTACTCTCATTGGCTCTCGTGCTACTGCTCTTCTTGAATTAGTACACACGGATCTTTGTGGTCCAACTCATGTTCCTTCTCTTTCGGGTGCCTATTATTTTCTGACATTCATTGATGATTTGAGCAGGAAAACATGGGTCTATTTCTTGAAGCGGAAATCTGATGCATTTGCCCATTTCCAAGAATGGAAAGCGCTTGTTGAGAATCAAGTAGCCCATCAGATTAAGAAGCTTAGATCTGATAATGGTGGAGAATTTACCAGTCAAGCATTCAATCATTTTTGTGCTGATCATGGTATTGAGCGCCAACTTACCGAGCCTCATACTCCACAACATAATGGCGTTGCTGAACGGAAGAATCGCAGCATTGTTGACATGGCACGTTCTTGCTCACTCAATCCTCAGCACCCATTCAATTTTGGGCTGAAGCAGTAAGGTTTTCAGTTTACCTTCTCAATAGATTGCCCACTGTTGCTGTGAAAAATCAGACTCCTGAACAAGCTTTCACTGGCATAAAGCCAAATTTGTCTCACTTGCGTGTCTTTGGATGTGCTGGCTTTATGCTTATTTCCAAAGCTAATCGTAAGAAACTTGAGCATACCAGCAAGAAAATGATCTTTGTGGGTTTCTCGGACCAGTGCAAGCATGGTTATAGGCTGATTGATCCAGATACCAAGAAGCTTTGTGTTAGTCGGGATGTTATTTTCCATGAAGATGTTTCGGCATTTCAGCAAGGTTCAAAAACTCCTAATGTGGAATTTCTTGATATCTCTGCATGGATAACAGATGATGCCATAGCTTCCAATCCATCGGACTCAGTTTCTAATATTCCAGCACCTGCAGCAGTCCCAGCACCTGCAGTGCTTCCAGCACCCCTGTTTCCTGATCACGATGCAGATCTTGACACATCCAATCAAGGAGGAGATCTTGACCCATCTGATCCAGGAGGTGATTTTGATCATCTTGATCAAGGAGGAGTTGAAGAAGAACTTGGTCGAGGTAAAAGGAAACGTTTTCCTCCTCAAAGGTTTGCTTTCTATGCTGAAATTATGCCCAGCATTATGGAGTTTTGTGGTGCTGCTATTATCAGTGAACCCACTAGCTATCGCGAAGCTATTTCATGTGCTGCTGCACCTCATTGGCAGCAGGCAATGGACCACGAAATGGATTCTATTGTTCAAAATGGCACTTGGGATTTGGTTCCTCTTCCTCATGATAGGAAGGTTGTTGGTAACAAATGGGTCTACAAATGCAAGCTCCATCCTGATGGCACCATCAGCAGCTACAAAGCGCGCCTGGTTGCACAGGGTTTCAGCCAGCAATATGGCATTGATTACTTGGAAACATTTTCTCCAGTGGTCAAAATGATGAGCATTCACATTCTTCTTGCATTTGCTGCTCATCATAATCTTGAGGTTCATCAAACAGATGTCAAGACAGCATTTCTTAATGGCAAACTTGATGAAGAAATATATATGAAGCAACCTCAGGGTTATGTCAAAGCTGGTGCTGAGCATTTAGTATGCAAATTGACGAAGGCACTTTATGGGTTAAAGCAAGCATCACGTGCCTGGTACAAGACCATAGATTCTTTCTTCAAAGACCAAGGATTCCAGCCTATTGAGGCTGATTATAATGTCTACATCCGTCGTCAAGGCAAGTTCTTACTCATCATTGCTTTGTATGTGGATGATTCCTTGCTCATAGGCAACAATAATGAGCACATTGCTGAATTCAAGACAAGGCTTGCTGCTAAGTTTCCAATGGTAGACTTGGGTGAAGCTCGCTATTGTTTGGGGTTGCAAATTGCAAGAGACCGGAAAAATGGGATTCTTCATATCTCTCAAAAGAAGTACATTGAAGAAATGCTTGAGCGCTTTGGCATGGCTGATTGCAATCCATCTAAAGTTCCTATGACTCCAGGTACTCTTCTCACTAAGAAAGATTGTCCACAATCTGATGCTGAATGTCTTTCTATGGCAAAAGTTCCATTTCGGCAATTGATTGGCAGCCTCATGTATTGCATGGTTTGCACCAGACCTGATATTGCATTTGATGTTATAGCTCTAAGCCAATTTTCAGCAGATCCAGGTCATATGGCCAAGCACATTCTTCGCTACTTAAAGGGTACTGCTGATTATGGCCTTACATATCGCAGCAATAGTGATGCTTTTTCATTGCTGACATATAGTGATTCCTCACTTAGCGATGTGATAGACAACTCCAGGTCCACATCCGGCATTTGTTTTCTGCTTGCCAATGCTGCCATTGCTTGGATCAGCAAGAAACAGGGGCATGTATCTTTTTCATCCACTGAAGCAGAGCATGTTGCAGCATCTACAGCAGCCCGTAAGATCATTAGTTTCAAGGACTTTCTTGCCGGCATTGGGCAATGCACTCCTGGACCAGCAAGGATGCTCATGGAAAGGGGGCATTGATTGGTGCTCCTCTGAAGTTCGACATCCAAAATCTAAGCATGTTCCCAAGCATTATCATTTCGTAAGGGACCTTGTGGCTGATAAACAGGTTCAGATTGAGCATGTTCCTACACGGGACAATACTGCAGATCTCTTGACTAAGCCTTTGGCTCGAGAGCTCTTTGAGCGACATCGACTTGGTATTGGTCTTGATAGATATTCCAGATCTCATCTCCAGGAGGAGGAGGTTGAGCGTGGAGATGGTGACCTCTCATCAAGGAGGAGTGTCGAGATATATGATATCGAGATCACCATCTTGCTGCTAGACGTGATGTATCAGCACTTACAGCACTTATAGCACTTACAGCACTAAGCACCTTATCAGAGTCTAGCAACGGCCCACCACTTGTCATAATTAGCTGCGGCATAATTAGGAGTGGTTGGTGACGGGAGCAATTAATATTGCCTGCCCTTTGTATATCTTGTATTCTCACATACGTTCAATACAATTCCAATTTGCTTTTGTTTTGGGAGCTTGCGCTCTCGGATATTGGTGTGCATCCCCTTCTCTCCCTTTCTTGGTGCAACCTTGACACATCATGAATCCCACTTTCACAACTTTGAATACTCCCACTGCTGTCAAGTATGACATTGCCCCAAACATCCATCTATTCTTGTTTTCTTTCCAACAGTTGTCCAATTGAATACATAGCTCCTCTGGCAGTTGTTTCTCAAGTAAGGGGAAATCATCCCAAGTCCTCCTTGATTCACTGGACACCTTGGATGTGAGCTTTTTTATCTGCCTTTGGTAACAAAGCGGTTGATCATCCATCAAAGCCTCAAAAATGGGTCCTGATGGGGAATACCTCCTCCCTTCTATCGATCATTTCTCTAGTGTTCTCAAGAACTTGAAAATAGAGCTCACATGGAAGTTTGGATCATCCCTCCATAGATCAAGCACAAAATGACCATAGGTTCCAGTTCCATGACCATGTGTTAAGACACCCGCCAGACTTACTTTCATCTGAAAAGCGTTTTGACAACGCTTGGGTAAAGGATCTAGCTTTGGCAAGAAAGTCTTGTGTTGGTCCATCTTATCATGAATTATACACAAAAATCTGTCAGGCTGCATCTGAGAAAATGTTCTCCACTGCCAATACAACTGTCTACATGATATTTGGTCCCTTTGGTGATCTGCAAATTGCTCCCTAATTGCCATTCTTTCTTTCTCTATTGCAGTTGATGCAAGTGTATCCTTGAGTTGAATGCAAGTGTTGCACTTTGAGAATGGCATGTGTTGCAGGACACTCACGTCTGAGAAGTGAGTGCTCCATAACTTGCTGAAATGTGATTGAGAAAGAGGCCTACCTCCAGTAGTTTCTAGATAGAGTTGACCTCTTTAAGGCACTCTTTTTGGATATAGTGTTGTGGCAACACCCTTTACACCACTCGCACACCGTGCTCGTTCACCTTCGACTTGTGGGGCATAGATTGAGACATGTATCTCACAAAGATCTCGAACACTGCAATGGCCTTGAGAGTGTTTGCTCTAGGTTTCAAAGTGAGTGCATTGCCATGTTGGAATAAACTGTGCTCCCAGTATCTGTAGAATGAAGACTTGCTCACGCCAAGAATCCATCTCAATGCTCTCATACATACCTTTAGGCCCCTCAATTGATATAGTAACCTTCCTGTGTCTTCATCATAGCTGGAATTCCTACACAAGGAGTAGATGAAATTAATCCTATCTTTCTGAAGCTGTCCAATGTATTGGGACCTTATCTGCACGAGGTCATCCACACTGTACTGGACTGTGCAATCTAGGTTGCACCACTCTTGTCCCCTAATTGCCTCTAGGTTTTCTTTGGTTGGGGCCATATTTTCCATCCTTTCTAAATATTTGTCACTTCTAGGCCTCTTGGGCACCCTTGGCTGCCTTTTATGAAAAACATAGCGCCTCTTCCTTGTGATCAAAGGATGCTCATCCACCACCAAATCTTGCACATGGCCTGGGGTGGGCCTTGGGGTATGTAGTTCAGTAGTGCATTCCAAACTCTCACCATTCTTGTGTGTAATATATCTAATTGGCCATCTTAACTGTGTTTGGGACTCCAACAACCCAGAGCACACAATGCAATCACTAGAGCTTCCCTGGGACATGATTGTATCAACTTGGATAAGAAGCTTCACAATGCCAACTCCAAGATGATCATCTCCCAGCCTTTCATCATTCACACTATCAAAAGGATCAACTGCAGTTATGATGCCCTCTGCAAATACCGTCTCGTTGCAAAGGTGCAACAATAAGTAGGCCATCTTCCTCCATTGGAGCCTAGGGCAATGTCCTGTGCTGGGCTTCCTTGGCTCCATTTTGCTCATCTCACATGCTCCCTGAATGAAAGAGCACACATTAAAACCATATACAATTATTAAAACCAGTAAATCCATTTAAACCATTAAAACCACATAGAACCATTAAAAACATTACAACCATATAACCATTAAAAACATTAAAACCATATAACCATTAAAAACATTAAAACATTATAACCATATAACCATTATAACCATTAACCATTAAAAACATTATAACCATTAACCATTAAAACCATTATAACCATATAACCATTAAAAACATGGCCCACGTGGCGCCTCGTCAGCGACCGCTGACATTGCCACATCAGCAATCCGGACACCCAGGTCACGGACCGCATGGCCCACACGTGACAGGGTGTCATAATGGCACTTTATCGAGGTTCGAGGGTGCAGCCGAAATAACTGCACCCTCTTCCTCTTCCCCCGCGACCCATTCATCCATTCATTCTTTCTCTGTTCTGTTTTTCCATTCCATCTCTGGAGCTCCGCCCTTGGCGATCCCTCCAATCACTCAATTCCGACGTCTTCTTATGACAGCAGCCTGGTCGACGGATCGGGACGCATCTAGCGCCGAGGTTTTCGCGCAGTTTGAGTGTTTGAGCGAGCGTTACTGCAAGTGAGGTTCTTCTCTGTAAGTTTATAGCTTTTTTTATTGCTTCTTTTTAGTTTTTTGTAAGTCCTTTACTGCACTCTTACTTATATTCTTTTATTAGAGGTTCTTACTATCCCCTGTTTCAATTTCCAGCCCAACAAATCCCTATTCTCGCTTTGCAAACGCCTGTTCAAACATGGAATCAAACACGGGAGCTTCCAGGTACGTTTTTTTAATATGTTCTCTTTTGTCTCCACTGTTTCACTCTATTTCACATCTATTCACTGTTTTCTGTTTTGTTTTTATTTTGTTTTCTGTTTTTGTTTTCTTCTTCTTAGTTTTTGTTTAATTGAATACCTTGTACAGGCATAAGTAAGACTAGTGGTAAGACTAGTGGCAAGCAATCGAACTAGGAATCCTCAGAGACAGGTGATAGGAAGAAAAAAATTGCAGAGCAGTAACAGAACATTACTATGAATGATTCACAACAGAAATAGCAAAACTAACTATGAATGTTTCATAACAGAACATAACTATGAATGAATGTTTCTAACTATGATCTAAGAACAGGATTTGCTTTACATAAATTGCAAATCTTTCTAACTCACAGAATATCCTCCCTTGCAGGAAAGGTGCAGACTACACCCGGCTTTCTCGACTCGCGAGTCGAGAATGCCTCAGCTTGCCAACAATTCAGGAAGTACAAGCCTTCTTCTCGACTCGCGAGTCGAGAATTTCTCGACTCCCGAGGCGAGAACAGGGAGTGTACACCCTGGGCTGTTGGCTAGTTGAGGCAATCTCGAATCGCGAGTCGAGAATGCAGACAGCTACCCAACATCTTTCTAGTCCTCGAAAGCCAGCTGCAGCCTTTGTGCATTCTCGACTCGCGAGTCGAGAATGTCATACACAGCCAATGGCTCTGTGTCCGGTCGCAGGTGCCTCCACCCAGTCCGAGCCACTCTCCTTCGAACCATCTTCGTCGAATATTGCGAAGGGGACTAGTTCCGACTGGGTGGAGGCCTCTGCGACTAACCACAGACGTGCTGGCTGTCTTCTCGACTCATTTGTCGAGAAGACCCGCTAGTCTCACACAGCATTCCCGGCTGTGTCTTGTCCCAGGTGCCTGCAGACAGTCTTAGCCACTCTCCTTCAAACTATCTTCCTCGAGTATTGCGAAGGGAAGTGCCCCTGAATGTCTGCAGGCCTCTGGGTCTAACTACAGGGGGCTTTCTCGACATGTTTTCTAGTGCATTCTCGACTCGCAAGTCGAGAATCCCTTAGCCAGCCAATTCTCCTGTGTCTGGTCGTAGGCATCCTTAAGGCCTCAGCTAGCCAACAAGTTTATTCTCTACTGAAGACTCGATAATGCCATAGGTTGGCTTGCTGTCTGCATTCTCGACTCGCGAGTCAAGAATGCCTTAACCAGCCAGCACTCCAGGAGTACTACCTGGTGTTTTCGCTGGCTAAGGCATTCTCGACTTGCGAGTCGAGAATGCAGGCAGCAAGCCAACACTGGGATTCTCGACTCGCAAGTCGAGAATCCCTTAGCCATACAATTCTCCTGTGCCAATTCTCCTAACCACAGGAAATCCATCCCTTAAGGCTGTTTTGTCGACTCGTGAGTCGAGAAGATCCGCTAGTCTCACAAAGAGGCCGAGGTTTAGTCCTAGCTGCCTCTAGCCTGTCTGAGCCACTCTCCTTTGAACCATCTTCCTCGAATATTGCGAAGGGGAGTGGCCCGGACTGGGTGGAGGCCTCTGCGACTAACCACAGGGGGATGCATTTGAACTGCATCCCTAAGGCCATAGACCTAGCATGATCTATACACAACTAGCATGCCTAACAGATACTCGGACTGGATGGATCCCTTTGCTTCTAAACAGGCATTCCAAGCAAAAATACAGACAGATGAAACTGTTCGCGAGTTGCTCCGATTTATAGTTCCCTTGCTGAGCATCTCTCAACATAGAGAGTATCTCGACGCTGAAGTATGCTCAACAAGGAAACCATAAATCGGGCGAGCTGTCGAACAGTTCCATGATCAAAACAGGGAGCTGTTCGCGTGTTACTCCGATCCATTGTTTCCGTGCCCAGCATCTCTCAACCCAGAGAGTATATTTCATCTCTCGACGCTGAAATATGCTGGACAAGGAAACAATAAATCCGGCGAGCTTTCGAGCAGTTCCATGTTCTATACACATCTGGCATGTTCTACACACATAATGAAACAGGAATCTCTGAAACTCACCTCTTCTCGCAAGAACTCCTTGGGCCATTGTATCACAGATCCCGCAGCCTCACCGAGAGTCTTCGCTTCTTCTGTTGGCCTCATCAACAATGCATCCCCATCAAATACTTGTATCAAAGCGATTCTCGCGTATCTCTCTTCCATGGCGCTGCAGTGAAGTGTTCCCGTGTCTTGCAACTCATATCCGCTTGCTACCTTAGCCCCGTGCACATCGATCAAATCAACTATTTGCAAAAGACACGCAATTAGAACTAGACAGAGAGTAAATCGCTGTTAGGAGCTTACAGCGTCGTGGCGCCATCCGTGAACAGTCGATCTCCGCCTCTAGTTGCTGTGCGCCCCAAAGTCGCCAATGCCGCACTAAAACTAAGCACCCGAAAATCTCCACTGCGCTCACTAAGTCCCTGGAAATGAATGAATTTCGAATTGGTGTTTGGGCGGGCTAAAGTTGGCCGTGCTGTACCCTTAGCCCGCTTTTTTGCCTTGAATGATTGTGTGTCCTTAATTTCAAATTTAAGAACACGCCCGACCTTTTTTACGTGCATTCCTAAAACCTCTAAGGCGCGGAAGAGGCTCAATTTACAAGGGAGTTCGAGCAGCAAGAGGATGCGGGGGCATACAGATATGACGACTCCATCGAAGAAGCGAGGCGCCGGAGCGGATGCTGGTTCAAGCGGCACCAAGAAAAGAAAGACAGGGACTCCAGGTGAGCTCTCAATTTTGTGTTCGGTGAGGATACCTTCTCTGATCCATCCTTCTGTCTTGCAGCATTCACTGCGGAGACGCTAGTGATCACTGGCAGAACTCCGTTCTTCGTTATCGAGGGATTGGAAACAGAGCTACTTGATACACCAGCAGATTCTTGGTGGTATGTCAAAGTATCAACAAGTGGGAAGGAGAAAGATCTGTTTCTGTGGCAAAGGGATAAGAAGAGCTCCGGCGACAAGTACAAGAAGGTCGGTGTTGTGCTCTCCGTCTCTGCGCCAGATTCGAAGCATCTAACATTGTATGTGGAAGACTGCATGAAGGGTAAGTTCTACCACACGAAGAAGTTATCAGTATCCAATTACTCTCACTCTTTAATGAGCAAGTCGAAGGGGACCGACAAAAGGCCGGCGCCTTTAAATTGTCAGAACCTTGGGTGGAAAGATCTGAAGGGATGAAGGAGGCCGGAACCCTGACATCCAGGGAGCTTGGAATGGAGGTTTCCAGGGTGAGGGAGAAGCTGTTCAACACCGGGAGCTTTACGTCCAGCGTGCTAAAGACTCTAAAGCACTCGGCAGTTACCAAGGATGTTGTAGTTCAGAAAGAAAAAACTCCGAACAGGAATGCAGATGAAGCAGATGAGAGTACATGGGAGGATTCAGATGCTGAAGAAGAGGGAGATATGGTCGATTCCCAATTCTTGGATCCAGTTGAGCAGATTAGGAAATCACAGAGAGGAGCCCAGAAGATGGAGTGGCTGGCTCAGTATTATCCATTAGGGATATCACACAAGCTGCTGCTGGACATCAGATGCCTGAAAGTTTGCTCTGGAGATGCCGTCTTGTTCAACCACAGGGAGTTTTTCCAGCACACATCTTTGGAGATTCTGAACTTGATGGTGTGACATCTGTTGCGAGATCCAATGCCTACGGATGTCATACCATTCGGCCAATCGGCCGGTGAGTTGTTGGTGGAAGTCGAGGAAGACACGAAGGGAAAAGGCGTCGGGTTTTGGGTTGTGCGGCCAGCATTCATTGAAAGCGGCACAAGTATTGCGGGGCGGAAAAGGAAGTGCGCGAAAGGATCAGGGCGGATATTCCAAATGAGAGTCAGAGTTCTTTCAGCGGACCGCGCCACCGGCGAACTTCGCCCGGCGTAGCCACTGTCGAGAACACAATAGCAGCAAGTGCCCGGCTACATAAGGTAAATTCTTGTCTCTAATTTGGGGCTTTCGACTTCGCTTGGTCGAAAAGCCCCGCATCCCGATTTCCGAGTTCGTTCGACGGGTTTCTCGAAGCCCCGCATCCTCGATTTCGAGTTCGGCGAAAGCCGAAGGAACATAGGAAATCGAGATCGATCGGGGGCTTTCTCGACTCGTGAGTCGAGAAACCCCAGAGAAGTAAAGAAAAGTAAAGATTGAAGGGACTTTCTTGATTCGGGAGTCGAGAAAGCCAGAGACAAAACGGGAAGAACAGTATGAAGGGGCTTTCTCGACTCGCGGGTCGAGAAAGTCCCTTCCACCATGCTCTGTGCTCCTCGGCTTTCTCGACTCGCTTCATATCGAGGCTACCCTGGGCAATAGAGAACATTAGAGATTAATGGTTGGCGAGTGAAAGCATCGAGCCTTCCCATCCTTTCTTCTCCCTGCCTCTTCGGGCAATGTAAAAACTTAGTTTATATCCTAAGTTGCATCGTTCGAAGAGCGGAGACAACAAGGATTTGGGAATGAGGATATTTCTTTACCTGGCCGATGCACAGGGCTTTCTTGAAACAGTTTTTTCTCGAACAGCGATGGCTAGGGCTTGCTTGAGCAGGGGTTTTCTTTGCACCGTTGAATGAAACAAGCTTGAAGCTTTGGTCTGGCATCTCGATTTTGTTTTGTTGTGCTTCTCCTTGGAGTTTTTTTTGCCAAGCCTACCTTCAAATTCCAGTGTTGGTTCATGATTCGTTGTTGATGGCTTATGACTCTTCCTCCCTCAGGGAAGAAGTGAGAGACTGTATTTGGATTCAGTTATCTCAAATTAATTCTTATCATTATGCTAGAGTGAGTACATAATGCTCCAGGCTCGTGCTTCAAGAGCGTTGTCTTGTGCTTGCACAATTAGATGAGATTTGTGCATCTTGTAATATTTACCTATGATTAATGAACTTGCTTTTCGTCCTTCAAAAAAATAAAATAAAATTTTGGTTATGCATTTTTTTGCTTTTCTGCTTCATAAATTCACAATTAATGCATAGTATGAAATAAAATTCTAATTTTCTTGTCAGATATCTTCCTAGGTCATTACTAGCATCGGGCCAATTTTCAGAATTTTCGGATGAGGTTTAGATTGAAGAATTTACATAAGAATGGTCCGGGCAACTTGTTGTTGGGCCGCCGAGTTGCCGCCCTTTCCAAAGTCAAGCAAGGCTGGACTTTGTGCAATTGCTTCATAAGGGGTAGAGTTCGGACTCCAGGTGACAGACACCAAAAAATTTCCTGAGGTAGCCTTTCCTGGCAGCACCCTCCGAGAGGGCATGCACTAATTCCCACCCTCCCGAAGCTCGGTTCCCCAATCTGACTGTTGAATTCTGTGTTCAAGGACCCTGCTTTAACAGTTCCAAAAAAATTGAAGATCACTCCGAGGGAACTTATCAAATCGCGAAGCATCCTGAGGGCGAACGTGTAGAACCCAAGTATTTTATCGTTCGTGCACTATGAAGGCTCCGGCATGGCGATTCAATGTCACCATTTTGTCCAGAATGGAGAACCAAATATTATATCCCTGCCAATTAAATTTACCTTATATGAGGTACGAATAATCTGTACCCTTTAAATTCCTCATAGCCTACCAAATAATCAACTTCTATTTTGTTATCTAGCTTTTGGTTGAGCTCAGATGGCCTGTGTGCATAGGCTTGGCAGCCATATGTTTTGAACCTTCTGAAGTCTATGCTAACATTTGAATTTGACTAAAGCAATAGGGGTACATTAACTTTTAAGCTTGAAATTGGAAACCTATTTTGAATTATCATTACAAGAAATTTATTGCGGCGGCCAAGCCGCCGCGAACATTTCTCTTTCTCGACTTCTCTATCTTTAGATGAGTAGTTGTTAAAGGGGAATACTGGTAGAGACTCACTTACTGGTTTTGTGCCAATTGAGAGAACATACATATAGACATTTATTTTAATGGTATGACCAATAGATGTCCTCAACCTGTAGTGCTAAATGTCTAATCTTGGAGGATTTGAATCGCAAAATGAATAAATTATGAACCATTAAGTTGAGACATTACCACTGATTTCATGAAAAATAAACAAATAGTGAGCATTCCTTACTCAGGAATCTGCCACGTCATCATGCAGCATAACAGACAGCTTTGCATCCTTTTCTGCAGCCTTAAAGATTTTTAAAGAAATGGTAGCTTTGAAAACTGGCTACGGCAGAAGGATGTCTCAGAGCAATTTCGGCCACAGATTTCTCCCCTGCATGATTTTGTCAGAATAGCCATTCCGGCAAGATGGCGATGGCTTCATGCTAGAAAGAGCAAGAGCTCCCCTGCTCTGCGGCAATGCTTCCAAGCGTTACACAGTAACACAGATACTTATCAGGTAAATCAGATATCAGATAAATCAGTATATTATGGTGTATGTATGGCTACTCATATCCACTAAATAAGCACGTCCATACATGAAGTATTCAGATATTTGCCAATGCAGCTCAGCCAAATTTGGTCTGAATCAATAAAGCAAATTGAACAGAACTTTGCTACCTCTGATTCATTCAATCTTCCGGCCCAAGGAACACATTTTTCTAAATTGCCCCCTGGACCCGAACAACTGCATACGAGACTAGTTTGAGTAGAAGGACATTAATCCATTGTGAACTGGTACAAACTCTAAAACATGGTAAACAAATCATTTAGATGTGGAGCAGTACCTGCATTCATAAAAACAAGCTGTCTTTTCATTTTCGAAATTATTCCAGTTGTTCCAGCCTACAGGCATGATGCAGCTGTCCATCCATGTATAAACAAAAAGTACCCTAGCATGCAGAGCCCATGGATGACCTAAATGCATATACGAAGTGTTGCTACCATTGCCAGTAATTATGCATCTGCAATAATATTGAAGTGCTGGTTGATTTAATGATTATTCATGTAGATCAGATGAAAGAAAACTAGTTGAAAGATCAACTGAGGAAAACAAAACCAGCCTATCTAGGAACTAAGCTTTTCATGTTATGCAGTTACTGGGATCTAGAATTGAAGGACGTAAGGAGTTTATCTTTCAACATAAAAGTCATATAGGAATAGAATAGAATAGAATAGTTTTTTAGCGTCCACGGAGACCAATTGGCCTATGGGACCCAAACAAAAAGAGGGCAGCAAGTGTATTACTGACAGGATTAAAAAACCCCCGCCCCGAAGGGTTTTCGAGGGAAAAACCTTAGCAGTAATAAGCATGCTGGCACACTGTACAATTGCATAAGACAGTTCAATACCGTCCCGTAGGACACAAATGAGTCCATGCATCCATAACCTCCTGGAGGTATGACCCCAACAATCCCACTGATGCCGTAGTCAATAACTGATGCAACGGTTGGCCAGGCACTAGTAATCGAACATATCGCTCTCGGATATGGGCAAATGCTGGGCAAATCTGGAGGGCATGACATTCATCCTCAATCGCGCCCTGCTGACAACACTGGCAAAGCCTTTGCTCTCGTGGTTCCCGAGCCCAACGCCCTGTTTCAATGCGGAGGCGATGTGCACCCATGCGAATGGCAGCGATAAGTCTGCGCTTCTTCATGGGCAGCTGGGTGTACAAAATCTTGGTGTGGGCCTCTTGTGAGCCTAGGATTAACTTCTTTGTTGATAGTGTGCCCGCTTAGCGTCGCGTCGAGCCTCTGCATCCCGAGGCTTGCGAAGGAAAGTAGCATCTAGAGTGCAGTTTAAGTGCCTCCGCGATCTTTCTTTGTCCGGCGTGGGCGCGCATCTGTTTGCACGCACACCCCGGCATGAGAACCAGCGAGCTTGCTTGTCTTTCCAGCAGGATTTTAGGCGTTGAGGACCCATCGCTGTGGCCAAAGCAAGGTGGGGCAAGCGTGTATCAGCCATAGCGACCACCTTTTGGAAGTAAACGATATGGCGTTCCAATGCTGCCCGCTGAAGGGGTAGAAAGCCTATCTCCTCGGAGTAGGATCTGCACGCGAACTGTGGACTTCACCCCCCGGGGCTCGCCGCCAAGAAGGCCTTACACCTGCTTGAGGTCATTCCGTGTTGAGGGATATCATTTGGACCCCACACTTCGCCCCATACAAAAGGACCAGCTCAACCAAGGCCCGAAACAAATGTGGTTTGGTGGCCCCGGGCATACAACTCCTACGCCTTGTGGTTGTTGTTCTGCATGGCATATAGTGCTTTCCAACCCGCCGTGACCCGCAACCTGATAGCTGCATCCCAATGAGTGGTAGTTGAGAACTCAATCCCCAAGTACTTGTAGGTCGGAGCCACGTCTACTCCTTCCCCTGGTAAGTGAATGTGGGAAGCCTTGGCTGACGGGATGATGCAACTAGGAGCACCCTAGTTTTGGCCAAGTTAACTCGCATGCCAGTGAATTGGCAAAAAGTGTCAAGAGCATCCAGGTGACGTTGCATGTCCTCTGGAGTATAGGCCATGAGGTTGACATCGTCAGCATATATGAGTTGCCGGATTGTGTGATGCATGAGATGTGCGCCCGCACCTCCATGTTCAGAGAGCCAATCTTCCAACTGATCAATGTATAGGCCAAAAACAAGGTTTAAAATGAAACGCACTTATTTAAGAAGTGCGTTTGAAAGATTCCTTCTAAAAATTTACAAAATTCTAAAATACCCCTAAAAAGGACTCTTTTACTATCTTGTGTCTAAAGATTTATAAAACTGCTTATGAAAACAGACATTTTAGGAAGACTTAACATTAAGGAGAAGAACAACAAAGAAAAATATCTCATTTTAGAGGGGAAAAGGACCACTACGAAAGCCAAAGATTTATTATGGGGCAAACTCATATGATAAAATTAGACGCTTTTGTATCTTATCCCTTAGAACATTTATATTGGTCATTTATAGAAGACAAAAAAAATTTGTTATTTCACAACCATTTTGGCTAAACATCCTAATTGACCTTAAAAGACATTGGGAGACAGTTGAACAAAAGCTGCTTGAATGAAAAATTATTGTTTTTGCATCATATGGTATTACAAATGGTAATACATCCATGAAATCATGCAGCTTAGTTGAAGTTCCAACCGACGACGATCTTGAGTATAAATTTATACCGAGGAAACGAAGTTGAAGTAGTGAAGCTCGTGATTACATGGCCTTTTTTGTTGTTCTCGGAGATGTATTTATCATGTCTTTGGGCTTGCACAATACCAATCCACAATATAGTGATGTTGAGAAGATAGTCAAGCTCCTTGTCAATGTTGAGAGTCTTCAGCACAATTCCATCATCTGTAGCAGTGGGCGTCACTGCACATTTCTCCACAGAGAAGTATTTGTCTATCTTGCTTTTTTTTTGTCTGTTTGCAAAGAAATAGGTAAACTTTTTTTGGGGTTGCTACTCCTCGCACCCTATGGACAAACTACGTAGTTTCCTTCTCGTTGAACACATGTGTCTCCATAACATTTTGGGGTCCTTTGCCTTTAGTAGCAGTTTTTGAGCTGCCTAAAGTGAAGTTAGCATGTGTGTAGAGAAAAAAAAAGTAAAAATAACAACGGGATTCGACTAATTTATGCTCTAACATTGCATTACAAGGTCAGAGAATTTAGAACTATTTTAGAACTTTTTGAACTAAAAAACTAAGAAAACTGCATAAAATTATCCCTTAAGTGTGTTATTTCAACAGTATTAAGTTGCAAAAACCTTTGGGAGCAAGAAAGACCCCACAAGATTTTGCACGATATAAACTTATACTCCTGGACTACATATTTTATATATATATATATATATATATATATATATATATATATATATATATATATATATATATATATATATATATATATATATATATATATATATATATATATATATATATATCATAATATATATAAAATTACTTGGATGTACCCCCATCATATACCTTGTCTATATACTCAAATGAATCTAGGCCGTTTGTTGGAAAGGCTGCGAGGTGGCGAAGTTGTAACCATTAGATTTTCATGGGGGCATGCATGTGGTATGCACCCCATCCCTAGACCGTTGGATCAAGGGGGGGAAGAAAAAATCCTAGCCATCGATTTGCTTTGAGAAACTTCAAAGAAGGTGCAATTGTTGGGGCATTTCATCTATGCCCTTCAAATTAGGGCATCAAATCTAGACCGTTATTTAAAAAGTATGACAATTATTATGTTTATTAATGCCAACTATGATCTGGCAAGTGGTATTCAAGAGCATTAAATGCATCACATCCACATCTCGACGGTTGGGTAAAAGGGGAAGAATAGAATAATTTTGAAGGCAAAATTCAATGCGTTGGTTTCTTTTCTTTAACATGCAATAAGGGTAGGCCATCCGATCTTGGCCGTTCAAAATGGTGCATTAGATCCAGACCGTTAATTAAAAAGACCCTTGATCAAGAAGGTGCCGATGATTTGGCACTTCACATTTATTTGCCTCGGGTATCTTTGATGACATGGCCTTGGTTCACATACCTCCTCACATTCCTCGTTGCGGGAATATTTTGGCCCATCTGCTGCGGATTTGAAATCGAGCTACTTCTCTAGCTATGGCTCTTTCATCTCCGTTGGCGCTCCTCTCTACAATGTTGTTTTTGAGGTTTGGCTCCGCTTTTTATGTTGCTTCAGCGGCATAATGCCGATGAAGTCGATTTTCTGGCAAGTGTTTTTGCTCCGGTGCGAAGGTGGGTTTGGAAATAGATTCCAGAGCTATATATGATGCGTGGGAGCAAACTGTGGCTGCATGTTCCGGTGGTTCAGCTCCATAATCGGTCTTTGTAGGTTCGTGTAGAATGAATCCGGGCAATCCGATTCCTCATCTGAGTTTGTTTCGGTTGCAGGGCACATGAAACCCTCGATTACGCTATCCATATTGATGCTTCAGTTTTGAATAGGAAATATATCGGTTCTCTTCTTCTTTCTATCATTTAAGCATCGTGAAGATTATCTTAGTGGGCGCATTGAAAAATCATGTTGTGCTTGAATCTTGCGCTCCCAGATGATCGTGGGCTCAGTTGTTTGCAAGCACCCTGGCTATCTGGCTATCGGAGACATTTACTGCTGTGTCTGCAGCGGGCTTCGGTGGCTTCACATCTGCTCCAGCATCAGATTTCTTGATGTATCTTCAAACATAGCTAATGGTGTTCTTGCTATGATTTGTAAGGCCCGTGGGCCTTCTTTGCAGGCCCCAAAACAGGGGACTGGTTGATTGCGACAGCAGAGCCCTGAGTCGCAAATCCTGAAGCAGGGGCCTTGTGGTTTACAGAGCCCCAAAAACTTGTTGGGTCTGGTCGTCCTCAACCATGACAGCAGGTGAGCTATGCATTGCCTCATTAAAATCCCAGTGCGTCCAAGCTGGGAAGACAAACAATGTATGGAGTTGTTTTTGCAGGAAAATGAAAAGGCACTGCATTGGTACTTGAAGATTGCTTCAAAGACGTGACATCAGGGTAGACTATAATTCCTGTAATCAAATATATATATATATCATAATATATATAAAATTACTTGGATGTACCCCCATCATATACCTTGTCTATATACTCAAATGAATCTAGGCCGTTTGTTGGAAAGGCTGCGAGGTGGCGAAGTTGTAACCATTAGATTTTCATGGGGGCATGCATGTGGTATGCACCCCATCCCTAGACCGTTGGATCAAGGGGGGGAAGAAAAAATCCTAGCCATCGATTTGCTTTGAGAAACTTCAAAGAAGGTGCAATTGTTGGGGCATTTCATCTATGCCCTTCAAATTAGGGCATCAAATCTAGACCGTTATTTAAAAAGTATGACAATTATTATGTTTATTAATGCCAACTATGATCTGGCAAGTGGTATTCAAGAGCATTAAATGCATCACATCCACATCTCGACGGTTGGGTAAAAGGGGAAGAATAGAATAATTTTGAAGGCAAAATTCAATGCGTTGGTTTCTTTTCTTTAACATGCAATAAGGGTAGGCCATCCGATCTTGGCCGTTCAAAATGGTGCATTAGATCCAGACCGTTAATTAAAAAGACCCTTGATCAAGAAGGTGCCGGATGATTTGGCACTTCACATTTATTTGCCTCGGGTATCTTTGATGACATGGCCTTGGTTCACATACCTCCTCACATTCCTCGTTATGGAATATTTTGGCCCATCTGCTGCGGATTTGAAATCGAGCTACTTCTCTAGCTATGGCTCTTTCATCTCCGTTGGCGCTCCTCTCTACAATGTTGTTTTTGAGGTTTGGCTCCGCTTTTTATGTTGCTTCAGCGGCATAATGCCGATGAAGTCGATTTTCTGGCAAGTGTTTTGCTCCGGCATGAAGGTGGGTTTGGAAATAGATTCCGTAGCTATATATGATGCGGGAGCAAACTGTGGCTGCATGTTCCGGTGGTTCAGCTCCATAATCGGTCTTTGTAGGTTCGTGTAGAATGAATCCGGGCAATCCGATTCCTCATCTGAGTTTGTTTCGGTTGCAGGGCACATGAAACCCTCGATTACGCTATCCATATTGATGCTTCCGGGTTTGAATAGGAAATATATCGGTTCTCTTCTTCTTTCTATCATTTAAGCATCGTGGAAGATTATCTTAGTGGGCGATTGAAAAATCATGTTGTGCTTGAATCTTGCGCCCCGTGATGATCGTGGCTCGCTTGTTTGCAAGCACCACCGCTATCCGCTATCGGAGACATTTATCTTGTGGGTTCAAGTAGCCGGCTTCGGTGGCTTCACATCCGCCTCCAAAGATCGATTTCTTGATGTATCTTCAAACATAGCTAATGGTGTTCTTGCTATGATTTGTAAGGCCCGTGGGCCTTCTTTGCAGCCCCAAAACGAGGGATCGGGTTGATTGGCGACAGCCAGAGCCCCGAAGTCGCAAATCCTGAAGCAGGGGCCTTGTGGTTTACAGAGCCCCAAAAACTTGTTGGGTCTGGTCGTCCTCAACCATGACAGCAGGTGAGCTATGCATTGCCTCATTAAAATCCCAGTGCGTCCAAGCTGGGAAGACAAACAATGTATGGAGTTGTTTTTGCAGGAAAATGAAAAGGCACTGCATTGGTACTTGAAGATTGCTTCAAAGACGTGACATCAGGGTAGACTATAATTCCTGTAATCAAGTGTAGAAGATTTAGCTATCTGTGAAAACACTGTTCCAGGCTTTGCAGAATCCAAGCTAGACTTTAAATTTTTACCAGGGAATGTTGCTTGAAAATTGTTCCTTTTTAAGGCTTCTTTCTCAGATTTTATATTTCTTATGTTTGTGCTGGGATTTATAGAATGGGCTGCTGTAGAATCTGGCGTTTATGCAGGTTTTTTTCCCCAACATGCTCAAGGCGACCTCTGGATGACGAACGGTGCAGTTGAGAGCCCAAATTTCTGCTTTGAGACAAGACTATATGTGCAGTTTAACTGCATATAGAGGTGTTGCCTATAGAATTTGAAACAGGCCGAAGCTCTGAGCACTAGTCGTGGATGGCGAGCTGCGGCCTGCACCAGCAGGAATGCCATAACTGCAGGTATTAACACTTTCGCTTCCTGATATTTGCAATTGCCCTATCATTGCTGTAGAAATGCAATTAAAGTGCTTCCTTTAATGCAGTCAGTGTGGAATACTGTACAGACTTGGATCTGGAAGACTTGATCTGAAAGTGCTTGGCGCACTCTTTATGGTGGACATGTAAAATGGAACATGGGGTAAGTACTTCGTCTATAAAATTCTGCAATGGTGAACATAATAGTACTAACATTTGGTTTTTGCCTCAGCACCACTGACTAGCATTGTAGCCATGGATGGCAACTATTTCAAAAGATTTCCAAAGATTCTTTGTCAAGCAAGAATGGTCAGTACCTATTACAGATGATGTACTCCTGTGAGTTGAAACTCTTTGCCGTCCATTGCCTGCTTTGATAGTGTATGAATGTGACTCAACCACGAAGCCAAGTTACTAGGCAGGAAGGTTTCAGAATTTTGGCATTACATGGTTTCAGATATCCTGAGATGTCTATACAAGATAATTATGTATTTCCTTTATAGCAGCAACACTGCCTCCTCCAATTCTCCTAAGGGATTTATGTTTCTATGTGGTTGTCAAAGTAGAAATTCATGATCAGATCGATAAATGTGCAAAATATTAAAAGCATAGGAAGGATGACATAGTGCAAAATATGATAAACAAATGAGCAAAGAGAAGATTGACATTGCTTCCTAATGATTGCTGACCATTTCTGGCTCAGCGCCTTCCCGTGCACATCCTCTACCTGCGTTGTTTTGGATCTTTAAAGATCAAGGTGTGATATCTTAAAACAATCATACTCTGTCTCTCGATTTATTACTCAGTTGAGGCATTGTACTCTTAACAAATGCTTCTCTTTCTGAGAACTTCTGTAATATCTATGACAGATAAAACTGGGAAATCTTGCGCAATCGGATACTACATAATGCTCCTATAAATGCAGCTTCTACCCAAGACCTTTCAACCAAAGCGAAACTTTTATGAATGAAATTGAAAAAGACAAATTACGCTGATGACGAAGAGTGCCTCTAACATCCACGCATTATATATGGGATTATGGAGAGAATTGCAGCTTCCAGAGTGCATCTTTTGTTCTTTTTAGTTGGGTGTCGATGTCTCTGATCTTTATTTAATCAATCATCTTAGGGGATCTAGAGGAATTGTGGGGGACTAAAGGGAATTAAAGGACTTGAACATGCACCTAAATGTGCACTTTATGCAATCGAAACTTATTGTTATGGAATAAAACTTATTGTTATGGAATTATGATGAAGCTTTGATCAATTCATAAATATTTGTTAAATTGCTTCACGTTGAAGATATGAGAAAGGCTATAGCGCTGGCAACCAAAATTGATTATTCATAACTTAGATTATGAAAAGCTAGTTTGCTATCATTTACAATAACTCTCTCCCCCTTAGGTTACATTCGTCCTAAGGGACTTGGATTTTTACTTCTAATGATTGTGTTCAAAACAACATGTCACTAGAATTGTGCTTTATGCCTTTATGGGTTGCCCAACTCGCTCTCTAATTACAATAGGAACACATGTCATATATGAACTTGCAAATAACTGATGAACACAAAAACTCTTAGTTCACTTTGTAAAAATAATCTTGAATGGAAAAAGATGCAGAAAAAAATCATCAAGTTGTTGAGGAAGTATAAACTTCTCAAAGTCGTAATCTTGCTATTATAAAGAACTTTTGATTGGACCAGAGCATACATTTGATTTTTAGTTTTTAATTGTGATCTTTGCAACTCATGCTCGATGCGTTGTGTGTATATTATGGTTGATATCCAATGACATCGCGAAAATCAAGTGGTTTTGGAATTGAAAGCTTTAAAAATGGGAATTTTAAATTTCTCATGTGACATCATAGTTACTATCCTCAAAATTTAAAAGTCAAATATTGTAAACACACTAGATTACTATGTCATTGAATATCTTCATATCTTCTCAAAGGCAATGGAAGATATGATTAAAAGAAAAAAATTGTCATAACTATTATGTAAGAAGAAAACATCAATACCTATTGCTCCTTCTCGCACCGTAGGACTGAGATAACCCCATAGCTTCCAGGCAAGCTACGAGATTCTATGAAAATTTCAGGAATAAGATTTTGGAGTATATTAATGTTGACGAGTTAAAAAAAACTCGTATATTAAAGAATCTAGGAGAGTGTGTAGGATCTTGGGGAATCTATGCGAATCTTGAGTGGATTTTCACAAATCTAGAGGAATTCAAAGGAATATTCATAAAATGTTTGAGAATCTAAAGGAATCTTGATGGAATCTTGGAGAATCTAGAGGAATCTTCATAGAATCTAAGGGAATCCAGGATAATTTACATAGAATCTAGGGGAATCTTGATGGAATCTTGGAGAATCTGGGAAAACCTATATAGAATCTAGAAGAATCTATATGGAATCTTAGAGAATCCATGGGTATCTTGGAATAATCTTTGTGATTCTAAAGGTATATAAGGGAATCTTTATAAAATCCTTGAGAATCTAGGGGAATCTTTATGGAATCTTAAAGAATCTTCATAGAATCTAATGGAAACTAGAAGAGCCTAGATAGTATCTAGAGGAATCTCGGGATAATCTTTGAAAATCTGCGAAATCTTTGTAGAATCTTGAGAATCTATGTGAATCTTTCACACTGGCATGTTTTGCATGGTTAGCTTCATATGTTTAGAATACTCGGAATAGACACATTCAACTCGTATAGGCCCTACATAGTACAAACACTTGTATATATATATATATATATATATATATATATATATATATACTTTCCTTTGCCTAGGGTCTAATCTAGCCAAGTCCATACTCCTAACTTGGTCACTTAACCGAAGCTAGAGAAGTTCTGTCCTGGCACTACCCAGGCCCTAAACCAAATGAGTCCAACAAGAATACTAAATAAGCTCCATATTAGTCTGAAACTGTTCATTACTTTCACATTCAGGCTACCTAGTAGAGGGCTGATTTCTCAAGCCCCAAAACTATGTGTCCTTAATGAAAAACTGTTACAAGCGATTCTTAAGCATATCTCAACACTTAACATTTAGGGATATTTAGTTAGAGGGGCTGATTTCTCAAGCCCCAAAACTATGCATCCTTAATGAAAAGTAGTTGAGACAAATTCTAAAGCATACGTACAAAGTAGAGAGCAAATTGCAAAGTAGACTTTTCTTGAAAGTGTATAGTTTAAACAATAACTTGTAAAACGTATAGCATACAGTTACATTTTTTTTCCGTAATTCCATAACCTTCCATGTTAACGCCAACCCTGGTAGCAAAAACAGAGACAATTGGAGGAGAGAACCCATTACTGCGACCAATCATGCAAACGTTAGCGGTAATCCCAGACGATGCAAGGGCCAAAAAGGTACATTGGGTCTCTCAGTTTATCACTGATCACCAATTGTATCCTTTTGCCCTGAGTAAACGTTAACAAGAAAGAGAAATGGAATTAAAACTTGAGATTTTTCTTAAATCCCAAAAATTGCAGTTCAAAATATAATAGTATAATCAAAATTACTGATAGCCTCCAAAAAAGTAGACGGAGAGCTACATAGTTTGTTATCTAAATGACAATAGCAAGAGATATAAGCAACCAAACTTCTCAAGAATAGAAGCAAAAGAAGCTCCTTTTCTGAGTCTACATTTTGACTTAGGTGCATCTCTCTGAAATTTTAAGTCTAAGCATGTCAAAATGAAGAATAAGTATTTGCTGCCATGAAATAACAGCCCCATTTAAACTGCCATAACTCTTAGCACAAGACTCTGTTTTTATTAATTATATGTTTTGGAAACGGCATGATATGCTCTATCCTCTCAAGGAAAAACAGTCAAGTTTTGAAGAGATTTGCTATGTCAGAAAACGATTTCTGAAATCCGACCTAATGAAATCTGCAGCTTTATTATGAAACTTTTGCTTCAAAGTTTCTTTCTAGGATTTTCTACTCCATAACCCGGAGATATACAAAGTAGAACATAACTAGTTCAAGAATAATTTAGCCTATCAATGAATTATCTCAGTTATGCATTTGCATTCTAAGAAACATTATTTCAAAGATGTATTTACATTATGTCTTATTTGGGTAGTTTCCAAGTTCTCAAATTAGATCATTATTTTAAGAACTACCATTGATCTTAAAATCAGATCTGTAAGATAGTTTCAATCTTGATAAAGAGTGCCAAAGGCGCTGGCTTTTGCTCCAAGCCCATAGCTTAGCACCTTTGCATTGAAAATCATATGTAAAGCTACATGATTTGTTAGTTAACTGACGATAGTAAGAGATATAAGCAACCAAACTTCTTGAGAATAGAAGCAAAAGAAGCCCCTTTCTTAAGTCTATATTTCATCTTAGGTGCATCTCCATCAAATTTTAAGTCTAAGCTTGTAAAAATGGAAGATAAGTACTTGCCGCCATAAAATGATGATACTGGCATAGCTCTTAAGCACGAGCTCTGCTTTTTTATTAATTATATGTTTCGAAACCAAGACAATCACGCTCTATCTTTTCATGAAAAAAGCAGTCAAGTTTTGACGAGATTAGCTATGTCGAAAACGATTTCTGAAATCCGACCTAAATGTGATCTGCGACTTTCTTATGAAGCTTTATTCTTCAAAGTTTCTTTTCGGGATTTCCTACTCCATAACTAGAGGATTTACTGGCAAGTAGAATAGAATGTAAGACACACCTGATATGTGTTCTTTGTGTGGCTTTGTATCGGTTAAGTGATAGAATCTTCCAGCTTCATCAAAGATGAGCAATGAGCATAAAATCCGAGATCCGGAGCTTTGTTTGCCATATCCGAATCTTCTGGGTTGGTAGCAACCAGCTGGGTTGGTAGCAACCAGGTGGTCGCTTATTTGGCCCATGCCCTAAACCAATTTACATGATTGACATGAAAAATTTAAAGGTCAAAATTATACTTATTAATTTTGTATGGCATTAAGCCATTTTTCATGTTTTTGTCAATTTTGTTTAACAAAGCCTAAGCATATAGCCAAGGTCTCCAAATTATTTTTTCTTGCCATACTCATTGCAAGATGCAAGGCAAGGGAGCATTAAAGCCCTCGATAAGTCCGGTCCAATTACTATCATCAATTTTGTTGACCCTAGCCAAGATGTGCATGTAATGGCCAATGTCTAGGTGACCATAAATATCCAAGGAAAGTCTGCCTTAAATAAAGTCTGGACGCTATGCAAAAAGCTCTAGATAAAACATAGCTCTAGTACTTTGAGCGTATGCAATAAAGGAGACTACACAGCTCTTAGTATTTTGAGCCAGTGTTCTCCTACAGCGGTATGAGCTTCACAAGTGCCGTAACTAGCTCTTATGTTGCAACCGTCTCCAACCTGTTATATATATATATATATATATATATATATATATATATATATATATATATATATATATATATATATATATATATATATATATATATATATATATATATATATATACATCTTAATATATATATATTCAATATATATACGTTCACATATTTGTATATATAAAAAAAAGGGTATAAATTTATACCGCAGGAAGTCTCTCGGTATAGATTTATACCGCAAGACTTCTTTTTTTTTCGGATATATATATGTAAATATATATTTTATATATATATATATGTTATCTTTGGTATAAATTTATACCGAGAAAACTCTTGCGGTATAAATTTATACCGCTTGGGTCCTCTTGCGGTATAAATTTATACCGCTTGGGTCCTCTTGCGGTATAAATTTATACCGCTCGAGTCCTTCTACTGTATAAATTTATACCGCTCGAGTTCTTTTGTTGTATAAATCTATACCGCTCAAGTCTTCTTGCGGTATAAATTTATACCGTGCAAACTCTCTAGCATACTATGTCCACATATTACTATCTATTGAGGTATAAATTTATACCATCTTGAAATTTATTTGGAAGAAACTAAGGACTACAGAGAACAAATAAATTACAAAGTTTAAAAAAGTCCAGATTGGATACATACGTCGCCATCGCGGTATACAGAAGTCTATAGCAAGCTGGAGGAGCAAATAAGAGCAAGTGTATAAAGCAAAGCGCAAGCATCTTCAACTTCAACTCGCGTGTGAGGCATACTTTAAGGTGACAATATTTGCGTCATTGAGGCAATATCAAAATGTGTTGCATTTTTTGCAATTTTGTTCATAATTTTGTAGTGAATTCATAAACTTTGAACTAAATATGTTTTTGGGCACTCTTAGCGCTTGTTGTTTTTTTTCAATGTCTATTTTGTTTTGTCCTTAAAAATATTACTATTTCTCAAACCAAACTAGGAGGCCAAAAAATGGTACCAAACAATTTTGAATGAAAGCTGAGTTCAAATTTCCCTCCAAAAATGGTGCCTAAAATATTCAAATTGTCACACTTGTCACAAATATACCAAGAAAAGGGCATTTTTAAGGGAATTTTAGGGAATCTTTCAAAGATTCCTTTTGAAGTGCGTTTGCAGCAAATAAGTGCGTTTCATTTTAAACTTTGTTCAAAGAGTGTGGGGGAGAGGGGACAACCCTGACGCACTCCAATGCTACTGATCACTGGCTGTGCTGCCGATGTGATACGGCATGAGCATGCCTCGTACAACCTATACACTGCATTCTGCAAGTCCAGGGGGGTCCCCAGCTGCCGCAATCTGTCCCATAGCTTGTTGCGGGGTACTGTGTCGAACGCTTTTGCAAAATCCACGAAACAAAAGTACAGGTTCTGCCGGTAATTCCTGCTATCTTCAACCAATGTGCGTAGAGTGAAGATATGATCAATGGTGGAATGTCTGGGCCGGAAGCCTGCCTGTGTAAGAGCTCGCACCTCCGTTTCCTCTACCCATATTGTCAGCCGCTGCTCAAGGATGCCAGCCAACAGTTTTGCAAAGAGAGAGCTGACCATAATAGTATGGTAGTTGGCCGGGCATTGAGGGTCCCATGCTTTGTATATGGGCACTACCCTACTAGTGGTCCATTGCGTAGGGAAGCCTTCTCGCAATGCTTTATTGAACAATGCAGTGAGGACAGGCACCAGTGGAGGCCCAGCCCATTTCAGAAGTTATGCCTGCATGCCATCTAAATCTGCTGCCTTCCCATTAGCTAGACGCTGCAGGCCCATGATGACATCCCCCTCTGTGATAACCAGACCCATGCCTATCTGTGGAGGGACTGGCGTCCAGCCCCCGAGCGGGTCGTACAGCTGTTGTAAGTACTGTACCCATTGCTCCGAGGTGAACGGTCTAACCTTCCATGTAAGAGTTATCTTCCAATGTAACAGTCACGTAGAAACTAACCCTTTTAGGTACTTAAAAGAGAAATTTTTACGATTCTAGAAAACTCGCGGTGCTATGAAAACAATTTAAATATACTTTGAACGATGTCAGGAGCTTTATCTTTTTTAGTGACCGTCACGTAGAAACTAATCCCTTGATGTTAACTGGCAGTTAGTGGAATCTGGAATTAAAGGAAGTAAAGAGTTCATCTTTTAATTGTTTCAGTCGTATAAGAGCTAACCTTTCACGTAATAAGTTTATCTTTCAGCGTAATTGTCATGTGGAAACTAACCCTTTTAAGGATTACAGAAAACATGATGTTAAGCTATGCCATAGAGACAATTTTACCATGCCATGCGGACAGTCTTACCATATTAGTTTAAAATAAGATACTATAATACCAACTCAAAGATGCATTTAAAACTAGCATATATACCTTCCACAATGGCAGTGCCACAACCAAATGTGCCAGTACATATCAACTTAGAATCCTGGCATCAAAATAGCAAAAAAAACATCAACATCCCCTTATATTAGTAAAACCAGACACATTATTTTAACGCAGTGCAAAAGCCAATTGCCTGATGATGATTTATATTAGTGGCACAATTTCCCCAACTTAAAAAGGTGGATTCAGCACTGGTGCCATGAAAAGTGATGAAGTTTTTTGTTTTGGGCACATGAATAGGCTGCTTATAAATCCCAGGAGCAATACGAATAACAATGCGATTTTGATTTTTCATGGGGACAGCATCTATTGCGGCTTGAATAGTTGAAAACTGGGCGCTGCCATCTTGGGCCACTGTGAAAACTGCCGGATCTCCCATAGAAGCTGTATTTTGGGTAAGCAGAGTAAAAAATGCAGCAGAATCTGGCACACAAGATGGCTCCCCGGGGCTGACTTGGTATCTATGGCAATGGCTGTGTTATAAAACGGACGAAATGCATGAAAAAGGCAAGATGCTGAAATAATTGAACAAACTTGCCGCTCCCGCATTTTTGCCAAACTTGCATCTCCAAAGTAAGGGCGAAAGCAATTTTTTTGAGCTATTTTTTGACCCGAACACATGATGCAGGGATGGAGGGCCAGAGTAGAATGCCTGTCCGGCGCCCGCTTGGATCCAGCTTGCTGGATAGCGGCCCTATGTTTTAACGGAGTAGATTACTCAGGAGAAAAAAAACGTGGCAAGAGAAGGCGAATTTGGATTGCGGCGCAGAACCAAGAAAAAAAAAAAAAAAAAAAAAAAAAAAAAAATTTGAAACACAATTACATATGTTTTGATTGTTTTAGGCACTTCTTTCCAAAGACAATTTGGCATTCTAGATCTCACTGCATCTATAATGGTTCTGTTTTTCCTCTCACAACACCAATCTGTTGTGGGTTGTACCTGCAAGTAAGTTGTCTTTTTATGCCATTAGCAATACAAGAAGTTTGAATTTAATTGATAAATATTCTCCACCACAGTCAGATCGAATACATTTTACCTTTTTGTTTGTTTCCCTCTCCACTTCAATTACATACTGTTTGATTGCCACTAAGGTGTGGGAATTTCCTTCCAAACAATAACATTTGCACCTCCTACTATAGTCATCTATGAGTGTTATAAAGTACCACTTGTTTGTCTTCCTTTAACATTTAAAGAGACACGCAAATCTGTATGTATTAATTCAAGTACATCATTTGCTCGATCTTTTGTCTTTCTAAAGGATACGGTATAAATACATATATTTCTAGGCCATGTCACCATACAAGCCTACCTTAGTGGCCTTGTATACCGTAGAGTGTAGATAAGGGAGCATGGCTAAGTTATTTGCATAACTTAGCCAACCTTGAGGATGGGACCATTTTCACATGGCCGCATCCTATTGGGCACCCCACGTGGACGCACCCAATTGAAGCCACATGGCATGACATGGAAACCCTAACCTATAAATGGCCAAACCCTAACCCTAGACCATTTTTCTGGCTCTAACAGTCTTGGAACCTTGTTCGCGCTCAAAACTTCATTTTGAGAACCATCTGCTATGGCATAGCATAGCACAGCAACCCCCTGATCGTGCGTGGATTGGAAGGAGCAGGATCTACTTCGAACTCCTTGAAAGCCATGGAGAAGGAGGGAGTTCCTCAGGAGCAGGTATTTGGAGTAGATTCCTTTGTAGACCATCTGGAATTTAAGATTCCAGATGAGTTAGCATTTCGTATCTCTAGTAGAGCCATTTTAGAACCCTCAGTCTAGATCTTGAACCCTAATCAATGAACCCTAACTATAAGTTAGATGCATGTGATTAAGATTAGATGGTATTCTCGTTATTTATCATGTTATGTGGATATATGATGTTGGTTGATCATGTTTGCTCCTCTTACATTGGGAAGGGGGGTAGAGATCTAGCAGCCATTATTTAGATGATGCTCCTAGTTTAGACCCCTTAGTTCCTATTAGATGCGGACTGTGCATAGAGCCCATAAGGCTAAGGAGGCTATGGAGTGACTGAACACCACATAACAGGGTTAGTGGCAAAGTGGAGGGAGGCCCCTGCTGAGCGCGGCTACTGGGGATCCATAACGGGCTAGGCTATAGTCGTTCACTTCGTGTGGGCCGGGTCTGGATCCGGCACTCAATGGTGTCACCCTGACTCTCAAGAGTTATAGGTGTCAGCCTGGGTCTTGTTTTGGGGAGTTCAATCGGGTACGGACGTGTGTTGCCATAATCCTCTAGCCACCCATAGAGCCACTATTCTACAGGAATGGAGATATAACCCTTCCTACCTCATCGGACCAGGGAGATGTAACCCGAAGTAGTCTTGTTGGGTGATACCATGAGATTGCATCTCCAGCAGGTTATAGTCACATCAGAGCCTGATTTAACCCATCTGCAAAGTATGCACAGGAGGGGCGGATGGAGTGGTCAACCCTAGTCATTGTCTATAGCCAGCCCTGCCATTGTTATATCTCATTATGCTCTATCTTGAGTCCTAGTCGTCAGTCTACCTCCCTTATGAGTCTGAGTCTTAGTAGGAGCTATTCTGCTTTACGATGTATTGACATCTATGATAAATCTATGGATGGATAGATGGTACTACTTTTCGAGGTAGCTGGTTATATTGTTATTGCTAGTTCTAATGTTTGTGTTTATGCTTTCGCTATTATAGGAGCCTAAAAGGGAAGGGCACGCAATACACCTTCGTGCCCCTTCCCACACCATGGCCATCCCAGATGCAGGATAGACCATTGAGATCGTAGCATTCACTTCTGAAGGTGAGGAGCAAGCAGCAGGAGCAACCTTGGCAACAGGAGCAACCCCAGCAGCAGGAAGAGCAGCAAGAGGAGCAAACACCGTGAAAGAAAAGGAAGGGCAAGGAGAAAGTGGCCGAAAGGGAGGAAAAGAGGTCGGCAAGGGAGAAGCAAACAAAGAGGCATGAAGATCGGCAGAGGGGGAGCATGGTTATTAAAGAACCACAACCGGACGAACCGTGGAGGACGAGTCCGAGGAGGAAGAAAGGTGCCAACAAGAGGGGGAGCAAGAGGCTGAAGAAGAAGAGGAGGAGGAAGCCGAAGAACAGACGAAGCCTACACTCGGCCACCATATCCAGTGCAGCCCAAGCCACCCAAGAAGACGGCCAAGAAGTACAAGATGAGCAAGAAGCCATTTCAGCGAAGCAAGACATCGAGTACGAGAAGAAAAAGGCTGCATACAAGATTTATCTTTGCCGATGGATCTGACATAATTACTGGTACTGCAAGCAGAGTGCAGAGAACTGTCAAAGGCGGCTGACCAAGGTCGAAAAGCAACCTCCACCACCTCGACCCGACTCTCTAGAAGGTCTGCCATGGGCCAAATTCCAAGCATAGTAGAGCTTCCCGGGAAATCTGGCACTTCCAATAGTGCATCAATCTGTGAATTTGAAAAGTCTCTTTTCAATGCCTACATCAGGAGATAATGCAAGAGTTTAGGACCGACTATTGAGTGACACGCCTGACGGTCCAATCCTTGCAGGAAGCGGCCGAAGCTGAGTTGGTCCAGCTCCCGGGGGATGCACCTATTGTATAGGGGGTATGCCACCTGCGTGCAAGGGGTCGGCAGAAACCCCCTTGTATACGTGTTTGAATTTTTACAGAAACCCCCTTTCCAGCCACATACAGTGCCAAATTCGCCCTAAAAACCCCAAAAAGCTACCCCTAGGTACGAGTATATGTACGGTTTAAGGGGAAAACAAACCCTTTCGGGTCACTCACATGGTTTGTAAGGCCAAAACTATGTGAACCCCCCTTGGTCCAGCTGTTCGAGGAGGGCAATTTATGTGCAATCCACGCCAAGAGAGTGACTGTAATGCTTAAGGACCTTAGCTTGGAGAATTAGGAAAGATAAAATTTAGAAACTTTTTGTATCAAATTTTGATATTACATGTACTAAGACTCTATTATTAATATGATAAGTTAAGATTTAGCTTAAAATATGTCAATTTTGGTCAAAAGTTAGTGACCTTGATCACTCCGCGCTAGAGGCCTCTGCAACTGGGGCCGCAAGCCCCTTCCCGCGAAGTAGCCCAGTTTGCTCTTATTTGCACTTAGAATTGTCAGAATGTTATGAGACAAGTTGGTAGATAGCCTAGACTTGAGAAAATCTTGCATCCCAGCACTTTAAATTCCTGAAAAATGTTCGCATGGAGTAACCCGGCTTGCTCTTGTTTACACTTAGAATTGTCATATCAGTATAAGATAAGCTGATTAGTATGAGATAAGTTGGTAGATAGCCTAGACTCGAGCAAATCTTGCATCAAAGCACTTTAAATTCCCCAAAATGGTTAGCAATTTGCACAAATGGACCCACCCGGGTCGCTCTGCACCAGAGGCCTTTGTAATTGATGTTGACATTGAACTACTGCCATGCATTCTAGTGTTTTGTAGCACTCTATTCTAGCTTTCCAATCCATTTGGACCTCATCTTTAAAAAATTCCTGCGGTAGCAAGAATCGAACCTCTTGCCTACATGGATGAACCCCCTCCCCTCCGCCTCCCCATGCCAACCACTGAGGGCGAGCATCATTTATTTTTTAATTATAATCCTTAATTAAATTTGAGTTTTAATCATGTTGGATAATATTAATGGACAAGACCGTTAGAGTTACAACCAAGTCCCTTAAGCTAGAGAGAGACATCATCTGCATTCATCTTAGCTTAGTTGTCTCTCTTATCTTGCTAAGTGTCTTCTTATCTACCCATAGGTAGTATAATCAAACCCTTTTCTTAGCAACCCAGCTAGTTGCCGAGGGCATAGAAATTGTTGTCACACGTTGGTATGACACACCAACACATGCGATAGATGCACCATCATCAAGTGTCTTCTGCCATACCTTTGCATCATAGGTAATTATCCAGGAATTCATCCTACCTAGGTAATTTAGCTCAACACACCAAGTATGGCCATAACCATAAGTCTTCGTTGCCCCACGACAGTAAATAGGTACCTTTCTCACCACTTAGTAAAGTGCCAAATGCCAAGGGGTCATTTGGGGTTAGAGTGGATAAAGCCATAAATATAGAGATTGTAGAGCCTGCATACATAAATAATTGTTATTACGGTAGTATTAGCTGCCTTCTGCACTTTAGGGCAGTCAAATAGGTCAGCGAAACTGTCATTGCAGATCTTCGAGCACTCAACACATGAGCCACTCGACAACATCGACGAATTTAAAAGCAGAGAGCAACCTTATGGAGGAAACTTCAGCAAAGCAAAGGTCAAGATGGTGTATAGGGGAGCCCGAACACCAATAATAAAGAGGAACCTATAGAAAGGATGATTGAGACATCAAGAATAGACACATGAGTTGCCAACAAGGGCTATGCAACAGCCAATGGGCATCATAGCACTGACACCATTGATCACATTAGGGAAAGAACATCTCCTAGTCAAAGATATTCTCCAAGTACTATATTGTCTCGAGAAAGGGCCCCACATTGACGACTATTGTCACAATCTGCCACCAACAAGTAGATGACTTCATTGACTAGTGACATCAAAAGTTTCTAAAAGAGGAGACAGGACATATCTTCTAGGAAGGGCAACTATCTCAAATATACAGGCCCATAGTAGTATCAGATCTAGACATCAAGCAAAGATGCTTTGACTAAGTAAGTATTACAAGCCAGCGAGGATGGGTAGCACAGGAATAGGAGTACGGCCAAACAGCAACCAATTTCGTCCTCGTCAACCCCGATACTTCAAAGCAGCTACATCAGCCTCGGCAGCACCATCTCAAGATCATGACGACCTTCTAACTTAGAGATTGGGTGTTAAACACCAACAAGAAGAGACACCATGGGGGACCAAATACCAGCATTATTAACGGATTAGTTAGGATTATAGTCGCTGCACATGGATGCAAATAGACTTTTCTCAGGAAGAGAAGTTGCACAATTAGAAGTGGTAAAGAGCTCAATATTGTCATCAGTCTTATAACAGCAGCATGTGACCGCCAAGGCGGAGAATCCAATCGACACAGTAAACAGAATATCAATTCAGGATTAGAAGGATCATCCTCAAATCTTGTAACCTTCAAGGCAGGATGAGTCAACATGAAAGACTCTAGAGAGTGCATAAAATTACCTTCAAGCTTTTGAGATGAGATACTTTAACCTTACATCCTTAACTACATCATCAAGTCCACTAATGTGGATAACTTTAATGAAGAGGACCAGCACAGTCAGAATTATGTTCGACAAAAAATCAGGGCACATGAATGATTATACAACAACTCCAAAGAGATCAAATTTCTTCAATAATTCGTGGAACATCATCTTATTATTGTAACGACTAACGACTACACCAGCTTTTAGTAAGCTAGAGGACCTATCAGATAGTTGAATATCTTAGAATTATGGATGATATCCATGATGGAATTGGGACGAAAATTCGAGTAGATTTTTGTCTTTTTTCTTTTTTGAAAGGATGAGCCCTGAGCAAAGCTTCAAGGATTGGGAAGAAAAACGTATGGAGTACTAAAATTATATACATTTCCTGACATATGTCCAACGTATTGGAACCTCTTCGTGAGCTTGATTATCTAAAATGGCACATTCTTGCCATACCATACACTACAAACACAGCTTTGGATACAGCCTTGTTGTCTACATAAGAGATTTTTTTAGATTGCATGGAATGCCCAGGGCGATCGTCTTTGATAGAGATCTGAAGCTCTTAAGTGCCTTTTGGCAAGACTTCTTCAACATGATATGCACCAAGTTGTGGAGGAGTTTTGCTTATCACCCGCAGACGAATAGGCAAATGGAGCGCACCAACAGAATCTTGGAGAACATGTTGCGAAACTATGTTTGGAATAAGCAATCCAAATGGGATGATTACATCCACCTAAACGAGTTGCGTACAATATAATACGAAGCAAGAGTCATCAAAGATGTCTCCCTTCATGATCAGTTACGGTTATCAATGCTTGACCCCATATACGTGGCACAATCTAGCGTCCAATGTGGAAGTTTCTCAACAACGACGGCAGATATACAACAGCTTGTGGTAGAAGTGTGAGAATATCTTCAAACAGCAAGGGAACATCAGAGGAGTCTAGCAGATAGACATAAAACTCTGGAGAGTTTGTTGTGGGAGATAAAGTTTGGCTCAAGTAAAGGTGAAGCAAGTGAAGCTCCGCATCGGCAATTGTAAGAAACTTGCTTCAAGAAGGGAGGGGCCTTTTAAGATTGTCAAGCAAATAAGGAGCCAGTCATATAAGCTTGACTTACCCGCTCATCTAAAAGTTCACAAGGTCTTCCATGTAAGCTTATTAGAGAAACATAATCCAAATTTGGAGGAAGTTTTGGAGACTCCAACCTCGTTGGAGATGACCGAGGAACAAATTGAATAGTTCCTGAATTAATTCTTGACAAAGCGTTCAAGCAAATAAGAAGGTTTTAATTCCTTCAATAGTTGGTTAAGTGGAAGCTACCAGTAAAAAATGCAACATGGGTATTAAAAAAGGATTTAGAGATACCCGCAATTTATGGAGCAGTTCGACGACCAAGTCATCTCTGAATTGGTCGACACCAACCCGCCAGATACTCTTACCATAAGCTTGTGTATGCCTTAGTGTCAAGTGCAGAAAGCGTATGCATCTCTTGAATGTTCTCTAGGCCAGTACGCACCACGAGTGCGCATGACTGAGTCATGTGAAAGGAGCTCGTGATCATGGGAGATGATAGGATCATCTAGGATGTTCCCTAGCTTAAATCTTCAAGGCCATGATGCATTGGGGTGCGCATGACAGAAGGTCATGTACGAGTAGGCACGAGATCGTGGGCGATGATGGGATCACCGTTAGGATGTTCTCTATGCCACGATGCACGGCATGTGCACATGACCATAGGAGTCATGATGAGGTAAACATAATCATGCGCGATGATGGGATCGCTTGGGACGTTCCCTAGCTTAAACCCCCAGGGGCATGAGGCACTGCGGGGGTACATGATCAAGGGGATCATGTACAAGGTAGCACCTGATCATGGGCAATGATAGGATCATCTTAAACGGTACTTAAGCTCAAATCCTATGGGTCATGATTGAGTGCAAGGTATTGGCTCAAGGAGATAATTAGGGATCTGGCCCTCTAGAACTGGATTAACGTATTGTGTTACTCATTGCAGGGCATTAAAGATGGGGAATCGAACTTGAAGGTGAGGTATAAGCTAGCTAGCAAATATGAGGAAGCCATAGATGCCGCACTAACCGAAGTTATATGGCCAAATATGCTGGATGAAAAGAGCAGCAATTTGAAAGAAATAATGATGAATAAAGCAGGTGAGGTATTTGGATTTTCCAAATATAATAAATATCGTTGTAGCAAATGGTTTGATCGTGAATGCTATGCTGCGAAACAAGCTTGCAAACAGATGCTAGATGAGGATGCAATCAGGACACGATATAGGAAAATGATAAAGGATTAAAAAAAAGACGTGGCGGTGCATACACAATGAAAAATTGATAGAGGAAATTGTAGCTGATTCAAAACAGTTTTGGAATAAAATAAGCAACATACACAAATTGAAAATCTTGTACAAAGTGATTTATTACAATGGGTTTCTGAACTGTATAGCACTGATGGTCCAAGTGATATTGGTCGAAGATGATCCGATTCGATATTTACAACAAAAAATGTGGAATACGCCAAATGGAAGAGCTAAAGATTCATATGGGATGTGCTCAAAATTATTTGAATGGAGTGGGCAGCAATTGCACTTAGTTTTGATGGAATTATATAATGAAGCTTTACTCACAGAAAGATTTCCAAGAGAATGGTGCACAAACAGTGTAGTACCGATTCATAAGAATGGTAACAAGGAGCAATATCTTTGCAAAATTATTTGCTTCCATGCTGGAAAACAAATTGGCAACATGGGCAGATGAACATGATGGAAGGGCATATAGACAAGCGGGATTTAGGAATTAACACTCCACATTAGATCATCTTGTAGCATTAAGAGTTATCTCCGAAGGAGCAATTCAGGAGACAAGCGTTATTTTGCATTTGTTGATTTAACAAAAGCATTTAATAGAGTACAAAGAAAAGACATAACGACTCGATTGGAGATGTTGTAGGTACCTGGTGAGCTAAAAAATGATGTTTATTGCTTGTATAAGCAAGTATTAGTTGACTTGTCATTTCCCTTTAAGGGTCAAATCGCAAACACTATAGGTGTTAAACAAGGGTGTCTATGTTCGCCTACACTTTTTGGGATGTATATAGATGAACTGGAAAATTGGATGACCAGATTAGGTGGCATGGGAGCTTGGATAGGGAGATTTGTCATACAATTACTGTTATTTGTAGATGACATTATCTTAATATCTAGATCAATAGAAGGTCTACAACGACATTTGGATGTCTTAAAGGAGTTCTGTGATAGCAAATTGATGGAGGTTTATGAATAAATCCAAGATTATGGTGGTTGGGGAAAAAGATGAAACTAATTTTAATATGGGTGATACGACCCTAGAAAAGGTCTCAGAATATAAATACTTAGGGATTGAATTCTCAGGCAACTACAAATGGAATGCATCAGCAATAAAAAGAGCATCTGGTGGACTAAGGTCCTCTATATAGCATGCTAAACATGTGCCGAGCCAATAATTTCATGCATTGAAAATTGAGGAGAATGCTATACAGAGTAAAAATCAGATATGTGGTGTTATATGGCAGCGCAGTGTGGGGACTTGGTTTATCACAAAAAAGCTGGGAAAAAATAGAAAAAGTGCAAAACTGGTTTTTGTTGGAGAAACTTGGTGTAAAACCACAAACACCATATCATATGATGCTTGCTGAAACAAGTTTATTTGGCCTTATGCCACACAGTAACGTATGTGAACATGATTAAGGTCATGTCAGAGAATAGACTTCCTTACCAAGCACTCCTCCAATCTCAACATAAGTGGCTGGTTTGCAGATGTAGTGAAATGGACTAAGAAGTGGATCAGAGATGCCGAATGGCCAACCATAACCAAATATCAGGAGGTACGTAAATACATCACAGAAATAGCTGTCGAGAGTCTATGGAGGCTTGCTTGATGGAAGCTCTGATATAAAAAAAATAAAAAAAAAATAAAAAAAGCATTAAAATCGTATTTAATTAAAGTGGGTCTCATTCCATTCCCACCTTTTTTCGGAACCCTGTTATTTTACACAAAAAGGAGAACTCCGACTCGAAAACTGTCCATAATTCAAATATTTGTCTCTTAGTGTGGGTTCGAGCTTTCTCCCTGTTTTCTCGGATAGCGAGTCGAGAACAAGAACAACACAATTCAAACAAAGGAAATTCATTAAAGATTGAAACCAAAGTTCTAGTTGAAAAAGAATTTTTATTAATAAATTGAATAGGTACAATGTATTTTACATCGGACGTAGAGACCATGTCGGTCTTGCTGTCACTGCAGTTACATCATCGTGGTAGGTGGTCCACCTCAGGGGATTAACTTGCGGGGCTTCTTCATGCCGTCTGTAAGCCTTGGGGGCAACCTGAAGAGTGTGGAATGCCTCAGGAGGAGGTGCCTCGGGAGCCACCGGCTGACCTGTCCACCCGACTTCTCCACCCTCCTCCCGCAGCTTTTCGTCGAATATGCTCCTTCCCCAACCTCCGTGGATGTTATGCAATGCTTGCAAGATGCTTTGAACTTTCTGGACTGTCTCAAATTTCTTCCCCTCTTTCCGAGCATGTACATAGCGTCTGCATTCACGAGCAAATTTATCCCAAAGGCCGGGTAAGAGTGTAGCGTGAGCGGGATCTGTGCCAGAACGGTATCTCCGCCACTTTGAGCGGGATCTGTGCCGCCTGGAGCGGTCTCTGTGATGCCTGAACGGGATCTGTGCTGGTGCGGGATCTGTGCCTGAACAACCTGGAGCAAGGAGAGTCTACGATTAACAATTACAGTGCCATTAGTCAAAACGAAAAAAAAAATGGTGAATTTAAAATACATTCATTCCATATAACTGCATCCAATCACGTGGCAAGTAGTGGAGTCGAGAAAGGCCCGGAAAAGTCAAAGTACAACCATTTTCATTAGAATATGGCTGCATCCAATCACACACGGAAGCATACAAATGGTCTCGTCAGCGAGACAAGCAGTGCCTTTCTCGACTCGCGAGTCGAGAAAGGCCTAGGAAACCCAATGTACAACCATTATCATTATAGAATATGGCTGCATCCAGTCACACAAACAAACATACACATGGTTTCATCAATAGGACAAGCATGCCTTTCTCGACTCGCGAGTCGAGAAAGCCAGCGAAAACTCAATGTACAAGTATATTCATTACAAAATATAGTACATTTCTTCACGTTTCTTTACAAGATTTACACAACTCGACTATCTGAAAGCAGAGGTCACTCTTCTTGATCACCATAATATTTGTCGTCCATAGCTTTCATGATCGCGCTGCTCTCTGGATCGACCTCCTTGAGGTTTGGATAGTTCCTAATCACATCGGCCACAAGAATGGCAAACAGGGATTCTGCCAACACAGGAATGAGATTGAAAGACAATTAACCATCTATCCTTCATACTCTTCTGGTCGATAACTCTTGGCAATGATTGTATTGTGCGAGTTATGATAGCACTTGTAGGCGGAGTCGTCTATAGCGTGTTGTGTTTGTTAAAGTCCTAGAATGCTTCATAAACCCTGTCCAGCCTTTTCACCATAATAGGCTTACCCTTTGTGATGGCTGAATCGAGGTCTGACACATGCTCGACCCTTTCGTTTCCCCAAACAAACTTGAACTTCAAAACTGGAAGGCCGATAACACCAAGGACATTGACAATCTTTTTCTTTGCCACCATATGGCCACTTCGAATCCCCGTTCCAGGCACCACTCAATAATCTCCTTTGCTTTAGGTCGAGGATACACGATTTTAGACCCCGTTTTTGTCGGGATCTGTGAGGTGTTAAGCTCAGGGACGTCTTTATCGTGGTATACTGCAGATAATACTTCATTGACGTCAAATATTATAAGCTTGGTGGGACCCGCTGGATCCCAGTTACAGTTTGGCTCTGACCAGATTTCTGCTTGATCGGGATCCATATGCGGAATCATTATTTTTTCAGGTCCTTTCCTGCTGTCCGCATTGTCTTGCTCTTGACTGCCTTGCTTGGATCCAGTATCCTCCTCGTGATGTGAACTGCCAGCAGATTCGTGTGATATTGTCAATGATCCCGATCCCTGGAATGATGAAAGACGTCAGATAGAAAACGTTTTCTCGACTCACGAGTCGAGAAAAGAAAAAGTTAAAGACTCGGAAACACTCCGAGAGCAAAGTGAACTCACCTCAATCTCAGACTCTCCAAAATTTGTTCGGCAGCATCCTCGTCTAAACCTTGGACATTCTCGTCTCCGTCATCTTTCTCTCCACCGGTCGCGGGTTTGTCTTCGTCATCATCGTCCTTACTGCTTCCATTTGTCTTCCTCCCTTTGAAATGCTCATGAAGCAGGTCCAGGTATGACCGAATGGTTTCAACCATGTCCTTATTTCCAACCATGGATATTGGTTTCATTCCATACAGCATAGCCCCCTGAGAGAACAGGCCATTCATGTACCACTCGCATACATACATAGACGGTTCAACTACTTCATGTCTTCCACATCAAGCGCAGCCTTCTCCTTATAATAATCAAAATCATGGCATGCATTGGAGGCAAAATTGCAAAACTCTGTGATGCCTTCTTCCAATGCACGCCGTCTCTTTAGGATTGTGGCGTAATCCTTTGCGTCCTGCATTTTTGAACTTCTACTTTTCCTTAGCAGGATTGTTCCATCCAGGATTCTGCCCTGTAGATCAAGCGTTTCCTTGTCCGTCAGGCCCTGTATCCTTTTCATGAATTGCTTGTCGAATAACTTTGGGTCCGGCCTGGTTGGCAATTCTCCATTGCTGTCCTTCGGCTTGCCTCTTGTCCATTGAGCCCATATCTCAGTCCATTTCTCCCAGACCGCCTCAGTGCTAAGAATGAGGTCATATTGGTCTGATAGAGATTCCCTGCCCTTTCTTGGCGTTCTCTTCTTCTTCTCGTCTTTATCCTCTCCCTCATCATCTTCCTGGCCTTCCAGAAGAACATATCTGCAGAGTTTCTCGAAGGTCTTCCACTTATCCGAGGGAGCCCTGTTTCCTTTAGGACGCTGAGGACAACCCAATGCTTTCCACTGTTGCCGAGCGTGTATGATCTGGTCAGGATACGGGCTGCATTCAGTAAATGTCACAATGTCAGAGCATGTATCTCCTAACACCCGAAGGAACCAATAAGTAGGAGGATGCAGGGGGTTTCTCGACTCGCGAGTCGAGAATACCCACAGGAGAGGAGAAAACATAGAAGAAGAGTCAAGGCCAGAGCGAAAGCATCGCGCATTCCCAAATCTTTGCTTTCACGCCTCTTCGAACGATGCAACTTAGGATCGACATTGCCCGAAGAGGCGGGGAAAGAAAGATTGGGAAGGCTCGATGCTTTCACTCTTCAACCATTAATCTCTAATGTTGTCTCTATTACCCTGGAGTTTCTCGACTCGCGAGTCGATCATTAACCAAAAAAAGGGGGGGGGGGGGCATTAAAAAACCTTACCCAATCCTTAAAAAAACCATAGAAATATCTTTTGGGAACCTTATTGCATGCTTGCTTGTGCCATGCTTATAGGCCAAACTAATTCACAGCTCTTACTTGTGAAATTGACATTTTGCTATCTAATGTGTATTTTAAAGTAGAGCTTTTATGCTATAAATTTTAGTGTTAGACTAATTTTGTCCGAGTAGCCAAATTATGGATTCTAGATCTAGGAAGACATGAGCAGCCATGACTTATGGATTCTAAATCTAACAACAAGACTAAAGCTCTATATCTATGGTGGTGCACATGATTGACTAGGTAAAAGAAGCGCCTATGAGTGTACTTTATGGCTAAGGAGTGAGGTGCCATGTACACATTCCTTATACGTGTTTTTACTTGTCTAATGCCTTATAAAGTTACAATATTTGTACATACGAGTATAATAGATGTATGGTCGTCACACTTAACATCCAAGGCATAGCATAGATGACAAATGTGACGCGGGTGAATTTTCTACAGCGCACTGCAATTTTGTTGAGATAAATCGTGTGAACTGTAAAGGGCCATCATTGGTGAGTAGAATTCTGGCTCATTATCTCAATAAAACAATGATTGAACATGGATAAGTATGAGCACAAGAATTGATCCTTTATATGTAGATGTTACCAGGATTGTTTCTAGTGTATCCTTTACAATGAACATTCAAAGAAAGATAGATAGCGAGAAAGTTCCGAAGCGAGAAGTCTGCCATTAGATGCATCCACTTATTGCTTCTCTCAAGAGCAATCCTTTGTGTCAATAGGGCCTTCTTTTTTATGGCTTAACACTAGACCTGTCTCTGGAACCATTCCTGATCCATGGACCAGAACTGGCCCACATGACCTCTGCCACTTAAACCCATGTAACTCATAACAGAAATTTCGATTTTGAACTATACCGCCACCATTTGAGTCTTCACTTGTTTCTTAATGACCTCTGAGAATTTCAAGACCAATGGGGTCACCTCTACCTTGTGGTGATTGCTCAAACATTAGAGAATTTGGCAGTTTCTGCACCAGTCCAGAACTGCCTTCTTCAATTTTTCTAGCATAAAGTGACCTAAACCTTGCTAAAGTTGGAGGTATTTGCCTGTTTATCATAGAACACATTGAGTTTTATGTTCCCATATTTTCTTGCTATCATCTGACATTGGTGGAAGCCGCCAAACCCTATTTTGGTCAAAAAAGCTGCTTGAGGTTCGAGAATTATTTGTCTCTTATTATAACAAGTTTTAACTTAATTCTTGTGGCCATGAGTTGCTAACTATACGAGCTATAGTCTTATGATTTTTTGGAGTGTTTATAAGTCATGTTAACCTCACAATTTACTAAAAGAATCTACGATCTGAAATTGGGGACACAAGTATATGTTAAAATGCTCAAATAACAACCATCCATAATACCATGAGGGTAATAAGTGATGCATTCTACTTATATCTACATAGAATATAACTCTTATCAACTTACATATAGGGTAACTAGAGTGTAACCATGCAATTTTTGGGATTAAAACATGATGTACAACTGCAGGATTAACACATTAGAGTATAAAAGTTGAGTTAACTCCACAATTATAGCTTCAAAACTCCACAACGGTCATAGTTAGTGATGTTTATTGATGAATTAAGTGAATGTTGTGAAGTTTAGCCATGACAATATGTAATTAGACCATATGACATTATATGTATGTTTCTTTAGTTCATGGAAGAGACACTACCTTTCCCCATATAAGCCTATAAAATAGTTGAAAATGTGAACATTGACTTATATGGAGATCTCTTATATAGGTTGTATGTCCTTATTGAAAAAAAATACGAAGAAATCTGTTTATTTCTTACTAGCATAAACTTTATATCTGTGTTGCTGCTATAAAGCATTGTCATCCAAGTAGAATAATGTTACATGTAGGTTATCTTTCATGTATATTATATTTTTCATGGATGCGTACCTTTCTTGGCAATATAAATCTCTAGTTGCATGTTAAAGTACACATGTTATTTCTAAGGTTTTAATTTATATAAGCATGCATCACCATTTATGGTCCATGAGACCAATTGTATAGAGCATATATCTCTCTCACTAGCCTTATCCATTTTGCCCCATAGAGTGATACTATGGCTTTTTAGCTTCGATCACATGATTTTTGAAAGGTGTAAGTGGAGGTCCATGTAGCTTCAATTGGTCATAAGTACCTCATAAATTCTCAATTCTTTGTGCTTCAACCTTACCCTTAAATTACGCAAGCTCACATAGTCAATAATTTTCTCCTATAGAGAATCATACAAGTAAACTATATGCGAAAGTTGAGATCAAAATTGATTAAAGTGATGCCATTATTGATTTTTAAACTTTCAATCATTTGGACCAATGATGGTCTATAACTGGACTGCAGATAGCAGTCTATCTTGATGTTTTATAGAAAAAGTTTTTCATATTTTTCCTTGGTTCTTTTTGCATTTGTTTCTTGATATGAGATACTTCGAGGATGTGATTTTGTAAAGTCACACCTTTAAGGCACAAATCTAGAATAAACATGGAAGACATAATATAATTGATGCTATTTATTTTAATACAATCCTCAAGATAATGACCAACAGATATTTTTTGTGAACAAAATGGTTCAGGAGCTACTCATGTCCCAAAACTCAACGTGAGATGGACTAACATAAGTATATTATTGATTTTTAAATGGACTATGGACCAGTAATGGGCAGGTACAGAAATCGTTTTTGATTTTTATTTACCATGTCTTTTACTCTTTTCACGAGCTTGTTTTTGCATTGGTTTCATATTCTTTTGAACTTTCATAATGTGATTTTTTGGAGGACAACCTAGAGTCATATATATCAATGTTACCCATTTGTATAAATTCCCTAAAATTAAAATTAGAAGTAAAAGTCAAAACATCAAATTCAAACTCAACAAACATTTTTCTAGGATGGAGGACCTCGTGAACTACTTATATGCCAAATTTGAGCTCAAAATTTATCTCCTTCCAAAAGTTGTTGTTTTTATACCACAACTGCTTTCTGGGAACCAGTACTGGTTCTCAGAAAGCAGAAGACAGTTCTGACCCTGTCATGTTTGAATGGCTATATCTTCCTTCACAGACTTCGAATTGAGATGCGGTTTTTTGTGTCTTGCTCTATATCTCGTGTAGAAAAATCCCATTATAGCCAAAAAAATCAAAAAATCTTTTCGTTAAGACAGTTTTACTTTGTGTGAACATGAAGCTTTTGGTACTTGACCCCCTTGGGTTTGCTAGTGCATAACTCACAAGAACGGGAGCTGATACATTTTTGTGTATTTTTTATGTGAACCATAACTGCCATATATGAACTCCTAGAAAGGCTTTGGCCAGTTTTTGTGTCCTTGATTTTATATGATTTTTTTTGTAAACCTTCAAAATGCCCTTTAATGGTCCATCATGGGACAGGTCTAGTGTTAATGGATGGTTGTGAAGTTGCTACATGCCTCATCAAAAGTAGAAATCCTGCCATAAGGAGTGTCAAACTCATTCACTTTTCGGAAAGCCTCTTAGTTATAAATGTGGATAAAGTCCAGCTCGGCTTAAATGTGGAGCAGAATGATGCCCGCCTGTTTTAACCCGTCTTATAGTGTTTGGATATAATCCCAGCTTGGCTTAAATGTCTTAATACTGCTTTGGTTTATATTTGAACTTACACCACAAGACATTGCTAAACCCCTCAGGACAGACCAATAACTAATAATTAGGTGATAAACAGCTTTTGCATAGAGCAACGTGTCTGGGTAGTATATGTTTTAACCTTAAAAAATCACTTCATAATAAGGACACAAATAGGTGACGCCTGACTTCAATTGAAAGTTTCCACTACATATCAGGCAGGATAGTAAGGATATGGATACATATTGCATCTAACATGTGAGATTTCTTTGCTACTTTAAAAGAGTTGCTGGCATAGAAGTTTCAATTATCTTTCAAACATGCCATTGGGACAGAATAGTGACAAATTTCTGATGGGAAGCAAAATGGTTTTGCACTCTTTAGTGTGCATATACCTTAACTTGGCTGCTCAGTTGTCCCAGCTAGTGCAGCCCTAGCACGTGCACGCTCAAGTGCCTTCATTTTATTGGCTTCCATTCGAGCTCTTTGTTCCGCAGACATTTCATTAGTTTGAGGACTTTCCATGGGCTTAGCTTGACCATTAGATTCGAGTGCTGGATCTGGTGCCTATGTATTGCAGGAGAAATAAGTCCCCGTCAGCAATTGGAATCTCATTTCTTAGTTTCCAACAAGATTAACAGACCACAATTGCATGTTGAAAAATACCAGATCTGTAGCTTTCCTGTAAAACTCCTCATATAAATCATCTTGAACATCTGGTTCATTAGCATCTTCATCCTCAAGACAGACAGCTGTACCTTCCTTTTCTTGACTTGGTTCATGATCCTCGTTAATGCCTGTTTTCTCTAGCCATTGTCATAAAAAGATTTCCTAAATTCTTTACGCATATCTGGATAGTAGACAACCTGCATATCCTATTTGTTGACTGCTTATTGCTCCTTTCAGCTCCTCACCATTAGCTACTTTATCGCGCAGATCTCGCATGCAAGTCTTCATATATATCATCAACACACCATTATTGATTAATCAAGAAAATAAGCGCTAAACTATTATACAAGATTTTGATGTGAATGCAACTATTATTTTTAGAACAAATGATGGCGATATTATTTCAAGCCAGATAAAGCGATGCATATGTTCCTATAACAAAATGAATGAGACTGGAAAACTTCAAAACTAGCTGTATTCGCCAGTATACTCATACTGCAGCTGATGTTCTTTTACCAAATGATGCTAATACAACGTTGCACTTCACAGATTTAAACTGTAGAAACCTGATGTATAAGAAAACCTAAGCTAAATGCATAAGAAACGCATACCCGAACCCTCTTGGTGCATCCCAATTTCTCCACTTTCTCAACAAATTGATCAAAGGGAAAGTAGGGAAGTAGACGAGAATGCCAATGCATATATGCTTCTAACAGGCTCTTCAAGTTTTCAACCTGCAACATTCGTCCTCACTGTAAAACCACTTTTAAAACAACAGAAGCCCAGCTTTTAAAAATTGCCTCAAGGATGTCTCAGCATACAAGTGTCCAACAGGCAAAACAAGCAAGCATTATTTGGCCAATCCAAAGTTTAGGGTTTATCTTGGTGCTATAATGAGGAAGAAGAGATGGAGAATAAAACTTTGCAACCTGATTAATCAAGCAGAGAGAGGATAGGAATTCAAAAATCATGTATGCAATAAGAAATTTCTAATTGTCAGGCCTACCTCGTGCCCACGACCCCGAATATTCACCATATCCGGCAATTTTTCCAACACATATCCCAAGCCATCATCAGACAAAAGCAGATCTGGAGTTAACTTGGGCCGTTTCCTGGGGACTTTCTTAGGGGCCTCTTTTGTAGGGTCCTTATTACTATTCCGTTTTGATCCATCGCCGGATTTCCAGTTTTGTGTGGAGCCATAATCCTGTTTGTGCTGATTATCTGGTTTGGAGGCATCCTTAAAAGAAGGGCAATCCCTTGACCAGTGACCAGGCCTCCCACATTTGAAGCAGCCTGTGGGCGTTGCTGCCATCTCTAAACCTGCTCTTGTTTTGGCGGCAACTGATGAGAAGCCAATTGTTTCCTTTTTTATTCTTTTAATCTTTCCCCCCAGCGTGAAACAAACTCCAAAAACCCAACAAAATATATTTCCTGTATAGTTTATGCTGGGCCTATGAAATTTAGATTTCATCCGGAAAAAATATAAAGAAACCCACGGATTTTGACAGGAAAATTTCTTGGAATTTTTTTTCTTCGTCGGAAATTCTGGATTTCAAGAGGCCGGATGTTAGTGTTCCTAGGAACTCGGCACACACTGTTTCCCCTTTTTTTGTGTGTGTGACGTTTTGAAGGCATAGATTTTTTCTGGAGAGTATATGTGATCGAATATTCTGGAAGGATGGTTAGGAATGTTGTGACTTTGCAAGGCTGCCTCTTGTGAGTTTTAGTGGGCTCCGGATGGAAGTTCTAGTTTCATGTTATTCTGTTGTTGGGTTGCTTATGGTCATTGCGATTATTCAGATGAAGTATTATAACGGCTAGGCTCCAGTTCATATGCTCCCTTGGTTTATAACAAGCTGTCTAAGCACTATTTTGCTCCAGTGCCTGTTTGAAAAATGACAAGATTTACACTGAGGTGTGAGAATTAGAGGGTGTGTATGACTTGATAAGGATCTTTGTGAGAAGACTATCATATAGCATCCATAGAGTCTGTACTATGGTCAGGGTGGCAGGTACAATAGTTTCTGGAGTTGGTTAGTAGTTAGTCCACATCTTCTCATGTTTGTGATCTTCTTCTCTTCTCCAATGAGGGCCTTTGCAGGTAGAAGATGCCACAGTTATTTGATTAGGAGATGTAAACCTTGCGATTCTTTTATCCAAGACTAGAAGCTACAGTATGCAATGCGGATAATTCGATGAAGGGTTTTTTTCGAAGGGGTTTGAATGTGAGGGGTTTTAGATCAGCGGTTCACGATGAAGGGTGTGCAAATTGTTTGGTAGTGTTTGCAATGCTATTTCTCCATAATTGATGGGCATGTGTAGAGGGTGTTTCTGCAACTTCAAAACTGATTCGCATTTGCAGAGGGTCTTTCTGCAGAAGCAACATTGATTCCTGTGGAAACATCACTGATTCTTATGTTGAATTTCTTTTCTTTTCTTTTCTTTTCTTTAAAAAACTGGGCAGCCGCTCTGCAGGGGCGAAAGACTCGTCTTCTTAATTTTCTACTTGCTTATGGATCTTCTGAAGCTCCAATGGTGGTTTAATTTGTAACTCGGCAATGGTGATAAAATCATAAGGTGAGTAGAAAAAGTTTGTTTGCCCCCAGGGTCGATGGAAAGTCACCATTGCTCCATTTGAAATCCAAGACAGGATATTTTCTAAATCAATGGTCACAATTTCATAATAATAAAAAACAGTCTATAAAAACCAATTTCAATAGAAAATTTTAAATGAAAAAAGCTACACCTGAGTCTAAGATATCAACAATATTGAAGCATCCTATACCATATTTTTTGAAGCCATTCCTTTTCTTGAAGGTTGCAACTTTGAAATAATATATATCACTTAGAATGAAGGCGACGGAATTTCCATGGGCTATAGTTTTCATGTGCAAATTGAGGATTATGTGCATCCAAATTTGACACAAATAGAGCCATTTTCTTCTAGTCCTATGATTTTGCAGGCACGGGAAGAGCATTTTTAGAACACACATTATCTTTCAGAAATAATATCATGAAGATGATAATTATATCGAGACTTGTTTTAAATTTGACATGGTGCAATTGTAGTGGATACTCGATACAATTATTTTCCTATATAGAGCTTTTTGCATATGGTGATAGAGAATAACATAAACTAAATACAGTTTGAAAAGTTAAGTGACGAATTTTGATATGGTTTGCTAGTTGACGAAACCATATGTTTATAACATAAACGTCAGAGAGTGTAATTCTGGCCCCAAAGCCTATCCTACCTTGCCACATCGCAGAGTTTCTTTCGCTGAATTTCGCTTATGAGTTGCATCTTCTTTTTACTTGCATTTTAATAGTTTTACTCGCAATCTAACGTCGATTCTGCCTTTTACCATGCATTATGGATTCTTTGCCTGCAAGCAGACACCAGAATTCAGCCATCGTGATATTCACGTTTCAATTGGCATATTCTCATGCGGAGACATTGTTGACACATAAAAATGTCATTTGTATATGGGAATGTTTTTTTGGCTAACATTCTGAACGTGGAAACGGGGGTGACATGCGGCAGCGNCCGAACCTCTGTTGACACATCTGCAATGTTAGCCGGAAAAACATTGTCGTAATGTGGAAGTAACTTAAGTCCATACAGCAAATGGGACGTCGCCACATGCCAACAATGGTTAAAGGGGACGAATAATTTCTTTTCTCTCTCTATCTTCATCTCTGGCCAGTTATGGCGGAGATGTTTTATCGTGGCGGGCCCGAGCCATACTTATGTTTTTTCGTCTTTGGAGGTGCCGGGCGCCAGAATCTAGTAAGTTAAACTTTAGTTTTATGTTTCATTTTCAGCATTTTCTTACTAATTTCTTTCATGCATGCTTGTTTTTTTCAGGTTTGCGCTTCGAATTAGTGGCCCAATGGTTTTGTGAATTTTTTTTTTTCGAGTTTTTAGCAAGTTTTTGGGGTAACATTTCGGGGCAGTGCAACATTTTGGCAAGCTTTGGGAGTCTTTGGCATCTTCTTGCATAAGGTCTGTTCTAAGCTGTCTTTCCTTCTTGCATTTATTGTTGCATGTCTTTGTTTTTAATCTTTCTTGCATTTTTGGTAGGAATTTTCTTGGCTATCTTAGCTATGGCAGGAAATTTTGTGGCTATGGCAGGAAATTTCATGACTATGACGACTATGGCGTTATTCTCACTCATAGAAGCAGCATTATGCCTGGCTTTAACATGAATCGGTGATTTGAATGACTTGTAGTGAGTTTTATGTTTTTCTGTGATGAAATATACTTTTAAGATGAAAGAGTTATGTGCTAGAGAACCCATGGGCACTCGGGGGTTTCCGACGGGAAACCACCTGCCGGCGCCGCTGCTCGGGATACCCATGGGCACTCGGGGGTTTCCGGCAGGAAACCGCCTGGCGGCGCCGCTGCCAGGCGGTTTCCCGCCGGAAACCCCCGAGTGCTCACGCACGTGGACCATGTAGACCAGTGTTTTGCGTACACGTGGCGCCGAGGTGGACAAAAAACCCTGTTTATCGACGAATTCTTTCTCTCTCTCTCTCCGGCAATTTTCTGTGGCTGCATGCTGCCGGAGGAGCATCTTTTTGGCTTAATCTGGTAGTTTCTTATGCCAGAAGCATGAATCTCGTTGGCGCTTGGTGTTATTTCTAATTTTTTTCTTTTCTTGTTACAGATTTGAAGACAGTGAAGAGTTTCGGCCATTTTTTGGTAAAATCCCTTTGGCGCTTCGAGATTTGAGCATATAATTTGTTATTCTTGTTTTTTCTCAATGTTTGATGGTTTTTTGTAGGTTCTTGGACGTTTTTGCCTTGCTGGCAGTCGAACTTATCGTCTGGCGGCTGATCTTGCTGTTATTGTAAGGTATGATGTTAGTCTGGTTTTTCTTTGGTAACTCTGTGTTTTCTTTGCTAATGTTTCTTTGCTAATGTTTTCTTTGCTAATGTTTGTCTTGCCAGATTCCAGTGCCCGTGTTCCTCTTCTTGATAAAATAAATGTGATTTCGAAGTGATAGAAAAATCAATGAATTGAAGTTTCTGCTGAGTTTGAGGTTTCAATGTGAAAATACAGTCTGAAGATATGACTGATTTTGAGGTTTCAATGTGAAAATACAGTTTGATTTTGAGGTTTCAATGTAATCTGTAAATGTTTTCAATGAAAAAAATACACTTTTTTCAATGGACTGGTAAATGCAATGGTAAACGGTAAATGGACTGGTAAATGTAATGTTTTCAATGGAAAAAATACAGTGTTTTTAATGGACTGGAAAAAATATCATGTTTATGGGTTAGCGGTGCTCTGGTGGCGCCCTTAGGAAAGTGGTAACCAAGGTTACAAAAAAAAACTTGCATCACAAATACTGGTCCCCGTGGTTTACGAAACAGGCTTTTGACAGAGTTATGAAATAGTTATGGATTGGAACTATCTAAAATTGTGATATGAGACTATATGAAATTGTTCTATCTGAGATTATCTTGTTCTATCAGTTTGTGATCTAAATTTGCTTTAAACGTGATAATACGTAGAAAGTTAGTGGAATGTAAACTAAATGTCCTAATAAAGAATCTATGCCATGTGGCATGACAGGATTGGCGGATGGGCTGAATGGGACTTAGGCCGAGGTTCCATTGGCGTCAATTGATGCCTGGAAGTCGAAGATTGGCCAATCTGGTTCGAGCATCCAAAATTTATCTTCTTCTCTGTGACTCCACTAACGAAGGTATTTGAGCATCGTATTTCGCTTCGGATAAGGATGTGGATGCTAGAAATAGCTGATTAACTATCATGGGATTCCTCTCGTCTTTTTGCAGCAGCAACAATTGCCACTCTCTGGATTTTGACACGAATCAAAACAACGGAGTAGATCTTGTTGTGGAAGAACTACCTTTGCCGTAGTGGAATCATAGATCCTGTTAGGGTAGATATTTCTTTAAGGCATTTGATGCCACAGAGGTAACTGCGACTTCCGGTAGTGGAAATCTGGGCCTTAAGTTACTTTTACGCATACATAAGGTTTCAATAGTGGTTTATGGGGTATATTATAGAAAAACATGTGTGGAAATAGGGCTTTAGGGAATCTTTACCTTTGCTAATATTTTGGAATGACCTTTGTTGGGCCAAACAGCGGGATCTGAAGCTTTGAAGCAGAGAGACGAGTTTATAAGATAAAATTGCTTCTTTGCCATGGCAATTCTGGCCACTTAGGTTAGGGCAAAGCAGGGCAGATGCAAAGTAAGCAAAGAATGAAGGGCGGATGCAAAGGAAATAGGGCTCTATCTTGCTTTGTCCTTCTGCATCCCAGAGGTGTTTTGCACAGGTTAGGTTGTCTTGTTATGAAAGTTAAGAACAGGATCTCGGGCATTTGTCTTTTCATTTATTTTGTGCAATCTGAGGCCTGGCAAGGATTTCTTCAGATGAAATCTAAAGCACAATAAATGGGAATGTGTTCTCATTTTAGAAATCTTTGCAATGGAGATCCTGATGGAGTATACCATTTCAGCAATACTTAAACCTAATGTTCTAATTATTTTGTTTGGTATTTGGGGAGGGTATCTCACGCATGGTTGGGTCTAGATTTTGGGGGCGTATTGTATGCAGAATCATAGCTGAACTGTATTTTTTTGAGTGATTTGAGCTGCTTGTTGGCCAGTTAAAGCAGCATTCCAAAATAGGCTATGGCATGCATTTTTTTGTGGTTTGTGTGCATGGTCTGAGAATGGAAGGATAAGGATGGATGTCCCTTTCTTTGTTTGACAGGGGTGCCAACGAATCCGGCAAGGTCTATTGAAAGAGAATACAGTAAATCTTTTTACTGTGCAGAAGAAATTCCAGAGCGTTTGAAGGGGAAAACGCTCCTTGCTCGAGAAATCGGAGGGCTCTCCCAATATTTAAGTCCACAATTACTTGTCTCAGAGACATAAGGAGATTTAGATTTGGATTACTTACCTAGATTCAAGAGTTCTGGAGAGGCCGGCATGGCCTGGAGGTTCGAATCCTCCAGCCCTAGTATCAGCAGTTGTGTTTGTTTGTTCTACAGTTAGATCCAGTTAGACCCAGGAAGATGATTGATTGCGGCGGTTCCAAATCTTGGATTCAGCAGAGAACTAGTTAGGGCGGAACTAATTCGAAATCTTGCAATGAGCATAGACCTAGTCAGGGCAGCAGAAGTAGAGGATTCTTGGGCAGAGTGCAGAGAGTGCAAGCCGAACTGTGACTTTTGTTGTCGAACAGAGGTTCTATTGCAGAGCCCGGCCATGGTAGACATTTGTTGATACCGGAAAAGTCGATTCTGTCTTTTGTTTGTGGCATTTTTGTTTGTTTGTTTGTGATAGCGACAAATCCAAATACAAGGAGAAGCTTTGGAATGTTATTAGGCCATTAAGCAGGAAGTTCGTTCTGTTTCTTTCTGTTTGCCATTGAGCAGGTTTTTAAGCTTAACAAATGGGGTAGTTTTTGTTTTTGGCCCCGAAAAAAACTTTTCCGAAAGCAATTTTTTTTCATGTTTTTAACACTTTCCGATGCTTTTTATCCATCTTTTTTCCCTGCTTTTGGTGTTTTGGTTTTTTTTTTTTTTTTTTTTTTTTGGCTCAGAAACCAAGAGTCTTCCAACAAATGCTGCTTTTACTTGCTTCTCATGGAATGATTGTAGCTTTAAGGGAGGCCAAACCCTTTGTTTGGTATGCGCTTTGCGCAAGGGGTTCGAATCCCTTGGTCTGTCTATGAGTTTGTCGCTTGCAGGTTTTATGTGCATTGATGCTTGGGGTACAAGCAAGTAGCTTTGATTGTGAAGAGAAGTATGAAGGTTTTTTTTTTTTTAATTGCCTCTTGCCGCTCTGTCATATCAGTAAGCAAGTACACAGGCTTCGTGAGGTGTATATGCTATTATGGCTTGCTTCAAACAAACGCAGACACTCCACAAACTGCCAACTATTATCCCCAGCTGCATCCTTCCCACCTGCATCCAGCTTCTTCCCCTGGCCTGCATCTGCCAAAAGAGGCTCCGGCTGCTCCACAAATGTGCTCCCATGAAAATTCGAATTCTCAGAGAGCTTAAACCCTTCCCACAAAGCCCTGCGTTCTGCAACAACACTACTTTCAGAGGACGCCCCTCAGCATCCAGATTGCCCTGCCCCTGCCCGATACCTCCCTGGCCAGCCTCCTCAAGAACATGGCGACTGCAAGACTGAAGCAAACTCAGATACCTTCAGGAGACCCTGATTCCGCTGCCATAACTGAGAGAAGGTTGGAGAAGAATGGACGGCCATGCACCTTATAAACTGTTGCAACAACAACCCCTCCTGAACGACATGTGAACCGCCACTGCTCTCCCCGCCACCACATCAATCCCCTGCAGCCACATCCCACAGGCCAGGACCTTTCAGATTGGAACAGGGCCACATGCATGAATCCGGCCCCTGTCCCGCGAGAACGTAGAAAGGAAACTAAGAAATAGCAAAAAAAAATGAACCATTGGAATAAAACCCACTTAAAAAAAAAGGGAATCACCCAATAAAACCTTTGCCCAAAAACCTTAGCAAAAAATCTACAGCAAACCTTCAAATCTACAGCAAACCTTCTTGCTGCTTGGTGTATACGGGGTTGAGTAGGATGTATTTACATTGGTTTTTGTTAGAATAGTGGTTTCTATCTTTGTTGGAGTTGCTATTGCAAGTTAATTCTAATATTAATTCAAATTGTATGAAATAAGTGTTTAATACCCTTAAAAATAGAGCCACCTAAGCCTTCGACCAGTCAAATGCCTAGGTGTCAAATGCCTAGGTGGGGAAAGGCATATGCTGTGGAATATTTCCAGATCCAAAGGCTGGGGCTCCACGAGAGCATCATCTGCAAGAACAGTCTCCCTTAAATTTAGGACTTCTTTAGTTAACTAGTTTATATGCAAATGGTGCCAGAGCTATTCATTCTTCTGTATGTCCAGTATGCTTCTTCAACAGGCAGTGCTTTTGTCAACTGCATTTGTCTGCAATGCAAACACTTGAAACACATTGCTCATATGACAGACCTCAAATGCACAAGCTACCGCTATGTGCCATCTTATTGGTCAGTATCAGGTTGAGTAGCATGTCTCATCCTCGTGAAAAGCGCCCAGATTCCAGGCCTTCTTCACATGTCTACAGATTCCGGAACGTGTCATATCATACAAGCATTGCTGCTACAAAAGGGTGATCCCCTTGGCTGTTAATCTCCTATGCACTTCCACCTTCACTAAGATTTTCCCCTATTAAGGATCCTATAGTCTGTTGCACCAATCCATCTAGCATCTGATGCATATATATTTGACAGCAATATATATGGAATTGCATTTTCTGGATCCAAATCGAACATCTCTTTTGCAACCATTTTACCTAGTCCAATGTCAGCAAACATTCTGCAACCACCAAGCAAGACCCTCCAAGACATAACAGTAGGCTCAAATGGCATATTCGCCATAAATTGCTTAACCTCATCCAACCATCCTGCACGTCCAAGAAGATCCATCGTACAGTTATTATGCTCAACCGTAAGGGTTATGCAGTGGTCACTTATAGACACAAAAGAATGCATGCCTTCATTAACGGAGCCAGCATGGCCACAAGCAGAAAGAATACTGACAAATGTGACATCTGTGGGCATTGTGCCCTTGGCCAGCATTTCCTCAAGGAGGCGGAAAGCATCAACAACATGCCCATGTTGTGCATATGCTGCAATTGTAGCATTCCAAGAGACAACATTCCGTACAGCCATTCTAGAGAAAACAGTCTGTGCATCTTCAAGGCTTCCACAGTTCGCATACATATTTACAAGGGCAGTCCCTATGCTTGCATCTAAATGTAACTCTGTCTCCTTTATCTGAGCATGAATTTGCCTCCCTTCGGCAAGTGCGGCGTGACCTGCACATGCAGAAAGAATGCTCATAAAAGTGGCCTTGTCTGGGATTCCATTTTCCTGCTGCATTTGATGAAAGACATCTAATGCCATACAGTGATTTCCATGCAAGACATACATTGAAATTATAGTGTTCCATGACACCACATTCTTGACGATTAGCTTATCAAACAAAGCATGTGCATCTTCCAGCTTCCCACATTTACCATACATGTTCACAAGTGCAGTTCCAATAACCACATCAGTGTCAAGCCCAGTTTCTTTTAGTAAATTATGTACCTCCTTGCCTTCGGCTAGGGCTGCTTGGCTGCCGCATGCAGAAAGAATACTAACTACTGTGATTCTGTCTGGCAATAAGCCCTGCTTTTGCATTTGACGAAATAAATTAACTGCATCCTTGCCCTTTCCATGTTGAGCATAAGCCGCCATCATCGTATTCCATGTTACTGCATTTCTCTCTGGCAGCTTCTCAAACACTGCACGCGCAGCATCTATATTACCACACTTGCCATACATGGTAATGAGTGCATTTCTCACAATCACATCACAATCACTACCAGTTTCCAAAATGTGGGCATGAACCTGTCTTCCTGCATTCAAGGCTTCATATGTTGAGCACGCTGAGAGGATGCTAACAAATGTAACTTTGTTAGGTCTAATACCTTCTAATTCCATGTGTTCAAAGAGATGCATGGCCTCCTCAATGTTGCCATGCGTCGCATATGCAGAGATCATGGCGGTCCAGGTAACTACGTTCTTCTTAGAGACATTATCAAACACAGTTCTTGCAACATCAGGCTTTCCACAGTTCCCATACATATTAACAAGGGCATTTCCCAGTTTGGTACCTTCTTCAACATCACTTTCCATAATGCAAGCATGAATGCGCTTGCCTTCGGCAAGATATGGACCACTTGCACAAGCGGAAAGACCACTGATGAAGGTAATGCTGTCTGGAAGTATGCATCCTTGCTCCATTTTCCGCAGGAGAGATAATGCTTCCTTGGCCTTTCCATGCTGGGCATATGCTGAAATTATTGCAGTCCATGAGAAGTGATCATGCAGGCGCATTTTGTCAAAAACTGATTGCGCATCTTCCAGACTCCCCATTTTGTTATACATATTGATAAGTGTGGTTCCAACAACAATGTCTGAATCATACCCTCTCGCTATTACATATCTGTGCATTTTCATTCCATCATCTAAAGGTACATGATTAGAACAGGCAGAAAGACAACTAATAAATGTAGATTTATCAGGTGCAATGCCCTGTTTCTCCATTTGATGGAAAAGCTGTATTGCCTCCCTACCGTATTCATTTTGAGCATATGATAAAATCATGAGGCTCCATGAAAAAAGGTTCCTCCATGTCATTTTATCAAACAATGATCGGGCATCAGATAGAGCGCCACACTTGCAATACATCTGCAAAAGGACATTGCTTAATTCCATGTCTTGCTCATATCCAAATTGTATAATGCGATCATGTATGTGCTTACCTTCACTTATATCAGCTAGATTAGTACAAGCAGAAAGAACGTTGAATAATGTGGTCTTATCTGGTTCCGTGTCTTGTAACTCCATTTCTCGGAAGAGACTTAGAGCATTTTGCTCTTCTCCATGTTGAGTGTAAGCTGCAATCATTGCATTCCACGACACTAGGTTCCTTTGAGGCATTTTGTCAAACAACTCTCTTGCATATTCTAAATACCCATAATGGCCATATGTTGCAATCATAATTGTCCAAGAAAATACATTCTTTCCATCAATAGTGTCAAAAACAGTCCTGGCATTGCTGAGTGAACAACATCGACCATACATCTGCACAAGAAGATTACCCAGAAACCTCTCTCTTACATGACCATCTTTGATAATGTGGGCATGGACATGCTTCCCTGATGAAAATGCTTTTGCAGAAGAATATTGCCTTAGCAAAGCCACATAACTAGAACTTCCAGCACTTTCCCCTTGCTCGAGGACGTTCTCCGTCTGTGTAGTTATCTGCCTTGAATAAGCAAAAACTGCCAACAATCTGAGCTCACACATCCCACAGACAACAATGACAAAATCAGATGCCACAGGAAGCCAGTTAATACGTGCTTTCCTTGCCATTTCTTTGAACCGCCAACGGCTATAAAATTTAACATATTCAGAATGGCCCTTTCAATCGAAGTACTATATAAGATAACAGTATAGGCGATAAATTGGAAGTCTAACCTGCAGGCCAGGTAAATCATCGGGCCATATTATTTGCGCCCTTCCACAGATCACTGCTGCCATCGAGGTCGGATAACCCGCTACTTGGTGGTCCGTCACAAATCTATGAAGACAGCTGCATTCCTTTTGGTAGAAGAAATTGTATGAGCTTTATCGATGAGCAGAATTACCTTCTGTATCTGCAGCGAATCTACCTAAAGAATGAACAACCACCTTAAAAAAGACGTATCCCCAAGTTGAACTCTCCTGCATTGAAAAAGCTAGAAAAGCAAATAGATGCAGCAACAGCAAGGAAACCATGGCTTTAATGGCAGGTTAGACTTAATCCAACTCATACATTAGCCAAATTGAAAACTGAAAACCCCATCCAACGTCAAGTCAATCTGCCTTTGAGAATGGAATCTGTTTTTATCGTACCGGACACCAATTAGCCTATGGGACTCAAAGAACAGCAAACTGGCCTATGGATTCAAACAAAAAGAATAGCACAAAAAGAGTGTCAGGGTTAAAAAAAACCTCGCCTTAAGGGTTTTCAAGGTAAAATCTTAGCAGTAATAAGCATGTTGATAAACTGTACAATGATATTTTAGGGTACAATTCAATACCATGCCGGAGGGCATATTTGAGTGCGTGTATCCATGACCCCTTGAAAATATGATCTCAATAAGCCCACAGAGGCCATATCTAAAAGCGCATGTAGCGGCCCGTTAAGCGAGACTAACTCAATATAGCGTGCCCAGATATGATCGAAAGCTAGACAAGTCTGAAGGGCATGGCATTCATCCTCAATGGCTCCCTGCTGATAACACTGACATATCACATGTCCTCACGTGCTTCCCAAATCCATTTGCGTGTCTCAATGCGGAGTCTATGTGCATCTTGCGAATGGAAGCTATCAGCATGTGCCTCTTCATCGACAAATGTGTACACAGGTAGCGTTGTGGACCTCGTGTGAGCATGGGATTGGTAGTGTGTGCCATTTAAGTTCCATGGCACCCCCGTCCCAGAGTTCGTTAAGAAGCAAACATCAAGGTATTGCCTTATATAAGTGATGGTGGTCTTCTTCAGTTTGGATATGTATGCGCGTGTGCCTGCACATTCCATTGGAAGAACCATTGGGCTCGTTTCTCCTTCCAGCTGGCTTTAAAGGGGCAGTGGACTTAATGTTAGAACTAGACAACACGTTCAATCTTATCCTAGCAAAGATGTCATTCAACTTCACTCTTATGATAATTCAGGCTTATCAAATCTTATTTATTCTTCACAACACCATTAGCATTTCAATCAAACCCTTCACACCAGCAAGGAAGCCACATTATGGTCAATAATTCCTTGCTCAAATCAATCTTCAAAAAAAACCAACAAGTAAGCACTAGTCAACTTGGGATATAATTCTTCAACCATTAAAATAAATCCCAATACAAAATATTGCAAATGATCACTGTAGCAGAGGGATTGACTGAATTCCCGTAGCAACGTTGACTGCCTCCATTCGATCGTATATGAGACGGATCAAACCATCCTTGGACCCGAATGATTCTTTAAGGCTCTGCTTCACCTTATAATAGAACTGTCCGGCGGTTAAGGCATCATTCATGCTTTCCAATCTGAGGCTGTTGTCTATTGAACTATATCCCACGGGCTTGGCTAAGGAAATCTGCTACTTTCGATTTATCCCACATACCTGCTTTAGGAAAGCACATAAAGCACATAAAGCACTTATGTGACGGTCCAGGGGAATATACGCCATAAATACGTATATTCCTGGATCCGTCACCATACAAGTCTATCTTCATAGCCTTGTATACCATAGATTGTGGCACTAGGGGGCATGGCTAAGTTATTCTCATAACTTAGCCAACCATAGGTTAAGCCATTATCCACGTGGCCTTAACCTATTGGGGCACCGCCACACAGGACTCACCCGATTGGTGGCACGTGGCATCCTAGGTGGACCTAACTCATATAGGCATAAACCCTAACCCTAGACCTCTTTCCAGCCCTAGCACCCAGAGACTCACCTACTCGTTCGAAACCCCGTTTCGAACATCGTTTGCTGTGGCATAGACCGGTGCAGCGCCCCGGCAGGTAGACTCGCTCTTGGAGTAGGAGCGGCATCTCGTGAGCTCTGAGACCATGGAGGCACACCTGGATCCGAGGGAGAGCTTCAGGAGCGGTATGTAGGATAGTGGTTGTGATAGCTCATCCGAAATTAGCATTCCGTATATGCTAGTATTTGTATCTAGAGTAGAGCCATCCTAGAACCCATATTCAACATCTTGAACCCTAATCAAGGAACCCTAACTATTAGTTAGATTTGTATGATTAGGTTAAGATGTTCTTCTTATGATTATTCTCATGATGTGATGATTATGTGATGATGGTTGATCATGTTTGCTCCTCTTGTATTGGGAAGGGGGTAGAGACCTAGAGCCATATGTAGTATGCTCCTAGAGTAGATCCCTTAGTTCCTATTAGTTGCGGCCTGCATATAGGAGCCCACCAGGCTATTGAGGCTATGATATGACTCAAAGACCATATAACGGGGCTAGAGGGAGCGGAGGGAGGATCCCCGCCGAAAGTGGGGGCTTCGGGATCCCATAGTGGGCTAGGCTTATGGTCGGTCACTTCGTGGGCCGAGCATGGGTCCGACACCTCCCGGGGCAATGGTGTCGCCGCCTCCTCGAGCCGCAAGTGTTGGCTTGGCTCTCGCTTTGGGGGTTAAGTCGGCACGAATCGCGGTGTCGCCACGATTCTCTAGCCGCCCACCTTAACCTCTAGACCCCGGAAGGGGAGATGCAACCCTTCCCGCCTCATCTCCACCGTGGAGATGCAACCCGGAGTAGTCCCGATGGGTGATGCCATGGGATTGCGTGATCCTGGAAGGCTAGAGTCATGCCGAGCCCGATTTAGCCCATCCGCAGTATGCACAGAGGGGCGGATGGAGTGGTCAACCCTAGCCATTGTTCTATATGCCCCCGCCATTGCCATGACTCGGTCTGCTCTATCTTGAGGCCTAGCGGTCCACATCCTCCTTACGAGTCTGAGCCGGGGTAGGAGCTCTCATGTTTTATGGTTCGTGATTATCATCTTTGCCTTGGTTTATGAGTGATGCACTACCCTTCGAGGTAGTATTTGTATATGTTGATGCTAGTTCGACGTGTTATCGCCTGTTATAGGAGCCCATAGGGGAAGGGCGCCAAGACACCTTCAGTGTTCCCTTCCGCACTAAGAGTCACCCTCGAGTGCGGGGTAGACGAAGCGGCCCATGCTTGCCGAGCCGGATGGGGGATTTCTACGCCGAGTGTACAAATGGGCCAGACGCTTAGCGGGGAGCGTCACAATGGTATCAGAGCGATGTTCTTGGTTGACCAAGAACTAGCACCGACCATAAACTATGAAGTAGTCTAACAGCCTATAGGGGGTGTGAAATAAACATTTCCACCATTGAACCGCTAAAATGGGGAAAAAAATTTCTCCTAGGTAGTGGGTCGAATTAGGCTAAGTGTTAGACGAAGATTTGAGTGAGTCAAACGAACCTTCTAGTAAATTTGAGTGAAAATTATGCATCTGCATCAAATTTCACCTAAAATGGGTCAAGAATCATGCCAATCGGAGACCCAGTGAAAAATGGCGAAATTCATAAATTGCACTTCAACCATTAGGAAAATTCGAAAATTTAAGATAATATCAATTAATATAGGTTAATATATACATCAATAGTTAAATAATTATTAAATATCTTGTAATTAATAAGGGGGCTAATAAATAGGGGTAATTATGGTAGGAGAATATTCCTGTGGACCCTCCTTTTAAATATCCGACACCTCATTTTCTCTCTCAACCCTTCACCTCCAACTCTCTTGCTCAAATTTCACACCCATTTTCTCGATCCATAAGATATGGCTCGCACCAAACAAACCTACTGGAAGTCTGGACCAAGACCTACCCTCTCCATGGCGCAGTGCAGGGCTTACATGTGAAGAAGATCCCGAGCACCTCCGACCCAAGAAAGGGGAAGAGGAGCTTCCCCGCCAGCCAGCCGGGCGACACGTATCATGATGCCGAGGAGAGCCCCAGCAGCAGCTGGCCATCTGGAGGCACACAGAGAACAGATGAGTCTCGCCACTTTGGGGCCACAGCATACCGAGGTGGAACAAGAGGTGGAAGAGCAAAAGCAAAGAAGCCAGGAGGAAGCGGGCCTTCAAAGGCCCAAAAAGAAGGGAAAGGAAAAGTAGCAGAGAGGGCCTGAGGAGAGGGCCGCTTAGGGAAGAAAAGGGAGAGAGAGAGGGGAGCTGAGGGAGCAAGAGCCACCTTTACGGGAAGAAGAGGAACGATGGCCCTCACGGACCATCGCTATTGATGAGCCTCACCGGGAGGAAGAGGAGCAGGAGGGCGGGATGAAGAAGAGGAGGAGGAGGGGCAGCAGACCCCGACGCTAGGCCACCCTACCCCAGTGGCCTGAACCACCTAAGGTGGTGAAGAAGCAAAAGGTAGGGGGAGCGGGCATTCAAGGCCCAGCAGGACCGCGAAGTTTAAGCGGAAGATGGTGGTGATAAAGGAGTACCTTCGCCGCTGGACGAGGTACAATGAGTGGTATTGCCGCCGTGAGGTGCAAAAGGTTGGGTGGGCGGCAGTCAAGAAGAACCAGCCCAAGCCACCCCCACCTAGGGCCGAAAAACCCAAGAGGGTTCACCACGGGCCGTAACAAAGACACGCCTCGGGAAGCTTAGGGAGATTCGCACTTTCGGATGTGCACGAATCTCCTCGATAAGGAAGGCGCCCCTTCAGCGCCTCCTTAGAGAGGTGTTGCAGCAGCTCCGACCGATTATAGGGTTACCCCCTCTAATGACCCGGCCCCAAAGAGGCTTCCCGGGCGAGCTGGTCCAGCTCTTCGAGGAGGGAAACCTTCAAGCGCTATCCATGCTAAGCGGTAACCCTTATGCCCAAGGATATTCACTTAGCACCTGAGGATCCGGCAGGAGAGGCCCTAGGCCTCAAATTTTGTAAATTTTGTAGAAAAATTAAAATTTTCATGTAATTGTGTTTCTTATTAATATAAAAGTCATTTTCCTCCGTGAAATTAGAAAAATGTTGTACGCTTTGAAATGTAGGAAATAGAACCCAATTGTGGTAGAATTCTTCATAGCATGTCTAGAAACACCCTAGAAATCATGACTACAACAAAATTTTGGCAAAAAATCATCAAAAATGCCAAAATTTGGGCCAACCGGTGAGACCGCGGATGGCCTCTCACAAGGCCCCGCACGCGGCTGCGTTCTGGATTCACCCCGCCTACCCCCAAAAACATGCTTTTTTTGGTGTCAGGCTTTGCTCAAAATAAGTTGCTAGTTAGGTTAGAATCGCCCAATTAGCCATATTAGCATCTTCAAATTCCCTAAATTGACCAAAAAATTGGCCCAAAACAGGCCAACCGGTGAGATCAAGGCCAAATGCGTCAAGGCTCAAGGGACGCTGAGGCCATCCGCTGATTCACCCGGTCAGCCATCTTTGAGCCAAATTAGCCAAATTTGATCCAACAAATTGCCATGTAGTGTTTCTTGCTTTGTTTTGCTTAAGTTTGCACTTCATGGTAGTTCATTTGGACACCCAGAGCCATAGAACCAAGGTCCTCTTAAGTAAGCACCTTTTTGCACGAACCCCGAGGTCACCCATAGTCTATAAAAATAGGTCTCATTTGCCATTTTTCATTCTACTCTGAATCGCTCCCCAACCCTTAGGCGATTTTCTCGATCCTCCACCGATCTTTGCAAGCCATTTTCTACACCCTTTCCTCGCTCAATGGCCCAAAGAACTTTGAGAGATGGTACAATGTCGCCACCATATCCATCGCCTTCCAAGAGATCAAGCCTTCTCTCGGTTTGATCACTTGTTTGATCTTCACGCAACTTTGACTAGAACACCCTACTACACGGACATTATGTGCCAATATGACCAGCAGGTCCTGCCTTGGGAAGTTAGACTGCCTCCTAGGGGAGGGAATTGGGTTTCTCTTGAGACACTTACCCAAGCCTTAGGTCGAGAGTTGGCAGGATCCAAAGGCAAGAAGCAGCTATGGGATAGGACTAGGACCATGCCCGATTACATGACCTGCAGACATAATAGGCATAGGTACCTTTCAGCTCAGACAGCCCTTGCCCTCTTCATGCACTATAAGTCAATCAACAAAGTAGGGGAACCCTCTGTTCAGCCCTTAGACTTAGCGCCACTTGATACCCAGAGAGCCCGTGATCAAATCCTCGAATATAGAGTCCTCCGCCTACGAATACTATGGCACGACGCCGAGCACCATCTCTACAGATCCATGAAGACTACGAGCAGCTAGGGGAGCAGAACCCAGAATGGGAGAGCAGGGAGGCAACAAGAATGCGGAGGTATGCGTTGAGGCATGACGACGACGGAGAACAAAATACCGACCCACCAAATGGCATCACAGCCTTTGTCACCGAGATAGTCATCGACGGGAGGAGTACATTTTTGCGAATGACATCCTCAACTTGTCCCATCGCCGAATGTGGGTCTCCTGATCGATGAGCTCTTGGGCATGATAGCACACGAAGAGCACGCACTCATCGACTACTCATACCAGAGATCCCAAGGGAGCCGGCGAGAGACACTCTTATGCCGGGGAGACAATGTCGGATATAGCAGCCTATCGCCAGATAAGGGAGATCTATCGACGCAGAACCTATCATCTCGCAGGAGGAGTTCCAGCAGATACGAGCACACTCTACAAACCGTGGAAGGGCCCAAGCTCAAGCCGACCGCCCCGAGCCAGAGCATGAGGGAAGGGTCCAAAGAAGATCAACTTGGACAATGCAACCAGCATGTGGAGGGGATCATGAAGACCGATGGCGCGGATGCCTACGGTGAAGCGTACCGAGGAAGGGCACCGGATCGCGAGGCGAGGGAAGGGCACGGCTTCGCTACTATCTTCCAGCCCTCACCAAGGGCAAATGATAGTCTTCCACAAGGAGTTCAGCCCAAGGGGAAGAACTGCGGCACTTCTCATAGCACTTTCTCTTCGGCAAAGCACTCAAGATATACGCCCATGCCGATCACATCATTCTTTTCAACAGTAAGGGGCGCAGGCCCATTGCCTCGACTTTGCGAGAGGGCACCTTAGGGACGCAACACTTTCAAAGGTAGCAAAGAATAAAGACCGAACTTCCTGAACCGAGATGGCCCGAGCACTTGAAGGAAGATCGACGAGGAACATCTTGCGCAATCCCCAAGCAAGGCCTCCGATTCGGGGATGTCAAGAACTTCTTCAGCTTTCTCGAGGCCAATTGAATAATTGTGAAATTTTCTTAAGTTTTGTGCTAAATGTTTCGTGGTACCCATTATGCTAAGATATATCTACCTTATCATGTAATCCTTATGTATTAATGACTATTAACCGCTTTGTCAATGTAAGGCTTTGTATGATTTCTTATAACTAAAGATAATTCAATTGCAAGTAAAATTGATCAACATCTAACCCAAATAAAATGTATTGATGATCAATCCTTGCAAAGAAGGAACTCAAGTGCGTGGATCTCAAGATCAGCACCGACCACGCAATTGGGTACCAAGGAACTTGTTTGGCGAGAACAGAAGACTTTGAGCAGATATGTCACCGCAGGCAAATAACGCAAGGTTGGTGCGATGAGGAACCGATGCAACACCTCATCAACTCGGGCGACACCTCTCATGAATGCACAGAAGATGGTCCTCCACCTCCACCTTGTTTTCCCGTGGTGACGAAGTCCCCGCCAGAAGGGGAGGGCAACCAGGGGAACGCCGTGATAGGAGAAGGAAGAGGAGAACCAGAGTCCATCATCATCTAGCTCCAAAATTTCATCGATAGCTCTTCCAGTGAGGATAGCTCCGGCTCGACAAATCACCGGGCACACCTAAAGCAAGGAAAAGAGCAAGAAAGACAGATGACTATCGTAAAAAGGTGGATAGTGCTATGAGCAATGTATGGAAGACAAGGAAGCTCGGCCAGTTCTCGTGGAAAGACAGATCGCATGGAGGTCAAGCATGGCTTGATGAAATGGAAGAATTTGGCAACTCATACGGTATGAAAGACAAGGACATAGGGAAAGTTGCTACAAACTAACCTTATTGGACCGGCAAGGATCCGTGGAAGGGATATGCTAAATCCAACAAGTCAAGAGGAACAATTGCGTGTTTAAGACCTTCAAAGAAGGCTTTCCGCAAGCACTATGTGCCAAGGTCTCATACTAGTAGACGATTCAAAGCAGCTTTTACAAAGTTGAATCGGGTAGCTTATCGCTGGCTAAGTATACCAAGAATTTATGAGGCTCGTGATCGCATGTTCCTGAGTCTCGTGAGAGGCGAGCCGTGGATACTTACATTGAGGGGTTGAACAAAGAATATCAAGAGGCTTGTTAGAGCAATCAACCCAAGTCAGCTTGCACAGCCGAAGATAAAGCTATAAGTTTAGAAGAGGCACCAAAGAACTCCAAAGCAGAGAAGCAAATAACCTTCGGGGTAAGAGTTCGTGGCGATCGTGGACAATATCGTAAGCAATCAGCCAGCCTACACCATCGTGGAGTCAAAGAAGAAGGTAAGGGTCGAGCAAAGCTTTTGGGGACCGTAATCCACGTAATGCATCGTGGGCAGCGCTTTTAAGCCGCCTCCTAGACAACACAAGGAAAAGAGACAGAATGCATTGAGAAAAAGCTATGTTTCGGTGCTTCCAACCAGTGGCACCGAACACACGATTGTCCATTCGCCATGCAAATTTTGGCGTAACTCTTGGATTGGGACTCCCCAACAGTAGTTTTAGGGCGAGGACGACGACCAGCCAGGAGGGCCGTGACTTCATAGATGGTGAGTGCCACATATGTGCAAACATTGAGACAGTGATATAGAGAATCACTAATCGGCCATCGCCATGACGGATCATAGATAGTAATCCTTATGTAGTCCCTATAGATACAGTAGCTCTCATAATTTTGCATCTCCTAGATTGGTCGCTCTAATGAAGAACAAGGTATTGAAGTCTAAGCCAAGGCCGAGAGCTATGGCAAATGGTTTCATTCGCACACTAAGGGAGGAGGATCACCTTTGATATAGACCTTAGTGGGGCTAAGTGGCCGATGGGAGCGTAAGTCATGGACATCGGAAGATATGATCCGATAGTGGGGATGGAATTTTTGAAGCCAGCCAAAGCCATGATTGATTGGCGACCGAATGAAGTCACCATGACGGCACCGCACGGCAAAGTTGATAGTGAAAGGTAAGAAGCTAGATTCTCCTATGCGCGGCATTTCTTTGAAGCAGCTAAGGAAGAGTATAGAAAGGAATAAGGTGGATTACATCTTGAGGATGGAATCGCTTGAGCCGTGCAAGCAGGATGGAAGTGACCCAAAGGGAAATCGCTTGCCCAAAGCAGATAGCAAGGCTTATTTCAGAGTTCAAGGATGTATTTCGATGAAATCCGCAGCTGCCACCTTATAGGGGTGTGGAATGTGAGATCACATTGGCTCCTGGATGCGAAGCCTACCAAGAAGGCGCCATATAGAATGAGCACCCCGAATTGATTGAGCTCAAGAAGCAGCCTTCGAATTGCTCGAGCTTGGATTTATAAGAGCAAGTGTGTCTCCTTTCGAGCACCTATACTCTTTGTGAAGAAGAAAGATGGGAGCTTAAGAATGTGATAGACTATCGCCAAATTTTAATAAGCGCATCGATAAAGAACAAGTATGCATTGCCAAGGGCGATGATCTAATGGACCGCCATAAGGAGCAAAGGTATTCTCTAAAATTGATTTGAGGTCGATACCATCGATAAGAATAAAAGAAGAGGATATCCATAAGACCGCCGTTTAACGCTGATGGTCATTTTGAGTTTACAAGAATGCCCTTTGACTATCGAATGCTCCAAAGAACGCTTTATGCGCCTCATGAACGACATCTTCGTGAGACTTCTTGGATGAGTTTGTTATTGTCTTCTTCGACGACATCCTAATCTACAAAGAAGTCCCTTGAGGAGCATTGTCGCGATCTCGTGAAAGTGTTGGAGAAGTTGAGACGCCATCTGGTTGTATGGGAAGCTCTCTAAGTGCCACTTTGCAACAAAGTCGAAAGTGGAGTATTTGGGGCATGTAGTAACGTCCGAGGGAATCTCCACGATCCATCTAAGATTGAGGCAATAGTTGATTGGCCAGCTCCAAGGAATGTGGCGTAAGTAAGAAGCTTTCGGGTTGGCGGATATTACGTAAAGTTCGTGAAGGACTTTGCTAAGTGGGCGCCCCTCCGCCTGACCTCACTAAGGCCAAGAAGATTAAGGATTGGGCTAGCCATTGGTTAGAGAAAGTCCAAGCTTCTTTTGAGAAGCTTAAAGAGGCCTTAACAACAAATCTCACTTGTTCTCCTGATCCGAAAGTAAAGATAAGTTGGTAGCAACAGATGCAAGCAAGATAGCAACAAAAGCGCCCTTGATGCAAGAAGGAAGGGTAGTCGCCACGACTGAAGAAGATGAACGACGCCGAAAGCACGCTACCCAACCCATGATCGAGCTGCTAGCCATTGTCGTGGCATTGAGGATATGGAGGCATTATCTGGCGGAAGGAATTTTCAGTTGGATACCGATCACCGAGCCTTCAAGATCTTTTTTCACCCAGCCACCCTCAACTTAAGGCAAAGGAGGTGGATGGAATTCCTTGAGGAGTATGATTTTGATATTATATATAAGCCCGGTAAGCTTAATGTTGTAGCGATGCCCTCTCCGTGAGACCATTTCGCATAAAGGACGCATTGTAATGCGATTTCCACTCTTTCGAAAGTGAGTTTGGCAAGAAGATTGAGGAGTCATTGCCAACGATGTGGACTTCAAGGAGGTATGGGGAAGTCTTTCCAAGGAAGCCGTAATGTATAAGGAGCGGAAGCCTTCAAGCATTATAAGAAGGAAGGCAACCTGTTGTATCACAAGCATAAGTTATGTGTGCCCGAATCATCGTGGGTAAGGAAGCTAATTCTTCATGACACACATAACAGCCCAATAGCGAGGCATGCCGGCTTCATGAAGACCTATTTCAAGATTCAAGTAGCTACCGCCAGAATGAAGAGGCGATAGCTGCATATATTCGAGATTGCCAGCTATGTCGCTGAGACCAAAGCGGAGCAACTTCGATTCCGTGTGCTCTTGAGCCATTGGGGGTGCCAAATGCAAAGTGGGAGGTCATAAGCATGGATTTCATCACAGGTCTCCCTAGAACTCTTCGAGGCAAGGATGCATTGATGGTTGTCGTAGATAAGTTATCTAAGATGGCACATTTTGTGCCTTGCAAGACTACTGACACCGCATTAGATACTGCCAAGTTATTTGTAAGGGAGATTTTCAGACTCCATGGCATGCCTCGGGAGATAATATCTGATAGGGATTCCAAGTTTATGAGTGCCTTCTGGCAGGACCTCTTCAGCACCATTCAGACGAAGCTCTCCATGAGCACGGCATATCATCCCCAAACAGATGGCCAGACGGAAAGGACGAATCGGATCATTGAGGACATGCTTCGAAGCTATGTGTGGAATAAGCAATCCAAGTGGGATGAGTACATCCACTTGGTGGAATTCGCCTACAACAGTGCCAAGCAGGAGTCATCTCAGATGTCTCCTTTCATGGTAAATTACGGGTACCAGTGCTTAACCCCGGATACCTGGCACAATCCTGTGTCCAAGGTAGAAGTATCCCAGCAGATGTTAGGGGATATGCAGCAGCTAGTGGAAGAAGTAAGGGGTTATTTATTGGCAGCAAGAAGTCGGCAGAAGAGTGTAGCCGACAAGCACAGGACCGTAAGAGAATTCAAGGTAGGCGATAGCGTCTGGTTGAAGATAAAGGTGAAGCAAGCCAAGCTGCGGATTGGGAGCTGCAAGAAGCTTGCCCCTAGGTGGGCTGGTCCGTTCAAGATTTTGGAGAGAGTGGGCTCTCAAGCCTACAAGTTGGATCTTCCAGCCCATCTCAAGGTTCACAAGGTCATCCACGTAAGTTTATTAAAAAGGCACAATCCTAACCCTGAGGAGGTTTTGGATACTCCAACCTTGTTGGAAATGACGGAGGAGCAAGTAGAAATAGTGCCTGAATTGCTTCTTGATAAGTCATTCAAGAAGACTAGGAGGTCTCAGTTCCTCCAATATTTGGTTAAGTGGAAGCACTTACCCGTGGAAGATGCGACATGGGTATTGAAGCAAGACTTGGAGAAGCAATACCCAGAGTTTATGAAGCAGTTTGATGGGCTTAGTCGCCTCCGACTTGGTCGACCCGACTTGCCGGTGGTTAGCTAGTATGTTGTTAGTTAGTTTTAAGCCCGGGCGCATGCATTCTAGTTACTAGGGTGCATGTGCCGTAACCTTGATCGTGTGGGCGATGATGGGATACGCCTTTAGGGCATTCTCTAGGCCACACGCACCAAGAGGTGCGCATGACCATTAGGGTCATGTGAGTGAGGAATGAGGCATGGTGGGCGATGATGGGACATCGATCGGATGATCTCTATGCCACGATGCGGGCACGCACACCGGGCCGAAGGAGGGTCATGGTGAAGGTTAAAGTGATCATGCGCGATGATGGGATCGTGAGACGTTCCCTAGCTTCAAACCCGTGGGGCATGATGCACTAGGGGTACTCGGCACCGGGTAACCGAGTACAAGGTAGCACTCGATCATGGGCGATGATGGGAGCATCTTAAATGATCCTTAAGCTCAAATCCGAAAGGGCCATGATCTTGGGCAAGGTAGTAGGACAACCTTGAGTCAGTAGTTCGGCTCAAGGAGGTAAGGGGGGTGGTCCCCTAAAACCACAAATTATTAACTAAACTAACGTAATGTGCTCCTTTTGCAGGCAAGTAGAAGGTGGACTTCAACGAGGAGCACATTACGAGAAGATAGGGGGAGCCATAATTTAGATTATGAACCCTAATAACTCTTACAATAATGTTTTAAATTATCGTAAGAAATAACCGTGTTTAGGCTATATAATTTTGTATAAGTACAAATATAGCCTAAATTTTTGACTTGAACTAATAAAACTTGATTACTATAATAAACTAAAGGTTATGACATGTTGTTGCTTGTGCAGGCATAAGGTAGATTCGTCACCTTAGCGCAATGTTTGGGACAAAGATTGTCCTAAGGGGGAAAATGTGATCGGTCCAGGGAATATACGCCATAAATACGATATTCCCTCGATCCACCATACAAGTCTATCTTCATAGCCTTGTATACCAAAGATTGTGGCACTAGGGGCATGGCTAAGTTATTCTCATAACTTAGCCAACCATAGGTTAAGCCATTATCCACGTGGCCTTAACCTATTGGGGCACCGCCACACGGGACTCACCCGATTGGTGCCCACGTGGCATCCTAGGTGGACCTAACTCATATAGGCATAAACCCTAACCCTAGACCTCTTTCCAGCCCTAGCACCCGTGAGACTCACCTACTCATTCGAAACCCCGCTTTCAACATCGCTTGTCAGGCATAGACCGGTGCAAAGAGTCTCCCGCCAGGTAGACTCGCTTCTTGGAGTAGGAGCCGCATCTCGTGAGTCGAGACCATGGAGGCACACCTGATCTGGAGGGAGAGCTTCAGAGCGTATGTAGGATAGTGGTTGTGATAGCTCATCTGGAAATTAGCATTCCAGATATGCTAGTATTTGTATCTAGAGTAGAGCCATCCTAGAACCCATATTCAACATCTTGAACCCTAATCAAGGAACCCTAACTATTAGTTAGATTTGTATGATTAGGTTAAGATGTTCTTCTTATGATTATTCTCATGATGTGATGAGTATGTGATGATGGTTGATCATGTTTGCTCCTCTTGTATTGGGAAGGGGGGTAGAGACCTAGAGCCATATGTAGTATGCTCCTAGAGTAGATCCCTTAGTTCCTATTAGTTGCGGCTCAGGCATAGGAGCCCACCGGGCTATTGAGGCTATGATATGACTCAGCACCATATAACGGGCTAGAGGGAAAGCGGAGGGAGGATCCCCACGAGTGGGGGCTTCGGGGATCCCATAGTGGGCTAGGCTTATGGTCGTCACTCACTGCGGGGGCTCGGCATGGGTCCGACACCTCCCGGGGCAATGGTGTCGCCGCCGCCTCGAGAGCCGCAAGTGTTGGCTTGGCTCGCTTTGGGGGTTAAGTCGGTACGAATGGGTGTGTCGCCACGATTCTCTAGCCGCCCACACCTGAACCTCTAGACCCCGGGAAGGGGAGATGCAACCCTTCCCGCCTCATCCGGACGAGGGAGATGCAACCCCGAGTAGTCCCGATGGGTGATGCCATGGGATTGCGTGATCCGGAAGGCTAGAGTCATGCCGTAGGCTGATTTAGCCCATCCGCAAAGTATGCACGGAGGGGCGGATGGAGTGGTCAACCCTAGCTATGCCAGCCCTAGCCATTGCCATGACTCTGGCTCCTCGCTCTATCTTGAGGCCTAGCAAATCCGGCCATCATCCTCCCACGAGTCCGAGAGCAGGGTAGGAGCTCTCATGTTTTATGGTTCGTGATTATCATCTTTGCCTTGGTTTATGAGTGATGCACTACCCTTGGGTAGTATTTGTATATGTTGATGCTAGTTCGACGTGTTATCGCCTGGCCGCTATAGGAGCCCATAGGGGAAGGGCGCCAGACACCTTTCAGTTCCCTTCCCACTAAGAGTCACCTCGAGAGTGCGGGGGTAGGCGAAGGGCCCATGCGCTTGAGCCGGATGGGGATTCCGCCGGGAGTGTACGGTGGCCCCAGACGCTTAGCGAGGGCGCCACAACTTATATGTATAAAGCACTTATATGCATTCGCTTTGCATCTTCAATCAAGCTTGACTTTACAACCCACGCCACGCTTCTCATAGGTTGTTTTTGTAGCTACAATATATTCACCACCACGCTTCTCATGAATATAAGATGACAATTTTTCTAAATTCCTTATAATATGACATGACTTACATTTTCAACACTTCCCCTTCATGTCATATCTCCTTATGTCATATCCGAATCATGCATGATTTGCTTTCTCGAGCTCGAAACCTTTTCTCCTCGCCGTAACCTTTGTCAAAATATCTCGCACCTGCTTATCTCGTACTAATATAATTAACTTGATCAATCCTTTGCATACCGCATCCCTAATGAAATGCATTTCTAATTCTATATGCTTCAACCTTTCATGCATTATCAGATTTCGTCATGGCTATGCAAAATTGTAATCGCCACATAGCATTTCACTAGAGTTTGGTCGCTCAATTCCAAGTTCCAAAATTAACCTCCTTTCCCATATTAGTTCTTTTGCACATAATGTGGTTGAGGCATACCACTTCAAGTAGACAATGCTATAGATGATTGTTTTTGCACTTCCAAGCTACAAGACCCCCCTCCAAGCATCATAAGGTATCCCGATGTTGATTTTCTTGCATCTAAATCTCCTGCCCAAGATCACAAAATGCAAATCAATATTAAGTTTTTGAATTGTATGCAATTCCCATGTCAATAGTGCCTTTCAAATATCTCGTAACACGTTTTAGTAAAGAATCCAATGATCCTTCCCCGATCATTGTTGTATCTATCGAGCATGTTTACACTATGAGCAATATCCGGCCTTGTGCAATTAGCAACATAGGCTAGGCATCCCGTTAAAGATCTATATGGAATTTTCTCCATGATTTTCCTTTCTTCATCATTCTTAGGACACATGTCAAGAGAAAACTTACATCCCGGGTGCGTGAGGAGTTTTACTAATGTTGCATTCTTTTCATTTTAAATTTTTCAAGCATACCTCTCGATTCCGCTCTTTTTTGAGTTAAAATGATGGTACCTTTATCTCTATTTCTTGACACCTCAATCCCTAAAAACTTTGTAAGTTCTCCAAGTTCCGACATTTCAAATCACTTTCAACAACTTTTTGCACATCAATAAACATTTTTTTCCTTTTGCCACCATAATGTTGTCATCAACATATAAAGCAATAATGCACCAACCGCCTTGACATTCAAATTTATACAAATTCCCATCATTCAAAACTTAACAAATCCTTGTTCAATAAGATAAGAATCCATGCATTTGTACCATTCTCTAGGAGATTGTCTTAGCCCATAAACCCGCCTTTTTTCAATTTCCAAACCTTATCTTCCCTTGCTCAAATCCACGGTGCTTGTTTCATGAAAATTTCCTCATCTAATTTTGCATTTAAGAAAGCAGTTTTTACATCCATGTGATGCACTTCTAGATTCCATGCATTTGCCAAAGCCAAGAGTATTCGACACCTGCTCATTTTACTAAAGGAGAAAATGTTTCATCAAAATCCCGACCTTTTTCTCGCGGAGAACCCCCGCAACCAGCCCAAGCTTTGTATTTAGGTGATTTACCATCCGCTCCAGTTTTGATTCTGAAAATCCATTTATTGCCTACTATATTCTTACCCTTTGGAGTGTTCACAAGCTTCAAAGGTGTCACCCGACAAAAAGAATCCATTTCCTCTTTCATAGCATTTAGCCAATGCTTTTTGTCATTTTTTTTTTGGCACTTCGGGTTTAGATGCATTAAAATTTCAAAATATTGTTTACCTCATGCTCCTGCTCAACTTGCAATCTTTACTCCTTCCAAATTCATCACGACCATGCATCTCAGCTCTTCTTAAATTTCAAGCCCGCTTGAAGTTTTTGCACTTCATTCTTTTTTTTTTTTTACTTGAGGTTGTTGTTGAATTACGTGCATGCACCTTTCAACCCCGACTTGTATCCATTGATTCTTCTTCACCTTCCCCTGAAGAGTCTTCAATTTCTTCCCTGAATTTCGCTTGTGTTTCAAATTCGGCAAAGATCATCATCATCGATCAATCTCATTTACTTTGTTAGTAGATACAAATTTTAGCATTCTGCTCACCAACTTAACATTTTCGTGCAGCTTTATAGGTCTAGATAATACTTTGTAAACTTGTCCCTCATCAAAGGAAACATCTCGACTAATAATTACCCTTCTTGCTTTAGGATCATATAACCTATAAGCCTTGACCGATTATCATATCCTACTAGATATGTAATTAGAGCCCGATCATCTAATTTTTTTTTCTGTTTTCCTTTGGTATATGAACAAATGCTAAGCATCCATACACTCTCAAATTTTCATAATTTGGTTTCCTTCCTCGACCAAAGCATATCAGAATTCCACCATGTGTACTAGCAGATGGCAACATGTTTTGAATAGTCACAGCAGCTTTTGAACCCGCCTCTTCCCATAAGAAATTTGGTAATCCCCGCTGATTTTAACATGCTCCTAACAAAGATCTAAAATTGTTCTCGTTTCTTCCTTTCAAATACACCATTCCTCTGTGGGGAAATGACTACAAGTTAGTTGCCTTTAATGCCTTTATTCTTGCAAAACCTCTTAAATTCTCCCTCGATAGGAACTCACCTCCTCTCACAACCTCAAACATTTGATCCTTCTTCCCTGCTTTAGGTCTCCATCTCATTAACAAATTGTTTACACTTTTCAAAAGTCTTGATCTTTAGTTTTAATGCAATACACTTTAGTTTTTCTAATGAAATCATCTATTAGAGTCATAAAGTATCTTTTCCCACTTTCGGACTAACAACATTAAGTGGTCCACACAAACCGGGTATGTACCAAATCCAAAATACCCTTTGCTCTTGCACCTTTTTTCTTAAAAGGTAATCTGTTGTGTTTGCCAAGCATACATCCCATGCATACTTGTTTTTCAGATTGGGATGTGCTGATATTAAGGAATCCTTCCTTGTTTAATACCTCAATTGTAGCAGGATTAACATGACATAATCTTTCATGCCAATTTTTCGAGATGGATAAGTCAAAAATTGATACTTGACATCAAATGTTGTCTGCTTAATCCATATAAATTTCCAACTCTTTTTCCCACAAACATTTTTTTATTACCAAGAAAAATATTACAATGAAGTTTTTCAAACACCACTTTATAGCCAAGATCAACTAACTGGCATATTGAAATAAGATTTCTTATCAATCCCGGTATGCACAACACATTTTTAGCTTTTACACTTTTGCCTTCTAGGTCAAACAACCTTAACTCCAAAGACTCTCAATTCTTCTTAATTCCCATTTCCAAACTGTACATGTCCTCCTTCTTTTTCTCCGCATTTTTTAGCATTTCTAAGCTTCCCACCACGGATCTCTCGGCCCCGAATCTAAGATAAGAGCATCGTTGTCAAATTTTTGTATTAATCTTAGAACAAGCCTTAGACATATTTACCTCAATGTCTTCATCCCGCTCATCTTCCTCTTGGCTTGTTTCTCGAGCAATATTTAGGCTAGGCTTAGCCTTGGATCCTTTACCTTCAAATTTCTTCCCTTTCCCTCTTTTTGGACTTGAGCAGGTTGGTTGCTATGTGACCTTTACCCCTCACAATTATAACAAATAACTTTTTTTCCAAGTTTAGGGCAATTTATTTTAAGGTGACCATAAGCATCACAAGCAAAGCATGGGCCAATTTGTTTTTATTAAACACCTTCTTGCCTTTTTTCTCGCTTGACAATCATGGCCTCTCAATCATCATCATCATCTCCTTTGGTCTGCTTCAAATTCTCGTCCCGATCATTCTAATTGCATGTTCTTTTTGATTTAGCCACATTTCTTAACAAAGTAGCTAATCAGGCATTATGGGAGATCTGCTTCTAGAAATAGCTAGAAGTTGATAGTCCTCATTTAACACAACTCCCAAGCCCCCTCTAAGTCAAAAATTATTGATTCAAATTTTTCCGTAAATTCAAAGAATGTTGTCTTTCTCATACAATTTTAATTTTCTCAACTGTTTTTCCAATACATCTATTTGAGAGGAAGACTTTTGCTCATAATTATCTAACATAAATTTCCACATTTCTGCAGGGGATTTACCTTTGAGTTTTAGCTTGATAGCTGTCCCCACCTTCTGGCATATTATGGATTGAGCTTCCATTATTCTTGCCTTCTCATCCACACTAGCCACTGAAGTAACTCTTCTTGCTGCATTAGTTCCAGAGTTAGTTCCACCTTCACCACTTGCAGCTGTTCTAGCTCCACCATGGAATAATTTAAGGGCTAAACTTAGCCATTTGGCAATTTTTTAGCAGATTTTCAAAAAACATTGGCTAAAGTAAATGGAAAAAATTAGGAAAAAAATAATAATTTTAGCTTAACTTTTTTCGGGACTGCACCAACCTTGGAGCTCTTTAGCCAAATGCTAGAAAGTAAGAGAGTGAAATTTTGTATTGTTTAGCTAAACCATATAAACTTTTAGAATGAATTTCGGTCTAGTTTAGCTAACATCATTCTAGTTTATGTGAAATATATGATTAGTAGTTTAGTTTCTAGCATTATGAATTAATTTGAGTCCTAGACTTTGCTAGTTAGCATTATTTTAGAATGTTTTCCCAAAAAAATAGGCTAAAATAATTGTATATATTGAAAAAAAGTATAGTAATTTGGTTTAATATTTTCTGTTGGCTACACCATAGAAATTTTTGAGATGATGCTTGGGTTAGTTTAGCTAAATGCTAGAAAGTATGAGAGGAAAGATATGTAGAGTTTAGCTAAACCACAAAAAGTTTTGGGATTAATATCGAGCAAGTTTAGCTAAAGCCATTCTGGCTAATAAGAAATATACGATTAGTAATTTATTCCCTGAGCTCCACCACCTGCAACAGAGGTTGAAGTACTTGATTCTTCTCCTCCAGATACCACGACTGCTGTATTAACCACATTAGGATCAATCAAGTACCATAATTTTTCAAATTCTAACACCTCCTGAATGCCTTGCTTCCAAATCTGGAAACCTGTTTCCCCTTTGAAGACCTCTATGGAGTTTAAGAGTTTAGCTCCAAATCGAGTAGACATCTTGCTTTCCTGGATTTATTGGCTCTGATACCACTGTTAGAACTAGACAACACGTTCAATCTTATCCTAGCAAAGATGTCATTCAACTTCACTCTTATGATAATTCAGGCTTATCAAATCTTATTTATGCTTCACAACACCATTAGCATTTCAATCAAACCCTTCACACCAGCAAGGAAGCCACATTATGGTCAATAATTCCTTGCTCAAATCAATCTTCAAAAAAAACCAACAAGTAAGCACTAGTCAACTTGGGATATAATTCTTCAACCATTAAAATAAATCCCAATACAAAATATTGCAAATGATCACATGCGAAAGGAGGGATTGACTGAATTCAAGTAACGCTTGGATCGCCTCCATTCGATCGTATATGAGACGGATCAAACCATCCTTGGACCCGAATGATTCTTTAAGGCTCTGCTTCACCTTATAAGAGAACCGTCCGTGGCACAAGGCATCATTCATGCTTTCCAACTGAGGTCATGTTGTCTATTGAACTATATCCCACCTAAGCTTGGCTAAGGAAATCGCTACTTTCATTTATCCCACATACTGCTTTTAGGAAAGCACATAAAGCACTTATATGTATAAAGCACTTATATGCATTCGCTTGCATCTTCAATCGTTTTTGACTTTTACAACCCACGCCAACGCTTCTCATAGGTTGTTTTTGTAGCTACAATATATTCATCACACGCTTCTCATGAATATAAGATGACAATTTTCTAAATTCCTTATAATATGACATGACTTACATTTTCAACACTTAATGCCATGGCATAAGCAAGAATAGAGACAGACATCACCCGTACTGACAACTTTCTGAAAATAGATGAAAAGGCTTTCTGGACATGCTCCACGTCATTCCAGGTGGCGATGGATATTACCGGGCCCCAAACCTCAGCCCCATATATGAGAACCAGCTCGACCAAAGTCCTGCAACTGGTGGCCGGATCATACAACTCCAGTTTCTGACTGTTGTTTTGCATAGCATATAGGGTCTCCCAGCCCGTTATGACGCGCGATCGGATTGAAGCATCCCAGTATGTGGTAGATGGGAACTCCACTTCCAAATACTTGTAGGTGGAAGCCACCTCCACATTTTGGCCCTGATAAGTGGAGGGAGGCCTTAGCTAGTGCAAGAACGAGAGGAGCAGCACCTTGGTCTTGGCCATGGTAACCCACATGGTGAACCAGCAGAAAGTATCCAGAGCATCCAAATGGCACTGCATGTCCTTTGTGGTATAATCTAAGAGGTCTGTATCATTTGCGTATATGAGCTGCCGAATTATGTGGTGAACAAGTTGTGCTCCTCCCGCTATCGTGTCAGCAAGGCAATTTTTCAACTCATAAATATATACGCCAAAGAGCATTGGGGAGAGTGGCAACCCCAACGGACTCTAATACTGCTGATGATAGGTCATCTTGACGGTGTCATCAGCCTGAACATACCTCATACAACCTGTATAATGGATTTTGCAAATCTATAGGGCCTCCAATTGCCTCAATCTGTCCCACAACTTGTCCCAAGACACAGTGTCAAAAGATTTTGCAAAATCAACAAAGCAGCAGTACAAGTCCTGCCGATGATTCCTGCTATCAATTAAGGTTTATAGAGTGAAATTTGATCAATGGTGGAATGTTGGAGCGGAATTCTGCCTGTGTGAGAGACCACACCTCCGCTTCCTCCGCCCACATCTTCAACTATTGCTCAAGAATAATGACCAACAGTTTTGCAAAGAGTGAACTGACCATGATAGTGCAGCAATTGGCCCATGCCCACCTTTTACACTTTGAATCATGTCGATAAAATAATATATGACATGAGTATAACTTGTATCGATGTTATGATATTACATATTATTATGTAAAATGGAGTGTTAATTTTACATAATTTAAAACAGGTATAATTTGGTAGTAATTTCAAAAAAAGTCCTTCTACAGCATTGTTTGGACTTTGGGCATATTTGCTTAGACTAATAAGAACTTAGATATTTTAGACTTTGGGCATATTTGTTCAGACTAATAAGAACTTAAATATTTCAAACTTCTGAACTCCAATGGTGTTTGCTTTCTATATTTTGCATGTTCTTTTGCAGCAATATATATACTAAAATATATATTCCTTTGCATCCCGAGGCACTATAGATTATGGATGGCATTGTAAAGAGGGGCATCGACATAGTTATTAATGCCCCGAATGAATACATTTTATTCAACATGGAGATACAATATATATAATGTTGGGCAAATTTGTAGATATTTTATCGATAAGAATTTCCCCTTTGAAAATACTATCTATCTATCTTTTGGTGGCCATTTGTTCTTTTCATGGAAGTTAGAAGCCACCTATATCTATCTATCTTAATTAAGTTAGGGTACATTCATGAACCTTGGTTGTTAAGTTAAAATATGGTTTTTAACTAAGTTTACATTCGCACCAATTAGTTAAGTTAGCATATAGTTAAGAAATATAGTTAAGAATTTAGTTAACTTTTTTAACCAAAAACACTAACTAAACTTGACTTCTCTTTGTTCGCTAAAGTTAGCAAAATTAACTAAAAGTTAACTAAATTAAAAATTAGCACTAAAAGTTAAATGACCTCATAGAGGTCACTTTAAGTTTAGTTAAATGTGCTTATTATTTTTTATGCCTTTGGCTAACTTAACTAGACATGTTCAAAAGCATTTACTTAGCTAGTTAAGTTATTTTTTAACCAAATTTTTTAACTAAACGAAAAGCGAAATGGTTTTCCTCGCTAAGTTAGCCTAAACTAAATTTTTTAACTAGCTTCGGTGTGAAGGCAATCACCCGGTTAGTGTTAACTTAACTTAACGGTAAAAGTTAACTTAACTAATTCTAACCATGCGTGCGAATAGACCCTTAGTTAGATTATTATTTAAGGTTGCTAAACATGGCCCTTCTCTATTATATGTATTGTTCTCGTGTTCAAATATCAGTGGATGGAGCCATGAATAGAAGTACCGCTTTTGCCAAATCAAAAACAGTATAATAAACCAATGTGACATTATGACTCCTCATCTCTCAAGGGCCCCCATATGGGTGCACTTTTATTTACAAATTTTTAGTTGCAATACCACTTGCTCGAAAACATAAAATACTATATGGATTTGAGTATTGGGCATTCTTTGTTTCATTGGTTTCGGGTTTACATCCTTCGAATCCTTGGTATATTGAAACAGGTCTTTCTTTTCCAACATATCACGTGTCTTCACATGATAAAATATTTCTCACTAAAAGCGTGTGTCAAGCAATGATAGGCATTAATCATGGACATGTGAAACGGATAGACCTACTGGAGTTCATAGATGGAATATATGTAGTCGTGTCGTATATGTAATGGGGTGCCAAGTGTGCAAGATTTGGGGTTTAGGATGTCAACATTAGTCCCGATTTGATGTGATGTTAATCAAATTTGTTATAGACGGGTATTGAACACAAAAGGAAATGGTTCATGGAACAAATAATGATGCTTAATCCTAGGGTTAGGGTTTAGGATTTAGGCCTTTGTAGTGGGATTCAAAGTTCGGCTTTATGGTAAGGCACGAAGCATGACTTACATCGCCCGCTTTATATCTTACAAGTTTAATCAGTTTAAAGAAAAGAACTTACTTTTAATATAAAGTTAAATTGGCTGTGGTTTAGAATTATTCATGTTGATATATAAATTGGAAGGAAGGTCAAGATTTTCAATGCTTTTTGGTACATTTAGAAGAAGACTTCTAAGTTTGTACTTTTTAGAATTTAACATAAGTGTATAATTTGAATAGGGTTTGGAGTGCATGTACAACCCATATTCTACAAATAAAGTTTTCCTATTCTTTAAAAGCTAGAATGTATTTTTATCATCCACTGAGACCAATTAGCCTATGGGGCCCAAATAAAGAGAACAATAAGCATATTATCACCAAGATAAAAAAAAAAACCCGCCTTGAAGGGTTTTCAAGAGAAAAACCTTGGCAACAATAAGTATGTCGACAAATGTGCAATGATATATTAGGGTAACATTCAACACCGCGCCGTGAGGACATATCTAAGTGTGTCTATCCATGGCATCCTAAAGATATGATCCCGCAGAAGCCCACCGTGGATTGTGTCTAATAGCATATGTAGTGGCTGGTTAGGGGACTAACTCAATATACCGTGGTTCCTGATATGATCAATCGCCGAAAGTCCGAATCGCATAGCATTCATCCTCAATGTCTTCCCCGCTGGCAACAATGACAAATCCCGCTCACGCGGCCTCCCGAGTCCATCTCCATATCTCAATGTGGAGTTGATGCCCACATGTGCGAATGGAGGCTATCAGTTTGTGCTTCTTCATGGGCAAATGTGTATGCAAGTAGCATTGTGAGCCTTGTATGAGCATGGGATGGATCTATTGATAGTGGTAGTATGACGTCTTAACCTGTTCCAGAGCACTCGTATCTCAGGATTTGCTAAGGAAGCAAGCATCAAAAGCAATCGCCGCATTCCTCAACTTGATCTATTCGCACCTATGTGCTTGCATATTCTAACGGAAGAACCATTGAGCTTGTTTTTCTTTTCCAGCTAGCTTTAAGGCATTGTTGATCTAGTGCCACGGCATAAGCAGATTGGGGAGACGAGCATCACCCATACCGACCACCTTCTGAAAGTAGATTATACGCGGGTCTAGAGTGCGACCCTTTGAAAAGGCAACAAACTTGTCTCCTGCAGCAGATCTGATATGAAACTATGGACTTTACTCCAAGCGCTCGAGCTAAGTCGGCCTTCTATACCTGCTCCAGGTCATTCTAGATGGCGAGGGATATTATCAGGCCCCAGACTTTGACCTCGTATAAGAAAGCAGGCTCTATTAAGGCATTGAATAAGTGCGATTGATGGTCCTAAGCATATAGCTCTGCTTTGTGACTATTGTTCTGCATGGCATACAGTGCCTTCGGTTTGTTGTGATGCACAATTGTATGGAAGCGCTTCCAGATAGGATCGCTCCAAAGATAATATACTATACCGCCTAAATACGATATTATACTGCCACGCCACTCTTACATGTCACCTTGATGACATGTAGTTGGGAACCGTAAAAGGTTGCACGCTAGGAGGCAACCTCGTATGTTGCACCTGTTGCACATGTCTATAAACATATGCTTTTAACCCCCTTGCCTCATGGGAAAACTCCATATGTCCTTTTAACCCTAAACCTAAAAGGTCATGTAAAAGGAACAAAAGGGAAAATCCTAAACCTTTTCCATTTTTGTATTTCGGCTTTCTTGGGCCATTCCGGCCAAGCCGAGCTGCTAGTTCGCATTGCCAGATGCCGCCAAGCCGCCTTTGCACAACGGATCCTCCAGGTTCAGTTGCCTTCAACCCAAGCAAAGGCATGGACGCGATTCGAGGTGCGGGAGCAAGCCGTAGATCGTAAAAAAGGATTCTCAAGTGCAACACCGACTTATAGTCCGACAATGAGCTGGGATAGCATGTTAGATTAGCCTTAGCAGCCTTATAGATTTTGAGATCACCAGCCCTAACAAAGGAACCTAACCATGTATGTTTAGGTAGATAGATTAGATGTTATTTTGTATTTCGCCTTTAAGTGATGATGTTCTATCCTATGCGACTCTTGTGTATTGGGAAGGGGGTAGACCCCAAAGCTTCAGAATTGATGTATCCGTATAGCCTCATTAATTCCCACCACGCGGCCTATGCATAAGAGCCCGCCCGCCTGTGGAGTGGCGGGGCTAGACCAGTGGATGAGGAGGACATGTCCCATTGCACATCGATCCCTCTGGTGTGTAAAGCCTACCAGGGCTCTTTGCGGACTCGGCCTAATGGCTTGCCACTGCATGTGGGCAAGGCATGGACTCGACACCTCTTGGGTGATGCATCGCCTTCAATGAGGTTCAAGTCGTAGACGGCTAGTGGCTCTCTGTGATGTTCTAGGTATTTATACCGTTTACGTATGCATACTATGACACGTTACCAGTATTTAACTGGGTTCATTTAAAAGGATTTTATTAGCTATGCTAATAAAATTAGTGGATAAATAACCTAATTATGCTAATTAGATCATAATTATCTAAATGGAACTAACAGGGGAGCGCCACTTGGCCCAAATCGATTGGCCAAGTGGGACTTGCCAATTTGAGAGAAGAAATTGGGGTCCTACCCCATTTCTGCCCCAAAATCAATTATGGAAGAGGAGAGGAGGAGCAGCTATTAGTTCTTGCCAATAGACCCGAAGAATGGAGGCTTTCCGTGATAATGGCTCCAGCCAAGAGACTGGTTAGCCCCTAGATAGCTTGTACTTTTCAAGTAAAACTTCTTTGAATAGATGGAATGGTTAAATTCTCTTGCATATGTGTCAAGATATATGTGATATCGAGACCACCATCTTGTTAGACGGCCGGAAAAGGACTCAAAGATCAAACACAAGTGCCGGTGAAAGTGTTGAATCGAACACGCCACCTTTATTAGCACCGAAAGCAACCACATAACTAAGTATCGGCTGTTATTAGTGGGCGGTGGGTGAACGGCTAATACTATTCTTAGTATCACCATTTTGTTTATATCATTGTACTTCATGTATTGATATAGAACATTGAATGCAATTCCATTTTGCCTTTGTTTTGGGAGCTTTTGCCTTCTGGATATTGGTCTCGCATCCCCTTCTCTCCTTTCTTGGTGCAACCTTTGACAATATGTTATTATAATGATGATGGATATTTGAATGGTGTTTATATTCTTTCTTTCTCAAGCCCCCTCCTTGTATTGAGATTAAGGGAAGGGTAGAGACTTGAAAGCCTCTTAGAACTAGAGATGTTTCTAGCTAGACCCCTTAATACTCAATACCAAGTGCCCGGCACAAGAGCCCACCTGGCCGTGAAGGCTATCGCGATTCAAAGCACCGCATTTGACGAAAGCACAATGGTGAAACCGGGTGGGTCTTGCCCTAGCACGCTACAAGACTCCTACAAAGGTGCTAGGCTTATAGCCGGGTCCTCGTGGTGGGGCCGGTATGGGTCCGGACACCTTCTCGGGTCGCGGAGCGCCTATATGGACGCCCTGGGCTCGATGGGCGCGGTCCATGCATTTTGGGGGTTCAAGTCGGATACGGGATGGGGGCGGGGCGCTTAAGGAGGCACACATTCTCTAGCACACCCAGGGATCCATTATGTTCGGGGAGGGGACACTTCCCTGACCTGCTTCATTGGGCTGAGGAGATGTAACCCGGAGTAGTCTCATAGGGTGATTCCATGAGATTGCGTCTCCGGAAGGCTATAATCATGCCATAGCATGTTTTAGCCTATCTGCAAAGTGTGCACAGGAGGGCGGATGGAGTGGACTACCCTAGCCATTGTCTTATGCCAGCCAACACTATGTTATACTCCTGTCTGTTGATACCCTGAGGCCTGACCGTCAGTTGATCCCATGGAGTCTGAGCCCCATTGCTCATGTTATTTATGGTTGTATTGTCTTTTCGTTGATGATAATGGATGGGCCACCCTTCATGGTGGTATATTATTTCAGCATGATTGTTGTATGCTAACATGTATGTACACTTCTGCTGTATAGGATTCCCATAGAGGACGTGGGACGAATGGCACCTCCATGTTCCTCGCCCAGTCACTTTGGTCATCCCAAGTGGTCCAAGTATAACGGCGTAGTCGCCATGGGAGGGGAATTCTCGTATTTGTACGATGGGAGCAATCGTGATAGATTTTTTTTTTTTTTTTTTTTTTTTTTTTTTTTTTTGAGGGTACGAATTTTTTGATTAATATTAAAACAAGGTACACGACCTTCTTGTGGGCTCCACAATAGGCCAGATAGGAAGTATACAAAGCTCTTGGTCACCAGATAGAAAAAATTGTAACAAAAGATAGACACAGCCATCAAACTGAAAAGCTACCCTAAGATCACGTCCATGTACTATGGTCAAGGTTCTCAACCTCTTCTTCGGCCCCTCAAAATGATGTGCTCCTCAAATTTTTAGTTCTTCCAAAGATTAGAGGGCGTGGTCTTCTTCCCAACTATTGTAGGTACTATGGGAAGGTAATAGCACTTGTAGAGTGCAATCATTATTCCTCAAAATCTTGAAGAGCACACCGAGGAATACCTAGAGGAATAAGATAGGTGTCGCTCTTGGTTGTATGAGAATGCCCTCAAGATCTGCCTTCTTCTCCTACTAGCAAGTACTATGGGGGGTTTACTTGCTCTTCCGTAACTACGCCCACTACCAAGAAGCCCAACCCGCAAGATTTTAAGCGTAAGTAGAACTCAGACTAGCCAAGATTGCCACCTATCTTCCCACTAGCAAGGTACTATAGGCAATTCAACAAAAGCTCCCTCCACAACTAGAGCAACCCGGCTACTCCACCAGACACCGCCTCAACCTCTTCTCTCGCAATAAGGGTACTATAAACTAGGCTACTCTTTCCGTGTAGAGCTGCAAGGCGTAGTAACATATATTCAACAGCTTTGAATACTACAGAGAAAGCCAATCGCAATTCCAATGGAGATTTTCCGTAGAAGCTACCAAGAAGATGCCGCAGCCCCACGCACTCATGGCAGCCCCGGCCATGATAAATAGGGAGTTGCAAAAGGAACAAAAATATCTGCTTCAATAGAATCGCCCCGGCAAGCACACCCCCAAAGATTTGAAGGCTTAAACATTTAAACAATATATGTGTTGCAGCCTACAAGAGACATGTGTCTCCCCGTCCAGATATCTTGCTTTTACCAATCCGCCATGTACGGATCACCAAGTCATCCTCTCTAGCCGGATAGAGAAGGGGAAAATCCATAGGCGGACAGCTAATATACATTTCAATGTGCACCGAGAAAAGGATGGGCCATCCACACTATCTCCCAACATTTGAAATGCACAAAGGAAATGCACTTAGTGTTCTAGCACGAAACAATACTAGGCAAGCCGACCGCGAAGATCCGATACTCCATGCCATATCATCCAAGAAGCTTAAGGCGTCTACAAGGAGTCGTGCATTACCGCAGCGAGTGCGGTCTCAAATCACGTAATGTAGATTTTGGGGAAAGGCCATTGGTGTATTGTTAGTCCATGTGCCTCACGGTACGGGACTATTCATGCATACAACTAACAGGTCAAGCTCAAGGATCCCGGGCCACCACTCGGGTCACCCATCAAAGGCTCGTGAGGCCTGGGCAAAGCAGACCACGCAATCAAAGCCTTTGGTCAAGCCAACAAGAGGCGCCAGCCGGACAAGTGATCTGCCCGCCACCGCCCAAGTCGGGCCAAGTGATTCTAGGCACTTCAAGAGGCACCGCCAACATTCCTCAGAAATCAGGCCTCCTTCCGTGAGTCGGGCACCGAGATCGTCCCGGAGGTGTCTATATTGGGCCCAAGGCCATTGTACTATATATATGAGTAGAGCTAGCACATGAGTTTTTTAGATGAGTTTTGAGTCTTGTCTCTTTCAGCTTTCTCTATTGCGAGAGTTCATGTATTTTCATCATTGATATCAAGGAAGCTTATCATCTTTCTTATTTGTTCTGCTTTTCTTTTCTTCTTCTCTTCTTGTAAATCCCCCTACGGATATAGTCCCCCCGGACTCTCCCCTCGTTAGGATCCACGGGTCCTCACAGAGGGACTCTTCCAGGAGTTCCCCGAACCTGCACCCCAAACACCGCCGCCGGCCGGGTCTGATTCTATCCTAATTTTCTTCTGCCGCCATGTCTGTCCGTACTTTCCACGCCAAAGAACTCCTTTCTCTCGACGGCCTCGCTTGAGCCATCAACAGCCGTGGAACCGTTTCATACATGTATGGAACTGCTTATGACATAGAGGGAGGCCATCTTCGGCCTAGGGCTCAGCCGGCCACCCACCCCTCGTGGTCCCTGCTCCTCGGCCCCAGCCTCCCCAAGCGCAAACATTGCTCACAACCTCAGTCCCCATCACTATCAGAGCCTTATCGCCCAACCTTCTCAACCGTATTTCATACACCCCTAACATGCCTACATCCATCATTCTCGTGCCATACTCCTTCCTTCACAACCATCATCCCCCTCGTGGGCACGGCTATCCACACGCCTCCTTTGGCGCCTACCCAGAATATCCTTTCCCCCTACGCTTCCCATCGCCTTCCTCTTATAACCCACAGATCTCAAAACCAATGCTCCAGCCACTTCAGCCAACCACCGCCACCCTTCTTCATCGTGGTCCTTCCGCACCATGCCACATCCAACTCAACCTCAATATCCTCACTATATCGTTCTCGTGCCCAGCCCAAGACTTTCACATCTACCTTTCGCACTGAACCGACTTATCCCACCTTTGGCAACACGAAAGGCAAACCGTTAGACCAAAGTGCTCGTGCCCACATGGAAGAATTTGAGGCTCTAGTTGTCCTAAATGGTCATGCGCGCAACTCAACTGGGAATTCCACATCTTTTTCCACCACCCCGCGGGTTTTCCCTCATCAATGGCTCATGTCCAACAAAAGCCATTGGAAACAAGACTGGTCCAAATGAGAACTGCTTTTCTGCCTCATTATGGCACCACGGATGATGATCAACTTCATCTCAAGCAACTCAATGAACTTCAACAAGAGCCCACTGAGAGTCCGCCCGGATTTTATGGATCGACTTCACATTCTCGCTAAGTAAGCTCAAGGAGTACCCCACACGTGAGCCGATTTTGGTCCGGTTTCTCCAAGGACTTCCTCCAAATTATTCGACTTCATGATCAATACCAAGGCCCCAAGACTTTGAGCAAAGCATCGACCTTGTCAATCACTCACCCAATGTTTCTCCCCGAGGCGTGGGTTCTTCAAGAGCTCCCGCTCATTCCACCTCGCCATGGTTCCACAAACGGCCGCTCAGCCAACACGCTTAATCCACAAAGCCAAATGTGCCATATTTGCAAATACCAAGGCCATTTGGCAAATGAGTGCAACTCCACCAATGGCCCGCCATTGCAAGCGATGCAACATGTGCAATCATGCCACCTAAGAGTGCACTCGCGACTCATCCCACACCGCTCCGCAACAAAATGGTTTATCAAGTGCAAACCACACCTCAAAGAATAATCGCACTATCGCCAGCCCACCACTTCAAAAGTGCAGCCCACGCAACTCTATCAAGAATGAGCAACCACGGGATCCAACCAACGCCCTCCTTTTGATCCTTCTAAAGCTCGTTATCACCGCCAAGAATGGGGTCATACCACCACGGCGCGTCCTCAACTTCCACAAGTTCGTACACGCCTTTCCCGGCACAAATCGTAATTACATCGGTCCGCCACACGCTTACCAACTCGATTGCTAATGGCAAACAAGGCCCGAGACCAGTTCTTAAGAAGCCACCAAGAGCCAAAGAATCACGCTTATCAACCAGCTCCAAAGAAATCAACCTCACCGATCAACAAGCACAAGAGGAAATTTTTCAGCACTTAATCCTCCAAATCCAAATTGGCAAATTGGGTTGGTTTAGTTTCACGCCGCATCAAGGCATCACGCCCTTTGACCATTATTCAATGGCACGCAACCCGCCTTTGCAGCTGACACCATTCCTCATGAGGACGAAAAAAGGTTCACTTTGCACCTGACTTGAGAAGCTCATGCCACATGTCATGCCCAAAGTTCGCCAAAGCATTTTGAACCTCATGCAAGCCGCCAAGGCCGCACATTGGCAAATGTTCATGCCACCACCAGAGCTCAACAAAGACAAGATACCCTTCCACATCTCAACCTCCACGCCTCGACGATCCCAATATTGTCAGCCGAGGTTGACTTACTCAAGAAGTTGCCGCTTCCCTACCACGCACTCCCCACACCAAAGGAACCAAAGCAGATCCTTTTTCTCATGTGCCTCTAGAACTCCAAGAGGAGCTAGCCAAGATCAAAATTCCTTTAAGCTTGGCAACCATTTTGAAACTCGCCCCCGCCTCAAGGACCAGCACCACCCCAACCTGCTTTAGTTGGGGTCGTGGGTACCTCTACACCCACGGCCCATGCCACTTGGGTAATCAGCAAGTCAACCATGTTCAAATAGATGGAGGTAGCGCAGCCAATCTCATCACGGATAAACTCCGCAAAACAAATGGGCATCACACAACTCTTTCGCGGCCCCATATGACATCAAATTGGCTAATGGCCATATCACGCCGACCTCAAGGCCACACCTATTCTTCACATCAACATTGGTGATCTCCGCTTCCCATGGAATTTGGAGTTTGGAAAGTCGGGCGAAGATCCGTGTGACTATGAAATGCCGGTCGGCGCAGACCTTTTCTCCGCCCAGCAAAGAGTATCCATTACCGGGCCACGGACCGCTTAGTCATCACCGATGGTCATCTCAATGCCACCATGGACTTGCAAACAGGCAAGATCATTTTTGCTGACAATGCGGAACCCTCTCTCGCATTACGCATTCTCAAGAAGCTCGTAATATTTATCGTTCAGCTCCACCGCGAAGTCCGCCATCCCTACCCCAATATGCCGATCCTTGGGGAGAAATGACTTGATCGTGACCAGCCGTGGGCTTTTGCTTGACCCCTACCCGCTCCTTGCAATCGAATCCAACGCTTGATCACTTTTCGATGTCGCACCTCCCCGCAACTCCCCGCTGATGTACACGCCGCCATGAAGCAACCTCTCTCGCCGATGAAACCGAAAGCAACCCCTCTTTTTTCACCACGCAGTGCCACGATCCTGTTATGCTCCAACCTCCGCACACATTGTCCAGATACCGTCATACCCCATATTCGCATCCGTAAGTCGAAATTGTGGACGCCGCAACAATCAACCCGTCCGCATTGTCGCAAATCTTCCGGCCCTTATCGTAATCAGGCCGCCAAGCCGCTCAAAAAATTCAAACACATTTTCGCCTGAGTTACAAAGATCTTCGGGAATCAACAAAAGCTTGGGGAACTCACCATTCCTACCAAATCGATGCACGACCAGTAGCAACGACAAAGACGCTCAACCCTAATTACCGCGGATCGCTCGCCAAGGCGGAAATTGACAAACTCCTTGCCGCAGTTTGATCTATGAGGTCAAACATTCTCAATGGGTGAGCCCCATCGCCATTGCCCTTAAACACAATGGTAAGATCCGCCCCAGGTGGACTATCTGAAACTCAATCAAAGCCACGAGCGTGATCATTTTCCACTTCCCTTCACGCACTGTGTTCGAAGAGGTGGTCGACATGAGATGTACTCCTTTATGGATGGTTTTTCCGCTACAATCGATCTCAATCAAAGAATCTGATCAACTCAAGACCACTTTCACCACCCCCCCGGGGGGCACTTTTGCCTACAAGGTGGTTCCTTTTGATTATCAAACTCTCCATCAACGCTTCAACGATCATGCTCTCGCCATGATTTCATGAAGGAAAATCCCTTCTTGCAAATTTTTCAAGATGACTTCTCTCGCCACGCCCATGGCTGACCATTTGATAAATTGGAACTCGCCTTCCGTAAATGTGATGAGTCCCAAGATTAGTCTCAACTCCCGAAATGCACCTTTTATACCACCTCCGTGTTCTCATAGGGCCATGTTGTCGCCAGAAAGCGTATCACCACGCATCCCCGCCAAAATCGGGCCAGTGTGCTCAAGGCTCAAGCACCAGCCAATATCAAGGAGACACGCCTTTCCCGGTAAGGTCAATTATTACTCCACCTTCATACCCGACTAGCAGCCATTGCGATCCCATTCATAAACTCACGGGTGATCTAATCCACCCGGGCTTGAATTCCCAGCGGAAGTCGCTTCCAACAAATGAAGCTTTTGCTTACTCGTGCACCGTTTTGTTCCTCCTCAATGGGACAAGCCCTTTCATGCTCATGTCGATGTCTCGCTTGCTATTGAGCCGTTTTTTCAAGAATATGATGCGCACAATCGACAAACCAAATCGCTACGCCAAAAAAAAACTCAATTTCTCATGAAAGCAACTATTCTCGCCACCTGAGCGTGAAGCTTTGGGTCTCATTTTCTCGGGTCCAACGCCCGCCATTACCTTTTGGGCACAAATCAAGTTCTTTGTGGACCACCAAGCACTCCTCTATTTGATCAACAAGTCCACGCCCACGGGCCGCATTGCTCGTTGGGTCCTTCTTCTCCAAGAATTTGCTCCTTTTGAAATCGCTCATAAGGCCGGGTAAATCTCATGTCGTTCCGGATTATCTTTCACGCATCCACACGATGATCCCTCAACCGAGTCTCGTGACGCCTTTCCCCGATGCTCAAATTTTTTAGTCACGGCAAACACCACATTGGTTCCATGATTTTCAGCAGCATTCTCCTCACGTGCTCTTCCACCGTAAGACGAGACGCCTTCTCCCGCCAAGCGCAATCCTGCCGCCATCAATTTCTCCGAGGTCCGTGACTACACCATGGTTGCGTGACATCTCTACAAAAGGGTAAGGACACCATCCTTCGACGCCGTGTTCTACCTCATGAAGTTCCGTGATATTGTTCGAGAAGCTCATCAAGGGCTAGGTGGTGGTCATTTTCATGGTGACACCACGGCACGCAAAAATCCTTCTCGCTGGGTATTATTGGCCCACGCTTCAAAGATGCTCACGCCCACGCCAAGACGCGGTGACGCTTTGCCGGGGGGGGGACGCCCCCACGCCCCGCGGACGCCTTCCTTGACGCCGGCCGCCACGCCACTTCCCTTCAAAGAAATGGGAATGGACTTTGTGGGACCTATAGATCCTCCCCCGCTGCACACCCGCGTCTCGCTACATTCTCGTTCTCACCGACCACGCCACCAAATGGGCGGAAGCTTGTGCACTTCCGCATAACACCGCAGCAAGCACAAATAGGTCCTCTATCAACAAATTATCACGCCGATTCGGCTGCCCCACCTGAGCTGGTCGCTGACCGTGGTGTTCATTTCATCAATCATACTATCAAGGAGCCGACGGATTATCTCCCCGATACATCATCACAAGAGCACACCTTACTATCCTCAAGGTAATGGTTTGGCGTAGCACCAACAAAACTCGTCACCATTCTCAAGAAAATTTGTGACGCTTCCCGCATGATTGGCGTGCACAAAACTTCCTATCGTTTTTTGGGCCTACAATACTTGTTTCAAGATTGCTACCGGCCACACTCCTTTTTAAATTGGTTTATGGTCGAAGCTCTCATGCCGCTTTGAATACATCCTTCCAACACCCGCTTTCAACCAAGCACGCCATAATCCACCCGCCGCACTCAAAGAAAGGGTCTATCAATTAGAACAGCTTGGATGAACTTCGACGGATGCTTATATTCGTGTTCTTCATGGACAACAGCTTGCAAAAATCTTTACATGACAAACGCCTCAAGACAAAAACATTCAAAGAAGGCGATTTGGTTCTTCTTTATGATTCCGTGTACAAAAATTTTCCTGTAAACTCAAGTTTCGCTGGTTTGGCCCTTTATCAAATTGTTCAAGTGGTTAGACCAAGCGCTTCCAACCGGCAGAAGTTAGATGGCACTCCATTACCTACATTGGTTAATGGTTTTCGCCTCAAAGCATTTCATCACACGTAAAGTGAACATCAACAAACGAGACAGCTCAAGAAGCAAACACCACGTAAAGTGACTAGAAAGGCGGTATATTATATTATAGTGGAGATTTTTTTAAAAAATGGGCGCAGCCCAAATATTTCCGCTTATGGGCACCGCCTATATATACAAAAACGGGCTCGTGAGCCCTATCTACTAAGTCCTAAGAGGAAAACCCCTACCCGGTTCGGAGCAGGGTGATGCGAGGAGATGGTAGAGGTTCTCGCCCGATCCCAAATAAGGTGCGTAACCACCTCCATCCCGCTGGTCTTCGGTCGGATGTTCAGCCATCCCGCACACACCAGCCGCCCATTCAATGCCACTTGCTGTGGCAGCCAGAGATCCGCATAATTCATCTTGCAAGTAATCCACTCCCGACAGCTTAGTGGGCATAGTGCGCCTTCGCTCAAACCAAAGAAGCAGCCCATACCGAAGCGCCATCGGATGCCTTTGTTATTCCTTGCCTTCGCCTTATATAGCCAATCGAGGAACTCCTTGTCGACGGGACCAATCACACAAATCGCCAACGGTTTGCAATGCAAGGTCAAGCTTAAAATGAGAATCTTTTCTCCCGCCGCATATCTAGCCATGGTACCTTTCCGACACATTCCTTTTAATGATATCCCACTTCGAAGTTGCCAAAGATTGAATGCCATTCCTTCTTTTCACGCCTGGTTTAACATTAATGTGTGTCCTTTGCCACCGCCACATCCGATCCTTCTTTCACGCCTCATCCTCACCGCTCATTGCTTCTCCCTTTACGCTTTTTGGGACTTAGCCAAATTTTTGCCTCTCAATACCCTTTCTTGGCATCTTTTGACACCGCACCATCAACGGCTCCGCTTCCAGACTCTTCATACCTCTTCGCTTCCCAGCCAGTGCGCCCTAAAACAAACCTTTTCGCTCCTTCATACTTTTGTCCTCCGTGGTTTCGACTTTCGCCCTCCTCCCGCCTTTTGAATCACTCTTCGCTTTCGCAAAATCGTTACCATGGCTGCCCCAAGATTTTCTACACTTCAAGCTACCGCTCCCAAGGATCCGGGCCTTTTTGCATCCAGATCCTTCTTGACGCCCACTTTCCGCGGAAGCCCTTTGTTGGCCCAAATAAAGAAGTCGCCGAACGCCACAAGCTTTACTTAATTCTCTCAAATGGAACTTCCGGCCCAAATCCCGACCAGCTTGAAGCAGCTTCATCGCCAATATCGCTAATGTACCGCAAGGCTACACCACCGTGGTCGATGGCACCACCATTTCACGACTCAACATTTGATTTCTGAGGTATTTCATATTCCCTTGCACACCCCTTTGTGTATCATGGTTCTCCGCTATACAGATCTCGATGTCACGAGTTTGGTGCACCTCGCTATCATGCCAATGTCCATCGTCCCACCAATATCGACAAGCCTCACGAAACCTTTGTTAAATTTCTCTGTATGAAGTTCCTTGGGTATTCTATCAAGAACACCCATATCAATAAGCCTTTCTATAACCTGGTCCTCACCGCTACACACACCAAACACCACATAGATTGGCCCCAAATGATGTTCTATCGCCTTTCCCAAGAAATGGACCGCCTTTAGGGGTACCACTTCCATTTCTCAAGTTTCTCGTGGGAGGCCACTTTCAAGCCCTCATCCGCCATTACTTCCCTCCCACACCACCAAATTTCATAATTCCACTCCGCCCCCCTTCCAATAACTCACCAAGCCGGCACTTCACGCCTGCCTTTCCCCGGGTCATGTCCAAAGTCCGCACACCCATGTCACCGCCTCCCTCCTCCGCTACACCATCCACTTCACACCATTTTTCCCAAACATCACAAACCAGCAACAGCCCGCTCCACCACCACAACACCCTCGCCGGGCTTGTTGTATCAAGACGCCAGGGATGCCTGCCGCCGCTTCCTCAAGTTACAAGAATCCCAAGACGCCTTATGAGCGGGTTCAACGCACTAGAAGCCTCTCGATGCAGACACCAGACCTTCAAGCCGCAAATCGCCTAAGTTGCAACTTTGAGGCCAAACTTCAAGACAAGCATGAAGCTCTCTTACGTGCTCATGCAGATCTCAAAAGTGCACAAGCTCAAGTCAGCCAACTTGCAGATCAACAGCTCAGCCCAATCGAAATTCAGAATTTATTGGAGCACAACAAGTCCAAAGTCCGCCTCCCGAAAGTACCAAGGACGCAGATATTGCTAAGCTCAATGCCTTGTAATCCGAACTTTGTGAAAATTTCAGCACTCAAGTTCAAAACCTTTCAAAGACGGACGCCAAGTTGCCTCCTTGACGGCTCGCAAATTTCTACACGCACCTCTCACCACCTCTCTTCAAGATCAGCCTTTACGAGGTGCGTAAACGTAAGATACCGATGACGCTGGAGATTGCCGCGTTTCGCCTCAATACTCCGGGAAATCCTCCTCCCAGTCAACACTTCTCGAACGGGTCCGCGGACCAGGCCACGCCTCGCCGCTCGAAAAGGACAACCGATCCGCGATCTTGAACAACAACCGCAAAGAAGTTATTCGGGTCACCGATGAGGCTCAAGCAAAACTTGACGCCATACCGCCATTCTTAATGTAATGCCCGCTGACTTCCCGCCCCTTCCCCGCTATCACGATTATGTGGTTGCTCGACGCCACCTCTTCCTTTCTCGGCGGCATGCGCAGATGGACCCGTGGATATTCCCCCGAGCAAAGGCAGATTTTCTTCTGATTTGGCCGTAACTCTCCATTGAAGACAAAGGGTTGTGCCAGGGCTTTGTGGTCTTTGATCTCATACACCGCGGCCGATCCGCACTTTATCACCTTCAGAGTGGTTCAGCCCATGGCTTACATATTTCATGATTTCTATCCGGGTGATACACAGAACACTTTGGAAATGGGCCACGCCAGCCTTTTTCGTGGTGACCCCATCGCAATGGGTGCTTCAGATAACAATCCATATCTTATGGATCCCGCCGCACTCCAAACTCTTCATCGAGTACATGCCCGAAGCTTGCCAATCATTTATCTCTCCTCGCAAGCTTAAGCGCCAGAACAAATCGTGAAGTATCTAGGACATCCCGGTGGATCTTCCCTATGCACAAATTTATATGCAAAGACTCACGCCGGTTACAATCGCCATAAGCTCATGGATAGCAAGACGGTCCCCACGGATGGGATAGCCCTCCCACAACTCTCACCTTCGCTTCTTTTGGGATCGCTTGGTGTCGCTCTTGATCCGGATCTTGTCACCAATTCAGTGGAGACCGCCAAGAACCCACGCCCACCTGCATGGTTCCTTCTCCCTATGCTTCCCCTCGGGCGCATTCTCCACGCCCCGTGTTCCCCGACTTCCGACATTGCCTTTTTTTGGACCAAGGTCATGGATGGTCATGCCGGATGGACACCACCTCAGATCTCGACGGATCTCCTGGGGATCCACGCTTTGTTCGGGCCACATTGGGAAGAAGGTGCCACTGACACCACCACCAATTGATCTACATTGCTAATGAGCTGGTTGGCAACGCCCGGCTGGATGCGCTTCATGGTCTTGACACCTTCTTGCGCATCGCCACCACCTCACCGATCCTTCACCCATCTTCAAGCAGGTTTTTGTGCTGCCCTCAAATGCATTTTGCTAAGCTCCTTAAATCGGCAGCGGCCCCATTTTTCATCGCAATCCAAATGCCAGTGTCGCGTTTTTGGCCTCCGCACTGCCTCCTCATGGAATGTCAAGACATTTCTTCGTGACGCCCACGCCGCCTCTTTGAAGACATGGTACGCCTCGCTTTATTGATGCAGATCCCCGCCCTTGGCCAAAACACTCCTCCCGCTTCTTCAAACACGCCAGATCTCATTAGCCGCATTCATAATGGTGCCCGGCCCTCACCCCCGTGAGGATCACTTTCGCATGATGGCTTCCCCGCCTCGTAAACACTTCCTCCTTTTTCTTCACTCGAAAGTGTCGCTTGGTGGGAGGTTAGTCCCGCCCTCCCGGTACAGACTATTCATGCATACAACGGACCAGGTCAAGCTCAAGGATCCTCGGGCCACCACGGGTCAGCCATCAAAGGCTCCGCCAGAAGCCAAGCCAAGCAGACCACGCAGCCAAAGCCTTTGGTCAGCCAACAAGAGGCGCCGCCAGACAAGTGACGGCCCGCACCGCCAAGGCCACCACAAGATTCTAGGCACTTCAAGAGGCACCGCCAACATTCCTCAGAATCAGGCCCTTCCGTGAGTCGGCACCGAGATCACCGAGTGTCTATATTGGGCCCAAGGCCATTGTACTATATATATGAGTAGAGCTAGCACATGAGTTTTTAGATGAGTTTTGAGTCTTGTCTCCTTTCGCTTTTCTCTATTAAGTAGAGTTCATGTATTTTCATCATTGATATCAAGGAAGCTTATCATCTTTTCTCTCATTTGTTCTGCTTTTCTTCTTCTTCTCTTCTTGCAAATCCCAAGCGGACATAGTCCCCCTGACTCTCCCGTTAGATCCACTGGGTCCTCACAGAGGACCTGCCTTCCGTGAGTTCCCAACCTGCACCCCAAACAGTATCGAAAGCATGATTTTGGTAGACCAAGTCATTGCACCGCCATAGCCTAACTCCTCGTTAGTTGGCAAGACTTTGTCTTAGGTTAAAGTATCCCAATTCAGAGTTAGCACGCTGGTTGACCCAAATATGGAAGTACTAACTTTTTTGGGAACCCCTCAATTTACACAAAAGAAGCACCTCGACCAAAAAATCGCCATAATTGGAATTTTTGTCTATTAGTGTGCATCCAAGCTTTTCTTCCAAATTTTCTTGGATAGCTTGTCGAGAACAAGAACAATGCAACGCAAACATAGGAATTTCATTACAAATTTTGAAACCAAAGTTCTAATTGAAAAGATTCTTAGTTGAACATTTTGGCTTTATTTTTCTTAGGTGGGTAGACAATAGATCACAAATTCCAACAAAAAATTAAGCAAATTGTTTACTTAATCACCCAAAAATACTAGTTTTGAGATACCTTATATTTATAAATGGGCTCATTACAATATATATTACAAAGGTGAAGAGACCATAGTGGTGGTATGGGCACAATGATTACACCCTCTTCACACATGAACCACCCAAAGGCAAAGGGCGCCAGGAGCTCTCCTAGTCACCAGAGAGCAGCCTTACGATTTATAGAAATTTGTATGAGGAGTTCCTTTATGGACCACGCAGCTTGTATGTCCAACTCGATGTCACCACCCTCTTCTCGGCACCTTTCTTCAATGAACTCGATCTTTTCATTGCTCCCAAGCATGTACTATCCGGTCGAGATAAGGACCGCAAGAGACAAAATCAAATTAGTCAAGAAAATAAAATAAAACACGCCTTAGGGCCATTTTTGAAAATACAGTGCATGAGAAAAGGCAGCTCGGGAGGGAAAACATTAAAGTATATCTTTTTCGACTCAGCGAGTCGAGAAAAGGCAACAAAGTGAAAACGCAGGTTTTAGGGTCAGAAGGCCTTTCTCGACTCGCGAGTCGAGAAAGGCACCAAAGCTTAAAAACGCAGTTTTAGGGATGGGGAAGGCCTTTCGACTCGGCGAAATCGAGAAAGGCGCTCAAGGCCGTAAACGCAGTTTTAGGGTTGGGAAGGCCTTTCTCGACGGAGTCGAAAAGGCAACAAAGCCAAAAACGCAAGTTTTAGGGGGACAGGTCCTTTCGACTCAGCGAAGTCGAGAAAGGCAGCTCAAAGCCAGAAACGCAGGTTTTAGGGATCGAAGGCCTTTCTCGACCGAAAGTTGAGAAAGGCAGCTCAAAGCTTAAAAATGCAAAAGTTTGAGGGTCTTTCTCGACTGAGTCCTAAAAAGGCAAACAAAGTAAAAAAAGGGCAATTTCAAAGCTCGTGAGTCCCAGAAGGTCGAAAATGAATAATCTTCAAACATCCTATGTATTTTCTATGAAAAAATACCCTCGCCATAAATTTCCTACGTATTTTCCATGAAAAATAGACCCTCCCCATGTATTATCTAATGGACACATATCCAATGGACCCTCCCCCTTTCTAATGGACCATACCATATAGCTATATGAAGAGGGGACCATTGGGCTCATATTTAGCTATGTAAAGAGTAATGCCTAATGCACATGTAAATAGCAACATATGCACCTATAATGCACATTATAACCTATGAGAGCCTATTAGACCTATGCATTAAATCTATTAATATGCATTAGACCTATTAATATGTACTTGTCCCCATTTGGTGTCTTGAACCTTCAAAATGGGTTAAACAAGGTGTAAATTATATCATGATCTTCGCAAAAGTTAAATTTTACCTTAGAATAAGAATATATGCCTAGAAAACGCGGCACCATGGGAACATAATGTTTAACGGGTGAGCATAGTAGCACACACATAAAAAGAGGAAATTGGGGACACGTCAAAATATAATCCTATATTATTAGCATTTATTTTACACTTTCTTTTTCAATGTATTATTTTACCCTTTTTTTTCCCGCCCATGCTTGAATTTTAAAATCATTTATTTTATTTCAACGATTTATTTTACCCCCTTTTTTCTAATACCCCCGCTTTTTTCCCTACCATGCTTGAATTTTAAACTTTGGTACATACCTTTGAGACGTGGTTCATTTGTACCGCTTTGAAGAAGCTCCCAACGCCATAGCTCCCACCGCTTGTTAATCAATTTCGCTTTGGCCGACGGGTTCGCTCAAAGCCGAGGATCCATCGCTTACTCCACGGCGGGCATGTTCCCTGACATTGTCTCAGGTTCACAAGTCGATCCAAAGAAACCGAAAGCAGCTTTTAAATTATCAAGAAAACATAGCAGCATTTCTATTCTGTGGTCTTGGAATCCGAGACCGCGACCAATGCTAACGAAGTCAAAAGCTCCTCCCGAGTCCCCGCCATCGTGGATACCATCATCGGCTATGGCGCTTCTTCAAAGCTATGGCGTAATCAGCCGGCAGCATCATGCTAGATATGGCAAAAACATTACATGGATGGATAAGATGCGATGGTTTTTTATTCCGCCATATGTATCTCCCTGAGTGTTGATCTTTCCCCTGATCTTGCAGTCTATTATAAGAATGGGCAAAGCCGATTCTTCAGCCGACTTCCTTTGAAGTGATTCATGATCCGCAGCCTATCCTTGAATCCGCAAATATGTGGATCCGGTTCTTAATCGAGCATTCCTAATCGAGCCGTAATCGAAAGACCATTCTCGCCTGCTTCAAGAACGTATCTTACAGAGGTCTAGCTATGGCGGCCCGGACGAAAATGTTGATGTCACTAATCGGAGCCCGTGATTTTGAGCATGTCACAAAGTAGGGATTCTAAGGCAGCAGCTGAAAAAGCTTAAGGTTCATGGGGATCCGGTTCGATCCGGGCGCATTTCTTCCACGACAAGGACAAAGGCCGGGGTGGGGGGATACGAGCATGGCTATGGCGAGGGGTCAAGCTATGGAGGAGGAAAGGGGATACCTGAGGAGGCGGTGGCTATGGCGGAGGTCCCCGCTATGGAGGATCAAGCCGAGGAGGCTATGGGGAGAGCCGGGCTATGGAGGAGGTTCCCGAGGTCGCTATGGCGAGGTGGAGGATATGGAGGGGGAAGTCCGGAGGCTATTAAGCAACCCGCTGGGAGGCGGTCCTACATTTTTTCATCCTAATTCTGTATAGAGCCGGTTCTTAATCAAGCAATTTGAATTGGTTGTTCCAATTCTCGACTCACTAGTAATTCTGTACAATCCGGTTCTTAATCGAGCAATTTGAATTGGTTATTCCAATTCTCGACTCACTAGTGGAGAAGAGAACAATGAGGGGATTTATGTTTTCCAATTCTCGACTCACTAGTCGAGAAGAGGAGAATGGTTTATATTTTTTTTATTAGTTATTTATTTAATTAAATTAATTAAATTATTTTATAATTAATTACATTAATTATTGATTATATTTTGATAATATGTCTCAATGGATACGTTCCCTTGCCCCTTGCCCCTTCTTCTCCCTTGCCCCTTGCCCCTTGCCCCTTCCCCTTGCCCCTTGCCCCTTCTTCTTCCCCTTGCCCCTTTCTTCTCCCTTGCCCCTTGCCCCTTGCCCCTTCCCTTGCCCCCTTCCCCTTGCCCCTTCTTCCCCTTGCCCCCTTCCCTTGCCCCTCTTCTCCCTTGCCCCTCTTCTCCCCTTTCTCACTCCCTGCCTTCCCCTTCCCCTCCCCCTTTCGATCTCACCTCGCTCAACTTTTCTCAACTATTTATTTGGAAATTTTGACTTAACCAGTCCTTGTTATATGATGTGAAATTTTGATGTCAATATGACTCCCATTTTCAGTCCGAGTCCCAAAATTCAAGATTTGTCCCACTTTAATTAAATACGACTTACAAGATTTCTGCGCTAACACGTCGGACATGGCCCAAATACCCTAGGGGCATTGACAACTGGCATTAAAATGGCAAAAAAGTACTCAAAAGCCGCTTAATTGGGCGTCTTAGAATCTTAAGAGGAGCATGTATAATTCAAGCGCTAACTCGACGATAAAAATGCGTGATTCATACATATAAATTTTTTTTTTTTTTAAAGAGTTAAAACCAAAAATTTTGAATTTAAAAATAAAAGTGATGCTTATTTTTTACTCTTCTTTTTCGCTTGAGCGCCTCCGCTCCGCCATAGATTTACCGGGCGTAGAAGCTTCAAGCCGCCTCGCCTCGCCTTTTGCCCTACACCGTGTCACCTACTAGCCTCTTCTCCCCGCTTTGCTTTCTCCATTTCAATGAATATGGCACGCACTAAAGGTACCCTAAGTCCCAAAGAACTTTAGTGTGCCCCAAATATTTGCCCAACTTGAGAGCATCTCACATCGACCAAGATCCGTGGAGCTACTTTTGACTGAGCTCGTGCAACGCTTCGTCTAGGATTCCTTATCCTATCTTCCACTTGTCCGAGCGCTTCTTAATAAAGCTTAACCTCCTCCAAGAGTTCTATACCTTGGGTCGAATGTTCACCAAGTTCTGATGTTAGTCAAGTTTTATCCGCCTGCGTGTGTGGAAGTTACGGAGGAAGAAGCCGTCCGGAGGGAAGCCGCCAGGATCCGAGAACTTGACCGTGGGGATGACACCCGGGAGATGGAGAGGGGAATATGTTTATCTGAGTGATGGAAGAGCCATCATGGCCGGAAATCCTTTCGACCTTCCTCCTTACGAGTACGATGAAGCCACCCAAAGTTTTGTTTGGGGTTAGCTTCCACCCTGCTTTAAGGTGGACCACTTGATAGAGATACAGCTGGACATGTAAGCCCGGCCGGACCGCTATCATGCGGAGCTGCTACGGAGGATTACGGCCTGACGCCACACTGAGGTTGAGGCGAGCATGACTGCAGCATGCCACACAAGAAGAGGCCGATAGGGCAAGCAGAGGAGCTTGCCAAGCAGAGTTGGGACCAACAGCAGCAGCAACCAAACCCAGAGCAGGATAACCAGCGCGGCCCTGACTAGACAGAACCCTCACAGTTAAGAGACGACAGAAATCTACCGCCCATAAGTCGGGGATCATGTATAAGGAGAAGCTCAAGACTGTTGGGGGTATTGGGAAGGCCACAAGTTCTACCCACGGCAAGAAGACCGGTGGATGCGTTCTACCTTACCTGAAGAATAGTGGGGCAAGACCTTGCCCAAGAAGCCGACGCAGACCCAGAGAGCGATGCCCCCAAAGAAATCACATCAGTTCAAACCGGGCACCGTGGCCTTAAAGGGAAATTTTCAAGTACCAGAAGACCACGGAGCTGCTGCTACAGAAGTTCCCCTTCCAGGCCTTGGTCCGTGAGATAGCCCAGGAATTCAAGACTGACCTGCAGTTCCAGACTTTTGCCATCCTTGCATTGTAAGAGGCTGCTGAGGCTTACTTGATAGCCTTTTTGGGGATGCCAACCTTTGTGCCATCCATGCCAAAATGGTTACTATCATGACGAAGGATTTGGCTCTCGCCTGAAGAATCCGGGGAGACTATAACTAGCTTGTTCTTCAAGCATTTTTCCTTGTATCAATTTTGTATATATATAAATATAATCAAATTTTGTCTATCCAAACTTTGTCTCGAAAAAAAAATTAAATTAATTATTTAGTTATTAACGTTGACGTCGGCATGAAAAGTTAAAAGGTGTACCTAATAACTTTTAGGATTTCATTCTTTCTCTTGCTTCTTTGTTTCTTCTTCCTCCTCCACGACTTTATGGCTTCAATGACTACCTCAACTCGCCTCCAATGGTATCAAGATGGCAAGCACCGGATTCTCAAGTCCCCTTTGACCTCCTACAACCTTTTCTCGCCCGTATGGTGGATCTCATCACCAACATACAGCCCACCCTTATTATGTAGGCTTCCTTGAGTTTTATACTCAAGAGATGCTCCTCTCCAAGATCCCTCCTGAGATCCAGCCCAGCTCTACTTAGAAAGAGCTATAGTAAGGGAGATGTTGGGAAGTGATACGCATGCCTACGATGTTCTCAAAGGCAAGCTCGGATAAGACCGAAATCCGCCGATAGTGACACATGAGGGCCAACAATACCTTGAAGTGACCTTTGCGCTGGCCATCCTCATGGATCAGTATGTGGAGGATGAGACTTTGCCAGCAGAAAAAGGCAAAGCACATGAGTTCTCTGATGAGGAAGACGACGAGTACATCAGGGAGGATGACTTCGTCCGGTGGAATCAACTAGCAGAACAAATGCCTCCACACCGGTGACCGGGCACGACCGACCCCAAATAAAGATAGGTTCTCAGACGCATAAAATTCAAATTCCCGACGATAAAGTAAAAAAAAAAATGTATTTTTAATAAAATACGATTTAACGTGATAAAAGATTGCCTACCGGAAAAAATTCACAGACGCCAACCAAGAAAAAATCACAGACGCCGAAATACTATAAACCCCGTGACGCTGAAAAATTTTCGTGATATGCTAAATGTATGGTTTCACAGACGCCGGCTTTTCAAATTTCAAATTGTGAAAAAAATTTCTTTTTTTTTTTTTTTTTTTTGCTACCCGCTTTATACAAGCCACACGCGCTGTTTATAGTATTTCACAGACGAAATTGAAATTTCAAATTGTGACGAAGTTTTTTATTGTTTGGGGTCCGGGTTCTGAACTCGAAGACAGCCCCTCAGGAGGACCCGTGGATCTAACAGAGAGTCCGGGACTATGTCACGGATTTGCAAGAAGAGAAGAAGAAGAAGAAAACAACAAAATGAGAGAAAGATGATAAGCTTCCCTTGATATCAATGATGAACATACATGAGCTCTCGAATAGAGAGAAAATGAAGGGAGACAAGACTCAAAACTCATCTAAAACTCATGTGCTAGCTCTACTCATATATATAGTACAATGGCCTTGGGCCCAATATAGACACTCCGATCGATCTCGCGCCGACTTCGGAAGGAGGCCTGATTTGGTGAATGTTGGCGGTGCTCTTTGAAGTGCCTAGAATCACGCTGACGCCGACGCGGGTGCGTGACGTCATTACTTGTCCGAAGCCAGTTTTGTTGTTGACGGCCAAAGGCTTTGACCTGCGGGTCTCCGCTTGGTCTTTCATGAGCCTTTGATGGCTGGCCCGTATCCGACCGAGGATCCTTGAGCTTGACCCGTCTGTCAGATGATGAATAGTCCCGCACTGTGAGGCACAGACTAACACTTCCCCACCAAACGACACCGTGAGTGAAGAAAAGGAGGAAGTGTTTCGAGGGCGAAGCCATCTGTTCCAAAGTGATCCTCACGGAGGAGGACGGCACCATTATGGTAATCGGGCTAATGAGATCCTCGGGCGTGTTTGAAGAGCGTAAGAGTGTTTTGGCCAAGGGTAGGATCTGCATCAATAAGAAAGCGAGAGCCGCACTCATGTCTTCAAGGGCGCCATGCCCCAAGAAATGTAACCGACATTCCATGAGGAGACGGGGTCCGAGGCCAAAGGCACCGATAATCGCATTCTGGATTGCAAAGAAAAAATGGACGCCGCCGATTTAAGGAGCTTAGCAAAATGCATTTGAGGGCAGCACAAAATCCTCGCTTGAAGATGGACTCAAGGATCAGTGAGGTGGTGGCATTCTCGCAAGAAGGTGTCAAGACCATGAAGCGATCCGGGCCGACCGCTGCCAACCACGCCATTAGCAATGTAGATCCAATTGTGGTGGTATCCAGAGTGGCACCTTCTTCCCAATGTGAGCGGCGAACAAAACGGGATCCCACCGAGATCCGGCGAGATCCGAGGTGGAGTCCATCCCAAGATGACCATCCATGACCTTGGTCCAAAAAAGGAAGGCGCCAATCGAAAGTCAGAACCCGGGCGGGAGGTACGCCCTGGGAAGCATAGGGAGAAGGAACCATGCCCGTATGGGGTTGCCGAAAGCGGTCTCCCCAATTGGATCGACAAGATCCGGATCAAGAGCTTGGACACCAACGATCCCAAAGAGAAGCGAGAGTTGAGAGTTGATGAGGGCTATCCCATCCCGGGGGGACCGCCTTGCTATCCAACAGCTTGTAACCGATTGTATCCCATGAGGTGTCGATATAATTTGTGCATAGGGAAGATCCTGATGTCCTAGATACTTCCTTATTCATAAAGCAAGCCGCTGCCGAGAGATAAATGAGTGGCAAGCTCGTGCATGTACCCTCGATGAAGAGTTTGGGTCCGAAAGCAGATCCGCAAGATATGGATTGTTATCCCCGGCACCCATTGCACAAAGCTGGGGTCACCCCAAAAAGTCGGGCGCGGGCCCATTTCCAAAGTGTTCCCGCGTATCACCCATAGAAATCATGAAATATGTAAGCCATGGGCTGAACCACTCAAGGTGATAAAGTCCGGATCGGCACAAAGGTATGAGATCAAAGACCACAAGGGCACAAAGACAACCCTTTGTCTTCAATGGAGAGTTCGCCAAATCAAGAAAATCAGACCGCCAGGGAATATCCACAGTCCATCCGCCGCATGCCACTTCGAAAGGAAGAGGTGGCGGCGAAAGCAACCACATAATCGCGATAGCAGAAGGAACCGAAGTCAACAGCATTCTGTTAAGAATGGCGCATGGGCCAAGTTTTACTTGAGCCTCATCGCCAGACCGGCCAGCTTGCCGCAAATGTTGTTCGAGATCACGGATCCGGGTTGTCCCTTTCGAAAGCAGAAAGCGGATCGGGTCACGACCCGCTTCTCGAGTGTTGACCGGAGGAGGATTTCCCGAGTATTGAGACGAAGCACCCAATCTCCGCTGGCCATCCAAGATCTTCGCTTCTCGCACCTCCGTAAGCTGATCTTGAAGAGAGGTGAGCCGAGAGGTCCGTGGTAGAAAGCCGAGCCCGCCAAGGAGGCGATTTGAGCCATCCTGCGCTCGTAAGATTTTGAACTTGAGTGCTGAAATTTTCACAAAGTTCGAGTACAAGGCGCTGAGCTTAGCAATATCCCGGCCCTTGGTACTCGAGTGAGAGCTTTTTGACTTGTTGTGTTCCAATAGAGTCTGAATTTCCGATTGAGCCGAGCTTGTTGATCCGCAAGTTGGCCGACTTGAGCTTGTGCACTTTTGAGATCCGCATGAGCCTGTAAGAGAGCTTCATGCTTGTCTTGAAGTTTGGCCTCCAAAGCTGCAACTTGGGCGCTTGGGCAGCTTGAAGGTCCCGTGTACCGCATCGAGGCTTCTAGTGCCCGCTGAACCCCGGCCATAAGAGTGTCTTGGGATTCTTGTAACTTGAGAGCAAAGCAGCTTGAGCATCCCGCCGACATCGATACAACAACCCACGAGGGTGTTGTGGTGGTGGAGCCGGGCTGTTGCCCCGGTTTGTGATGTTTGGGAAAATGGTGTGAACCGGATGGTGTAGCCGAGGAGGAGACAAAGACATGGGTGTGCTGACTGTGGACATGACCAGGGGAAGACGGGCGTGAAGTGCCCACTTGGTGAGTTATTGGAAGGGAGCGCTGAGTGGAATTATGAGAATTTTGTGGTGTGGGAGGGAAGTAATGACGGATGAGGGCTTGAAAGTGGCCTCCCACGTAAACTTCGTAAATGGAAGTGGCACCTCGGGCGGTCCATTTCTTGGAGAAGACGATAGAACATCATTTGGGGCCAATCTATGTGGTGTTGGGAGTGTGTAGCAGTGAGGACCAGGTTATAGAAAGGCTTATTGATGTGGGTGTTCTTGATAGAATACCCAAGGAACTTGGCGCCACGTAAATTTAACAAAGGTTTCGCGGAGGCTTGTCGATATTGGTCGACGATGGACATTGGCATGATAAGGTGTGCACCAAACTCGCGGACATCGAGATCCTGTATAGCGTACCATGATACACAAGGGGTGTGCAAGGGAATATGAAATACCCTCAAAATCAAATGTTGAGTCAAATAAAATGGTGGTGCCATCGATCACAAGGTGTAGCCTCATGGGCTGTTAACGATATTGGCGATGAACTGCCTAACCGGGTCGATTTGGAGCCTAAGTTCCATTTGAGAGAATTCGTGAAGCTTGTGTCGCTCAAATGACTCTTTATTTGGGCCAACAAGGGCTTCACCTGAAAGTGGGCCAAGAAAGATACGATGCAAAAAGAGCCGGATCCTTGGGAGCAAGAGCTTGAAGTGTAGAAAATCTTGGGGCAGCCATGGTAACGATTTGCGTAAACGAAGAGTGATTCAAAGGCGGAGGACTAAAGTCGAAAGCACGGAGGACAAAGGCGCAGAAGAACTAAAAGGTTTTTTTAGGCGCAATAACCGAGGCTAAGAGGTATGAAGAGGGCTTAAACTCGAACCGCTGATGGTGCCAGTGTCAAAAGATGCCAAGAAGGGTATTGAGAGGCAAAAATTTGGCTAAGTCCCAAAAACGAAGGGAGAGGCAATGAACGGTGAGGATGAGACGTGAAAGAAGGATTGATGTGACAGTGGGCAAAGGACACACATTAATGTTCGACCAGGCGTGAAAAGAAGGAATGGCATTTAATGCCGGGCAACTCGGGTGGGATATCATTAAAAGGAATGTGTCGGAAGGTACCATGGCTAGATATGCTACGGAGAAAAGATTCTCATTTTAGAAACAAATTTTGCATTGCAAACACGCTACATTTGTGTGATTGGTCCACGCCGACAAGGAGTTCCTCGCTTGGCTATATAAGACGAACCGGGAGGAACGGGGCATCCGATGGCGCCGCGATGGCCGCCGCCGGGCTTGAACGAAGATCGCACGATGCCCACGAACCGCCGAGGGGTTACCCGCAAGATGAATTGTCCGATCTTCGCGCTGCCACAACCGTGGCATTCGAATGGACGGGCTGGTGTGCCGGGATGGCTGAACATCCCGACCGAAGACCAACGGGATGGAGGTGGTTCTCGCACTGCTGATCCCGAAAGCGTAACCTCTACCATCTCCTCCCAGATCACCTCCTCAGCCTCCCAACCCTGAGTAGAGGGTTTTTCCTCTTAGGACTTAGTAGAGATAGGGCTCGAGTCCGCTTTTTGTATATAGGGCGCGGCCCATAGCGGAAATAGCTGGGCCGCGCCCACATTTTGTAAAAAAAAAAAAATCTCCACTATAATATAATATGCCGCTTTTCTAGTCACTTTCTCGTGGTGTTTGCTTCTTGAATCAGACTGCTTGTTGATGTTCGCTTGCCTGTGATGAAATGTTTTGAGACGAAAAACCATTAACCAATGTAGGTAATGGAGTGCCATCTAACTCGCCAGCTTGGAAAACGCTTGGTCTAACCACTTGAACAATTTGATAAGGGCCAAGCCAACGAAACTTGAGTTTACCCGAAAAATTTTTTGTACCCGGAATCATAAAGAAGAACCAAATCGCCTTCTTTGAATGTTTTTGTCTTCGACGCTTGTCATGTAAAGATTTTTGCAACTCGTTGTCCATGAAGAACACGAATATAAGCATCCCGTCGGGTTCATCCAACCGCTCTAATTGATAGACCCTTTCTTTGAGTGCAACAGGGATTATGAGCAGAGCTTGAAAACGGAGTGTTGGAAGGATGTATTCAAACGGCATGAGAGCTTCCCCGACCATAAACCAATTTAAAAGGAGGTGACCGGTAGCAATCTTGAAACAAGTATTGTAGGCCCAAAGAACAAGAGGGAAGTTTTGTCCGCCAATCTGCATGGAAGCGCCACAAATTTTCTTGAGAATGGTGACCGAGTTTTGTTGGTGCTTTCTCAAACCATTACCTTGAGGATAGTAAGGTGTGCTCTTGTGATGATGTATCGAGATAATCCAAATTGACCCTTGATAGTATGATTGATGAAATGGACACCACGGCCACCGACCAGCCCCGGGGGCAGCCGAATCGCGATGATTTGTTGATAGAGGACCCTAGCCGTGCTTGCTGCAGTTGTTGTCCGGAAGTGCACAAGCTTCCGCCCATTTGGTAGCGTGAGTCGCGAAACCAGAATGTAACGCACGGGTGTGCCGCTACAGAGGATCTATAGGTCCCACAAAGTCCATTCCCATTTGCCGGCGGGAAGTGGCGCGGGGAACGGGCTTAGCCAAGGGAAGAGCGCCACGGGCCGGGCGCCCCACCCGGGGCAAGCGCCACACGTATGGGCGTATGGAGCATCTTTGAAGAGCGTGGGCCAATAATACCCCGCCGAAAGGATTTTATGCGGGCCGTGGTGTCACCATGAAAATGACCACCACCGAGCCCTTGATGAGCTTCTCAACAATATCCGAACTTCATGAGGTAGAACACAGCCGGTCAAGGATGGTGTCCTTACCCTTTTGTAGAGATGTCCCGCAACCATGGTGTAGTCACCGACCTCCTGAGAAAATTGATGGCGACGGATTGTCGCTAATGTGAGAGAGCGCCTCGCCTTCGTGGAAGAGCACCCGTGAGGAGGTACCGCTGAAAATCATGGAACCAATGTGGTGTTGCCGTGACTAAAAAGAGCCGAGCATCGTGAAAGGCGCCCGAGACTCCGGCTTGAGGGATCATCCGCGGTGGATGCGGAAAGATAATCCGAATCCACATGAGATTTGCCGCCTTATGAACGCATTTCAAAAGGAGCAAATTCTTGAGAAGAAGGACCCAACGAGCAATGCGCCCGTGGGCGGGACTTGTTGATCAAATAGAGGAGTGCTTGGTGGTCCACAAAGAACTTGATTTGATCGCCTAAAAGGTAATGACGAAGCGTTGGACACGTAAAAATGAGACCCAAAGCTTCACGCCCGCGGGCAGAATAGTTGGCGCCAGCAGAATTGAGTTTTCTACCGGGCGAGCGATTTGGTTTGTCGCGCGATCATATGCTTGAGAAAGAACAGCCCAATAGCAAACACCGGTGACATCGACATGAACGGAAAGGGCTTGTCCCATTGAGGAGGAACAAGAACCGTGCCCCCGAGTAAGCAAAAGCTTCACCGTTGAAAGCAAAGATCCCGCCTCGGGAATTCCAAGCCCGTGTAGATTCGCCACCCGTGAGTTTATGAATGGGATCCGCAATGGCCGCTAGTCCGTATGAAGGTGGAGTAATAATTGACCTTACCCAGAAAGAGCGTGTCTCCTTGATATTGGCTGGTGCTTGAGCCTTGAGCACAATAACCGATTTTGGCGTGATCTGGTGATACCGCGCTTGGTCGACAACATGGCCTAAATGTAACACCGAGGTGACGCAAAAGGTGCATTTCTCAGATTGAGACTAATGCCTGACTCATCACATTTCTCGAAGACGAAGTTCCAATTATCCAAATGGTCAGCCATGGAACCAGAGGCGCAGAAGTCATCTTGAAAAATTTGCAAGAAGGGATTTTCCTTCATGAAATCATGAAAAACCGAGAGCATGATGCGTTGAAACGCTGATGGAGAGTTTGATAGTCCAAAAGGAACCACCTTGTAGGCAAAAGTGCCCCCTGGGTGGTGAAGGTAGTCTTGAGTTGATCAGATTCTTTGATTGAGATCCGATTGTAGCCGAAAACCATCCATGAAGGAGTACATCTCATGTCCAGCCACCTCTTCCAAACCTGGTCCGGTGAAGGGAAGTGGAAAATGATCACGCCCGTGGCCCTGATTGAGTTTCCGATAGTCCACACAGACGCCGATCTTACCTTGTGTTTAAGGGCAATGACGATGGGGCTCACCCATCTCGTAATGTTTGACCTCATAGATCAAACCCGCAGCAAGAAGGAGTTTGTCAATTTCCCGCCTTGACGCCATCACGGTAATTAGGGGTTGAGCCGGTAATCGCCGCTAAGCTAATCGGGCGCATCGATTTGGTAGGAATGGTGAGTTCCCCAAGCTTTTGTTGATTCCCCCAAGATCTTTGTAACTCCAGGCCAAAATGTGTTTGAATTTTTGAATGCTTTGACGGCCTGTGGCACATAAGGAGCCGGAAGATGTGCAAAGAATGCGACAGTTGATTGTTGCCAACGCCCACAATCTCGACTTCGAGTCCAATATGGGGTATTACTTCAGATTCCGACAATGTGTGCGTGAGGTTGGAGCATAACCGGATGCGGGCACTTTGCGTGGTGAAAAAGAGGGGTTGCTCGGGCCATCCAAACAGAGGTTGCTTCATGACAACAAGCGTGTACATCAACAGGAGTTGCAGGAGGTTCAGCATTCAAAAGTGATCAACGCTGGATTCGATTGCAAGGAGCCGTAGGGGTCAAGCAAAGCGCCCACAGTCCCGGTCCCCGATCAAGAGTCATTTCTCCCCAAGGATCAGATATTCTGGTAGGATGACGCAGGCGCACTTCGCAGTGGAGCCCGAACTTGATAAATATTCCGAGCTTCTTCGCACCGCGGTCCGAGAGAGAGGGTTCCGCATTGTCAACGTAAAATGATCCCCGCCTCGCTTGCAAGTCCATGGTGGCATTGAGATGACCATCGTTGATGACTAACCGTCCGTGGCCCAAGAATGGATACTTTTGCCCGGCGGAGAAAAGTCCCACCGACCAAGATTTCATAGTCACCGGATCTTCGCCAGCCTTTCCAAACTCCAAATTCCATGGGGAAGCCGAGATCACCAATGTTGATGTGAAGAATAGGTGTGACGCCTTTGAGGTCTCGTGGATATGGCCATTAGCCAATTTGATGTCATATGGGGCACGAAAAGAGTTGTGTGATGCCCATTTGTTTGCGAGTTTATCCATGATGAGATTGATCAAGGCTTACCTCCATCTATTTGAACATGGTTGACTTGGTTTTTACCCACCGTGGCATGGACCGTGGGTGTAGAGGTAGCCACAAACCCAACTAAAACAGCTTGGAGTGGTAAACCGGTCCTTGAGAGCAGACGAAGTTTCAAAATGGTTGCCAAGCTTAAAGGAATTTTGATCTTGGCTAGCTCCTCTTGGAGTTCTAGAGGCACATGAGAAAAAAGGATCTCGCCGGTTCCACCGGGTGCGGGAGTGCGTGGCGGGAAGCAAAGAACTTTTTGAGTAAGTCAACCTCTAAGCAGAATATTGGGATACGCCCGAGAGCGTGGAGGTTGAGATGTGGAAGGGGTATCTTGTCTTTGTTGAGCTCGTGGTGGCATGAACGCTTGCCAATGTGCGGCCTTCTCGCCAGCCTTGCATGAGGTTCAAAATGCTTTGGCGAACTTTGGGCATGACATGTGGCATGAGCTTCTCCAAGTCAGTGCAAAGTGTACCTTTTTTTCGCCCGCCTTTGAGGAATGGTGTCCACCGCAAAGGCAGGCTGCGTGCCATTCGAATAATGGTCAAGGGACGTGATGCCTTGGTCCGGGCGTGAAACTAAAGCAACCCAATTTGACTACCGGACCGAGGATTAAGTGCCCAAAAATTTCCTCTTGTGCTTTGCTGATCCAAATGAGGTTGATTTGCCGAGCTGGTTGATAGCGCGGATTGCCGAGGCGCCTTGGTGGCTTCTAAGAACGGGTCTCGCCTTGTTTGCCATTAGCAATCCGTAGTTGGTAAGCCGTGAGGCGACCGATGTGGTCCGATTGGTGCCGTGAAGCCGCATCAAATTGTGGAAGTTGAGGACACGCCGCGGTGGTATGACCCCATTCTGACAAAGCGATAACACCGAGCTTTAGAAGGATCAAAAAAGGAGGACGCTGGTTGGATCCCCGCGGTTGCCCCCCCTGGCCGAGTAGAGTTGGCGGGTTGCACCTCGGTGGTGGTCCGATAGTGCGATTGTTGCCGAGGTGTGGTTTGCACTTGATAAACCATTTTGTTGCGAACGGTGTGGGATGAGTGCGAAAAGCACTCTTCCGTGGCATGATTGCACATGTTGCATCGCTTGCAAATGAGGCGGGCCATTGGTGGAGTTGCACTCATTTGCCAAATGGCCTTGGTATTTGCAAATATGGCACCAGATTTGACCGCTACTGCGGGATTAGCGTGTTGAGGCCGAAAATGTGCTTGTGGAACCATGACGTGGAATGAACGTGAGCTCTTGAAGAGCCACGCCTCGGGAGGAAACATTGACTGAAAGTGATTGACAAGGTCGATAGCCCCGCTCCAAAGTCTTGGGACGCAGTATTCCAGTCATGAGTCGAATAGCCGGAGGAAGTCCTTGGAGAAACCGCACCAAAACCGCTCGTGGGGGGTACTCCTTGAGCTTACTTAGCGTAATCGTGAAGTCGATCCGCAAAATCCCGCACTGCGGGCTCTTGTTGAAGTTCATTGAGTTGCTTGAGATGAAGTTGATCATCATCCGTGGTTCCATAATGAGACGTAAAAGCGCTCTCATTTCGACCAAGTCTTGTTTCCAATGGCTTTTGTTGGACATGAGCCATTGATGAGGAGAGCCACGCAGGTGGTGGAAAAAATGTGGAATTTCAGCTTGAGGTTGCGCATGACCATTTAGGACAGCTAGAGCCTCAAATTCTTCCATGTGGGCCCGAGCACTTTGGTCTAACGGTTTGCCTTTCGTGTTGCCAAAGGTGGGATAAGTCAGGCCAGTAGTCCGAAAGGTAGATGTGAAAGTGCCGGGCTGGACAGAACAAAGATAGTGAGGATATTGAGGTTGAGTTGAGGTGGCATGGTGCCTGGCGGACCCCGATGAAGGGGTGACGGTGGTTGAGAAACCGGCGTAGCTGGAGCATTGGTTTTGAGATCCGTAAGGTTGTAAACAGAAGGGCAAGGGGAAACGAGGGGAAAGGATATTCCCCGGTAGGCGAAAGGAGACGCGGTGGATAGCCGCGCCCACCCGGGAGATGATGGTTGTGAAGGAAGAGGCGTATGGCCCTCAAGAATGATGGATGTAGGCATGTTCGGGGTATGAAAGTACTTGGTTGAGAAGGTTGAGCCCTCGATAAGGCCCCCGATAGTGATGAGGGACCGAGGTTGTGAGCAATGTTTGCACGCTTGGGGCGGGAACCGGGACGAGACAGACACGAGGGTGGGTGGCGCCCGACCGAGCCCTAGACCAAGATGGCCTCCCTCTATGTCATAAGCAGTGTATCCATACATGTCGCTTAACGCCTCCCCGACGCCGATGGCGCCCAAGCGAGATGTCGCCTCGAGAAAGGAGTTCTTCCGGGCGGAAATTACTTTAATGCATGGCGGCGTAAGAAAGTAAGATGGAATCGACCCGGCAAATGGGATGTTGTTTGGGGTCCGGGTTCGAACTCCCGAAGACAGCCCTCCGGAGGACCCGTGGATCTAACAGAGAGTCCGGGACTATGTCACGCGGGATTTGCAAGAAGAGAAGAAGAAGAAGAAAACAACAAATGAGAGAAAGATGATAAGCTTCCTTGATATCAATGATGAACATACATGAGCTCGCAATAGAGAGAAAATGAAGGGAGACAAGACTCAAAACTCATCTAAAAAACTCATGTGCTAGCTCTACTCATATATATAGTACAATGGCCTTGGGGCCCAATATAGACACTGGACTGATCTCGTGCCGACTCCTCGGAAGGAGGCCTGATTTGCAGGAATGTTGGCGGTGCTCTTGAAGTGCCTAGAATCACGCCGACGCCGACGCTGCGGGCGGACGGGTCGTCACTTGTCCGAGCGGCGCTCTTGTTGACGGGCCAAAGGCTTTGACCGCGTGGTTCGCCGCTTGGTCTTCGGGAGCCTTTGATGGCTGGCCCGTGGGTCGATCGAGGATCCTTGAGCTTGACCTAGTCTGTCGTATGCATGAATAGTCCTGTACCAGGAGGCACAGGACTAACATTTTTTTTTTTCCTTTCCGCGTACAGACGCTGAACGCAAAAACGCAAAAACAGAAGGTTTCATGGAAAAAAAATATTATGTTACAGACGCGAAAACCTTCGTTTACAGACGCGGAAAAAATTTCACAGACGCGAATTAGATGTTTTCACAAGACGCCAAAAATCTTCCGACGCCGAATTTTTTTTTGTCAGATTTTATACGCTTTATAATGACAAATATGTGCCGCCTCATACAATTCATAATGTATTCTCAGATAAAACGCATAACAGATTGAACCTATCCCCGCCTTCCAGCCATTCTATCACCAGGGATGAAATACCTCCTATTGGAGGATGTTATATGGACATACCATGTAGTGGCTAACTTGAGGGCCAGAACGAAAGTGCAAGTGCTTTATGAGCTCACTGAGTATTGTATGGATGACTTCATCGACTTTACGCCGGTTGAGCTCCCTATGGAGGTACAACAACTACTCCAATTTCAACAGGAAACCATTGAGCCGGCTGACACACTTCTCTGGCTAAGAGATCTTATGCTTTGGGACCCTCCATCCCAGCCTCCTCAAGAAGCTTTCACTGCTATGGGACCTCACGTCCCGAATATTAATATGGTTGATATTCCTTCGGAGTCGGATGAAGAAGGGGAGGATCTCTACAATAATCCAGGTCATCTGAAGGAAGAAAAGCAGGAACGTAAGGAGGAAGAGATCACCATGGATGTTGATAAGGAAGTGGCTACCTCGGTCTCACCACAGGTTAAAGCGTTGGGGAACCACCTCACACGCTTCTTCCTATCCGCTTTTCGCCAGGGACAGGTCCTTTTTGTGGCATGAGACGTAGCCACAGAGGCCGAAGCATTGTGGTGGAACCTCCATGCATTGTCTACCCTGGCAGGCCATAAGAAGCTCCCCTATCGCACCTTCACCTACGTGCTCGTGCACCGGGACTTCGCTTTGCCTGCCTTGGGACAAGATATAGCACCGTGGATGAGCATGGAGCTCCTTGTGGCCGCCCCTTTGCCCACTGCTTACCCACCAAAGATTGCTTCTCTTGTTGCCACCACCGTCGACCCAGGGGTTGCTCTTCTATTACTCTGCTACGTCATCGACAAAATTTCCACCGCCTCCTACACCAATGGATCAGGACGCAGGACCTAGTTCCTAAATATAGATTTGTGGAATTATAGAGTATGGCCTTTGGCCATTACAATATATGTACCAGCAGTTTTATGCCCCTCTAAATACAAATTTTGTTCTTCCTACCTTACTTGTCTTTCTTCTTGAGAAATTCTAAGTATAAGGAATGACTTATGGATTGTACATCTATTTTCGGATTTGTTGTAGGACTAGAAGTGTCGTATTGCCCCATAAAAGGGTGGAAAATTGTCACGCTCCTTCGTGACAAAGCTCTCCAAAACTTGCAACACGTCGTGCAACGAAGTTGGTACTATTGGGAATTCACCAACGAAGAAGTATTCATGGATGCGGATGACCACTTATGGGAGCTATTTTACGCAATGCGTAACTTCTTTAATCTATTGGTCGTAAACACGACCCTTGAGTATCAAGATCTTATCATCAAGGCTTGGGCCAAATATAAATTAGTGCGTGCAGTAAGGGAGAGTATCCATTATACGGTCCTTCATCCCCTTACGACACCATAGACCAACCTTTTTGTTAAAACATCTTGTATAAATAAATTTTCATCTTTGTTGTTTGTGTGGGCATTATGCAAAATGTAACCTACACCCATCTTAATATCAAACAATTTGCTATCAACAATTTTATAGTAGACACGTAAATCTTGTGCTTAATTCCATTTTGTTTATATTTTAGATCTGCACGCCCCTCCGTGGGCTTACACCAAAGGCACCGGGTCGCCTTTACTCCGCAACGTGAGCTCACCCTTATGAAGCGACAACTTACTGAGTTCCAGACATATATATTGCATACCAATCCACCACAGGATGATGGGCACGAGGTTCCTATTTTACCAACACCAGTAGCCACCACGACCGATACCATACCAAGCATTCGCCCAATTATCCACCCGCTCAAAGCGTGCATGGAGCAGCTCATCTTCGGATGCCACGTCTGAGTCGTCTGACTCAGCAGATTCGTCTGAATCAGAAGATGACTATGCCAAAGCCAAGAAAAAGGATTATCAGAAAACTGTGGATTATGTCATCACTAGCATCTGGAAGAACCGCAAGTTGGCACAGTTCTCAGGCAAGACCAGGTCCGGAATGGATGCCACTCTTGGTTAGATGAAGTGCATGAGTTTGGGAAATCCTATGGCATGACACAGAAGGATATCGGCAAGGTGGCCACCACAAATCTTACAGGGTCTGCCCATATTTGGTGGAAAGGATATGCCCGCTCCCATGGATTGATGAGGGGTAGATGCAGATATAAGGTTTTTGCCAAAGCCTTTAAGTCTTATTAAGTTCCCAGGCTCATCGTTGCCAACAGATTCCGAGTTTTTACCACTTGGAGCAGAAAAACATGATCGTCCAAGCATATACGGATGAGTTCATGAGGCTGTGCTTATATGTCCCAGGGATAAATGAGCGCAGAGTAGTCGAGGGATACATTGAGGGGTTATCCCCTACCTTAAGGAAGATGGTTCGAGCAATCGACCCCCAAAAACAGTAGCAGAAGCAGAGGCTAAGGCTCTTAGCCTCGAGGAGGACACCTCTAAGTATCAGCCACCATGGCCCTCTACATTTGCTTAGAATAGGGGTTATACACCATACAGGGGATGTTCACCTAGTCCTGGTCTGCCCTCGTCAATCGAGTATCAGAAGCAGGATAAGAAGGTTTCCTTCACCGTCTCGGATAAGTATGCTAGTACCACAGGAGCTGTCCAAGATATTCTTCAAGCAATACCAAAGGAGGCTCGTGAACAGTTGCGAAGGGACAAAGCTTGTTATCGTCCGGGACATCATATGCAAGAATGCCCGTATGTTACCCAAGCCGCCCAAGCTGCTCTTGCCGAGGTGAATTGGGAAGCTTTTTATCGTGGGGCTTCCGCTCACCTTAAGGGGCCTTGATGCCTTGATGGTGGTGGTTGACAAGCTTTCTAAAATGGCACGCTTTTTGCCATGTCGTACCACCGACACGGCATTGGATACTGCCTTGGTGTTTACAAAGGAGATATTCCGCCTTCATGGGATGCCCCGTACCATTATATCGGACCGAGATCCTAAGTTTGTTAGTGCATTCTAGAAGGATTTCTTTAGCACTATTCAAACTAAGCTTGTCATGAGCACAGCTTATCATCCGCAGACAAATGGTCAAACAGAGCGTACCAATCGCATAATTGAAGATATGCTACGTAACTATGTCTGGAACAAGCAATCCCAATGGGCGGATTACATCCATTTGGTGGAGTTTGCTATAACAAAGACTAGACAGAGTCCTCCGTGATGTCTCCTTTCATGATCAATTATGGATATCGCCTCACCTGCACGCTGCGGCATGATCCGGTTTCCAAGGTGGAAGTATCCCAAAGAATTGCTTACGATTTATGCGGCACCGATGGAAGAAGTTCGAGCGTGATTAATTGGCCACGAGAGCTCGGCAAAAGAGTCTTACTGACCGCCACCGCACACCACAAAATTCCAGATTGGTGACTCTGTATGGCTAAAGATTAGGGTGAAGCAAGCCAAACTTAAAATTGGCAATTGGGGCAGTTTTCCTTCCTCCTCACTTGCTTTGTAACATTACCATTTTTTTAATATATTGATGTCACAGTTCTTCAAAAAAAAAAAACTTAAAATTGGCAACTGTAAGACGTTTGCACCTAGATGAGTGGGACCCTTTGAGATCACGGAGAGGATAGGCTCTCAAGCCTACCGATTGAATCTACCCGCAGATCTGAAGATCCATAAAGTCTTCCATATAAGTCTTCTAAAGAAGCATACGGTATATGTATGCATACTATGACACGTCACCAGTATTTAACTAGACCCCTAAGGGTCAATAGGAGGTAACCTGGGTTCACTTAAAAGGAATTTTATTAGCTATGCTAATAAAATTAGTGTATAAATAACCTAACTATGCTAATTAGGTTATAATTACTTAAATGGAACCAACAGGGAAGCGCCACCTGGCCTAAATCAATTGGCCAAGTGGGACTTGCCAATTTGAGAGGAGAAATTGGGGTCCTACCCCATTTCTGCCCCAAAAATCGATTAGGGAAGAGGAGAGGAGGAGCAAATACCGCCTTGCCAAATGCACTGAGGAATGGAGGCTTTCCGTTGATAATGGCTCCAGCCAAGAGACTGGTTAGTCCCTAGATAGTTTGTACTTCTGCTAACACTTCTTTGAATAGATGGAATGGTTAAATTCTCTTTCATGTGTTATTATAATGATGATGGATACTTGAATGGTGTTTATATTCTTTCTTTCTGCTCCCTCCCTGTATTGAGATTAAGGGAATGGTAGAGACCTAAAAGCCTCTTAGAACTAGAGATGTTTCTAGCTAGACCCCCTTAATACCCAATAGTTGCAGCCTGTGCACAAGAGCCCACCTGGCTGTAGAGGCTATCGCATGATTCAGCACTAGACAACGAGCACAATGGTGAAACGGGGGTGGGGTCTTGCTAGCGCAGCTACAAGACTCCTACAGTGTGCTAAGCTTATAGCCGGTCCTCGCGGTGGGGTGGGGTATGGGTCCGACACCTCCTGGGTCGCGGGAGCGTGCCGGTACGGATGCGGGGGTCGGTAAGGAGGCACGCGTTCTCTAGCACACCCATGGATCCATTATGTTCGGGGAGGGGACACTTCCCTGACTTGCTTCATCAGACTAGGGAGATGCAACTCGGAGTAGTCTCATAGGGTGGTTCCATGAGATTACGTCTCCGAAAGGCTACAACCACGCCATAGTATGTTTCAGCCTATCTGCAAAGTGTGCACAGGAGGGGCGGATGGAGTGGACTACCCTAGCCATTGTCTTATGCCAGCCAATGCCATGTTATACTTCCGTCTGTTGATATCTTGAGGCTGACCATTAGTTGATCCCATGGAGTCTGAGCCCCGGGTAGCGCCCTTGGGTGTATTGCTCATGTTATTTATGGTTGTATTGTCTTTTCGTTGATGATGATGGATGGGCCACCCTTCGTGGTGGTATATTATTTGAGCATGATTGTTGTATGCTAATATGTATATACGCTTCCGCTATATAGGGACGTGGGACGAATGACACCTCTGTGTTCCTCGCCCGGTCACTTGGCCATCCCAAGTGGTCCGAGTATGACGGGTGGCCCTACCATGGTGATGTAGTCACCACAGGAGGGGAATTCCTGTATTTGTATAATGGGAGCATCTTATAGATTCTGGGAGCGTCACACCCTCTAGCCGCCTGTGATGGGCATGCGTACTCTGGAGGGGGTGATCCCCTTCCTTCCTCATCGAGGCTGGGGAGATGAAACCCAAAAGTAGCCCCCTTGGCAATGCACCCAACAGGCTACGGTCTAGTCCCAAGACTCTTCATCCTATTCTACAATGTATGCACAGGAGGGGCGAATGGACTGGACTTCCCAACAGCCATGTTCCTATGTCAGCCCAATCTATTGACATGAATTCTCTCTGCAACGACTTCTGGAGACCCAAACCGTCAGTCCGTACCACTGGAGCCTGCGCCTTGGGTAGGATCTCCTATTGTTGATGATGTTGTTGATATGCTCACACATGTATGCTATGGTGAGCCACCCTTCGAGATGGCTCTATTTATATTTGATGTCACGTGCTTATGTTTGTTTACGCTTCCACAGTTAGGACGGTCCCGAGGGAAGACGGGACAAATGACCCGTCCATTCTTCCTCATCGATTCCTTGCCAAGGAATTGGTGTCAGTGGACGGCCTCGATCAGCTTGGCTGCCATGGGGATGAACTCCACCTTCCGATACGATGAGAGCATCGTAGACGAAGTAGGGGACGTCACAGTGGTATCCGAGCCTTCATCTTGGTAGACCAAGGTCGGGCATTGATCATTTCCCTGATAGGACTAACAGTAGACCTTCAGTCTTGGGGATAACAACCCAAGCATGAACCTCGAAAAATTGGAAAAAAAAAATTTTCCAATCCTTAGAACAATAAATTAAGATAATGTTAATTAGGAAAGAAAAAATAGAAACCCTGAAAATTCTGGCCATTAGGAAGTAACCCCTCACAGAGTGCGCCCAGAGCCTTTCAAAAATTTTGCAGAGGCCTCTCGCGCACTGTGTGAGTGTTTGACCAAGAAAACCAAGAGCACACCAAGTAAAGGGGTCAAAATAACAGAGCGGGATCACGATAGGCCGTCATCATCTTCATCTAAAACAGAGTCGGACGATGACGCTTGGAGGATTCCTCGCCCGACAGAAGGATCGGGACCTTCCAACCCCGAGAACCAAGAAGTCGCAGCACCACCTCTCTACCCGACATGGCCGAAGGCAACAGCAGATCTCAAGAAGGTCAAGCTGTCGCGAGAGTCATATGTAAAGCATGAGCAGGAGTACAAGAAGAAACTGAGGGAGTACATGAAGATGTACGAGGTGTACTCCAAGTACTATGAAGCAAATAAGGTGAGGAAGGCCAACAAAAGAGAATACTTTGAAGTCGTCCCCAGAGAGACCTGCACCACCAAAGAACCCCATGAAGCAGAAGACAGACTCATACTTCGCTAAAGCTGCTCGGGAGATTCGACATTTCCAGAGGAGCTATGGACTTCTTATCCCAAGAGCCGCGTTTGCAAGACTGACCCGTGAGATCTCGCAAGAGTTCGACAAGGAGAAGCGAGTAACAGACGACATGTTGCTTGCATTACATGAGGCTGCCGAGCAGAAGCTGGTGCAACATTTTGAGGTCTCCTTAGCATGTGCCCTCCATGCGAAAAGAGTCATGTGCATGCCCAGGGATATGGAGCTGGCCAGATTTATAAAGAAAGAGGATTGTTAAATATGTACTTATAAATTTTTGTAAATATAAAAAGTGTTTTAATTAAGTTGCAAAGTGTAATAATGTAGTTAATATAGTTAGTTAATATAGTTGTACAAATGGCATGAGTAATTTTTATTAATTAATTTGGCCAAAAAGTGACTGAATAGAGTGACTGAATTTTCTCCCACGCATCACAGAGTGTGCAGGACCCTTTTCAAAAATTTTGAACCGCCTCTCTCGCACTATGTGAGTAGTTTGGCACCGATCTATGCCTCGACAAGTCCAGGCATAGCCCAAATTTTAACTCTCATATATTGAGGTACAAATTCATAGATGCTAACGCTTTTTTGGTAATTAACCCTCTTTGCAAGCATTAAAAAAAAAAAAAAAAAAGGGCCTTTCAAGAAAAATCCCCCATTGAATTCACATCTTCCAACTTATGATTCACATCACTGATCATCTTTTTTTCTACTTAATCTTAATGCCAAACCGGTCCTTGATCCAAATTCCATCCTTAGGCCCCAAAATATATCACTAGCTATATTCCTTAAAATTGTGCACACTCATTTACTATTCATTAGCAATTTATTCACACACTAATGATCTTTCCAAAAACTACCTTATCAATCAGTTTTTACCCTATCAGTAGCATTCTGCTTGCTCCAGATACAAAGCCTCCCAATTCTCAAGTGCTAGTTCATGACAGAGCATGATAATCTACACCTTGCACTCAATGGCCTCTTACCAAGGCATGTATAATTTATCATGGCAGCATATCAAACCTCATATTAACTTAGCAAAAACCCCACCTTAGAAGACAATTGATGCAGTCCTTTGCAAGCTCTAACCTCCTCAACTTCTTTGATGCAATTTGGATTCAATCTTCCAAGCTCTTGCCTTCCCAAAGCTTCACGTCTCCAATAAACCCTTTACAAAATTCTTCTTTTCCAAAACCCTTGCTTATATGGATATATGACATGTATTTATCTCTATATATTATGTATTTTGTACAAATATTATATAAATACTGGCCTTCTACTGCATAGAACCTTTACATTATAGCTCTATTGGCACTTTGCCTTAATCAAAGGCACAATTATGAAAAAAGAAGATTTATCAAGAATTAATTCCTCTGAATGCTAGTAGATAACTTCTAGAGTAAATCACCTAGCCCCTAGACAGTGATTTCTCTGTAAGCAATCAAGAATAGGCTCTGGCAGAAAAACACAAGCAATTCTTCTCCAAAATAGAGGTTATCTCAAAACCTCCTGATTTTGCTATTTATCATTTTATTTTGCCTCTAAACTGGCTGATCTGGCATCCGATTTAATTTTCTTTTGCTGTGATGGATGCACAAATCCTTCAATCTGCCATCGCTACTTGTTCTTTGCCATGCAATAGCTAGAACATGCGCTATCAACAATTTTTCATACCTAAGGTCAGGGGTTCAATGCTCATTGAAAAAGTGGCCATATGTCGTCGTAAGGTTGGTGGCCATTTCAGCCATGTACAGTGGAATGGGCAGGACCCATTCGGATGTGTTGTAAATTGTCCAACAAGCTGTGGCTTCTTATAGATAGTAAAATACTAACTGATTGTTTGTCTACCTACCTGCCTGCCTGCTTGTTCTATCTATTTGTCTGTCATATGTTGTCTGTCTGTCTGTCTTTCTTATTATAATAATTTTCTTATTATTCTTGGTGGCCCAATCTTTTATATTATAAAGTTTTAGTTTGCATGTCTTGCATCAATTACTCAATGATCCGTGATTCACCAATCCGATGGGTCAAATTCACTCAACCCAATAGTAAGAAGGAATGGAAAGGGAATAAGAGAAAGGAAAAGGGGAGGGGAATGGGAAAAAAAAGGAAAAGAGAAGAGAGAAAGGAAAAAGAGAAAATGGAAAAGAACAATCTATTATTTACAGATTCTAGTGTATGTATATTGTGAAATCAGTCCTAGATTGATGCCTTGGATTTCATCATCCAATCCAAGGGCTGAGACTTCATTTAATGTGTTAAGGGGTACATGGCAAAAAGAATTTTTCTTTTTTGCTACAAAACTTTAGCATATCTTTTACATCTAATTTTGCAAAGGACAACAAATGAGAAATAAAGCTTGCAGCCGTGAGTTGGTGTCATCTACCGGCTCTCAACATATGCTCAGCGGCATTGAGCATTGTTTCTAGTAGCATTCATAACATTTATATTAAAATACCACTAACCTAGGTCTAGCAACAATTGCTACACTATCTATACCCCCTTGTTTGTAAATGAAGCTAACACAAAAGAAACCTTCACGTAGAAGACATTTATGCCCGGCATCTAGGCTTATAAAGTTTTTGTATATGTATGTTGTGAATCCAGCCCAAGATCAGATGTCTTGAAATTCATCATCCAATCCAAGGGTTGAGACTTGATTTAATGTGTTAAAAGTTACATGGCAAAAAAATTTCTTTCCTTTTTTTTTGCCAATGGGTGATTTTTTGGGTAAAAGGCCATGGCCTTTTCATTTTGTCTAAAACAACACATGGAGGAATAGAATAGAATAGAATAGTTCTTTTAACGTCCACGGAGACCAATAGGTCATGGGACCCATACAATGGGCTAGTACAATCATTACTACTAGGAGCAAAGACATAAAAACTTTAGCATATCTAAAACGAGAAAGAAAGCTAGTAGCCGGTTGTTGGTCTCATTTGCCAGTTCCCAACATATGCTCAGCAACATTGAGCATTGTTTCTAGTAGAATTCATAATATTTATATTAGAATACCACTAACCTAGATCTAACAATAATCGCTACACTATATATAGCCCTTGGTTGACTACTTCCCCAAGGGGCCACCAGAACCTAAGATAACACAAAAGAAACCTTATCATAGAAGGCATTTTACGCCTAGCATCTCTGGACACATGTTTCTAGTCATCTATACGATTAGATAATATCTTTAAGCTTGCAAAAGCTAATCTTCTTAGCCATTGAGAGTGATCGATATTATCTCCAAGTTTGGAGATGATCATGGACAATACAAACACTTCAACATGAGAAGCGTATAACGAAATTTCAATAGACTACATAGCTTTCGAGGTTTCTTTTTCAATGGCCAAGATCCTAGCTGACTTTTATAAACCTAATGGTCAACTTGTCATATGCTTTTTTTAGCATATAAACAAAATATGCAAATATGTCAAAAGACACAACGATCATATCTTCATATGCTCATAAGCTTGCAATATTTGCATGAGATGCTTTAGGTAGTGGTTGAGAGTAAGATTCTTGGCGTGTGTATCATATGGCAAAATTGTATAATTTGGCATGTTTGAGCAGCTTGTTTCCATTTAAAGGTTTAGTTCCTAATTTTTGTTCTTGTTGCCATGGTTAGCAAAATTTTTTCCTAAATTGTAAGGCGTGGATAAGCTTTCGCTACCACTTTTTTTTGGCACCTGGTTCTCTGCTTTTGTGGGGTGGCCATCGTTTCTAAGAGGTTGAAACAGAGCAAGGCATCATTTCCAAGCAGGTACAAACAGAGAAGATAAGCAGACTTCTGCCAGATCAGAAGATGGTTCTTCTTGATCGTTTTATTCTTTCTTATTGTTTTAAGAAGAACCCATAATGATTTCTTTCTGATTCTATGGCAAATGGTGGCTGCAAAACCCGGCGGAGGTGGACTATGGCGAAGGGAGAATCGGTGAGGAGAGGTATAAAGAGGTCGGATCTACGATAGGGAGGAGTCACCTCCCAGGGGCTGCTATTCTTAAGCTTGCGCATGTTCCAATTCAACTTGGCATTGCTAAAACCTTTGAATATTATCCTGAAGCCTGGAGGTGCAAATGTGGAAGCGCACTATACATGACATAGACATTCTTTCCTTCCTTTTTGGGCTCTGGTGAGGCCATTGGGACCTGGGAGTTCGAATCCTCCGGCCTTCCGGCAGAGGTTCTTGCTACCTCCCTAATCTTCACTGTTTTATTTTGCAGGTTTTAGAATAGAGGAATGGTCATGTAAAAATCATGTCCTTATTATATTTTCAGACCATGTGTTCAATCAAGACTATTGCAATTTGCCATCATTTTTCGTCTCAAAATCGTGGAGGTCACAGATCTAGAATAACAAGTGGTATATTCCCTAGATAGTGGCTCCCATGGCCTCCCACCACAAAACCCAATAATATACATTATACACATTATATGTGTAGAGATAAAATATACGATAAAAATATACAAAAATATACCTCCCCCTAAGGGACGGTCTACATGCACTCGCATTGTCACGACAGTGCCCTGTTTTACCTGGAGAAACTTGAAAAAAAAGTGATGACGGTCGTGAATAACATCAAGCCTTTTTTTTTGTGGATGACTCCTTAACAAACTGATCCTTCCATATGTGTCGAGATTAAATCTCACCGCTGATCAAATTATGCTACTAGCCCTAACACATTGTGACCCAAGTTTGCTTTGTACATTCACAACAGAATTTAAGAACAAGCTAGGATGTTATGCACTCAGATGCATAAAATCCTAGGAAATTATGCAAGACCATGTATTATCCAGAGCATGGAACAACAACGGAGCCATCGCCGGATCTAGACGGTCTGGTTTACTTCGGAATGGCAGAAAACGGAGCAAGGGGTCTGTTTTAGCTGGATTGCTCTGCCGGAAACAAAATCCATGTGTTGAAATTTAGGGATATGAAGCTCATGCCATAGAGCAAAGACAAAGATCCAAACCACTTAAAAAATGCTTAAAAGAAAAACTTTGGAATGGCGTAAAACTTCTGAATATTCTCTCAAACAAAACTGAGGCGCCTTACATCGCATCCCTCCCTCCCTCCTCATGGATGCTGCCAATGTGGCATGACGTAAAAATACTATCTATCTATCTATCTATCTATCTATCTATCTATCTATCTATCTATCTATCTATCTATCTATCTATCTATCTATCTATCTATCTATCTATCTATCTATCTATCTATCTATCTATCTATCTATCTATCTATCTATCTATCTATCTCTCTCTCCTCTCCGATAGACTTGTTGGTCCCCATGGATGTTAAAGTTAAATTCAAATCAATTCAATTTTGGGATCTTCATAATGCCTTTGCATTCTAGTTTCTATAAGCATGAGGGGTAGAGGGACAATAGATGAGATATTGCATTTTACACATGGCATGTAATGACAACATATATGAATACTTTATGGGGTGTCATATGGATGGGAGCAAAGGTAATGATTGTATAATGATGCTTACAAAATTGGCTATAAAGAACCTTAAAATACCACACCCCTTTAGAGAACTATACATCCTTTAGAAAAAAACCTTAAAAAACTCACTTACTTTATAAACCGCACTCTACACCTCCTTAGAAACATCACCACCTCAAAAGAAAACCACGCCTTTTAACAAAAAAACATACCTCCTTAAAACCACACGCCCTAAAAAAACAAAGACCACAAATCCTTAAAAAAAAAAAACTACACTTACTTATAAACCACACCTCCAAAAACTACACCTCCTTAAAAACACCACTACCTCAAAAGAAAAAACCACGCTTTTTTAACAAAAACATACCTCCTTAAAAACCACACGCCCTAAAAAAAAAAAAACCACAAAATTCTCCTTAAAATAACAAAGGACGCCCTTGTCCACTTAAAAAAACAACACCGCTTAGTTAGTAAAACCACACCTCCACAGATCTACATGTAGGTTTTTTTTTTGAAATCTCCTCGAATAAAGAACATGTGGACCTAAGAAAACTATACTTTTCAACAAGAAACCAAAACGCTGGGTGAGTGTGTCTACCAACTCGCTAATTTATGCGCCTTTTTCTCCATCATAGAAGCTAGTGATTTCAAAGACTGCCCGACCCTTGCACATTCCCCAGCCTAAGAAGTTCATGCTCCTGGTTGGCAATGGCAATTTCGCCTTGCTTTTCTCATTCATCAATGACTTCAAGTGTTCCATGACAAACACAAATTGACAACAATAGGATCAACTCCACCACATTGAGATTTCCTTTTCGCTATAATCGACATTTTCATAGAATCAAAAGCAACCTAGGCCCAATCCACTTCAAAGTTTGCGTGGTTGATCGACTTTTCAAAGTTCAAGGTTATGCAATGCTCCGCAAACCAAGTGCGAAACTTCATGATTTGTGAGTTCTTGTTGGTAAACTCGCTTGATTAAAACTAATTAATTCTTCCTCCGCAAAACCGAGGTCGGATCATGGAAACGGAATTTTACCATTTTTAAGTGAAACTTTCCATACGCTTAAGGAATTCCCGCTTCAGAATGTCCGATTTCTTCACATTCTTGGGATGCCTACCCTTAGAACACAACCCACTAAGCTCATCAAATTTATATTTTGTTCTTGCTAATGGATCCGCAAGAGACATTAAGCAATTCCAAATTGTAATCTTAGTGATTGGCACCGAGGAAAACCTAAAAAACTAAGCAAAAAAAAATATACTTGATCTATTATGCTTCTCCATGGCGCAAGATTAAAATGTTGGCGGATTTGCACCGATAAAAAGAATTATCGATGGATCGAAGCGCTAAATTCAACCGATGAATCGAAAGCGCCAAATTCAATCGAATGAACCAAATGAAAAAAAGTGACGGAAAAGAAGGGCCAAAATTGACTCCGTGAGCTAAAAATGTTTAAAAAAAAAAAAGTCAATAGGTGCTTTGATTTCGTAATTTTGGTAAGGGTCTAGAATTTTTTGACCCTGGTGGATCCATGGGCCCAATAAAATCCATTCCGCATTTGTTGAAGGGCAACGGCGTGGCAACTGGAGTTATGGGTAGAGCGTCATGGGCCGTGGGTCGTCCCACATGCTGACAGACATCACATGTGCATGCATGAGCATGGGCGTCTTTGAAGAGCATGGGCCAGAAATAGCCAGCTAGAAGAATTTTGCATGCCATGGTATCACCACTAAAATGTCCTCCACCAAGGCCCTCGTGGGCTTGGCGAACAATCTCTGGGACTTCATGAGGAAGAACACACCGACGCAAAGCCATATCCTTGCCACGCTTATAGAGGTGTCCCGCGACCATGGTGTAGTCACGGACTTCACGGAGGAATTGTTGACGGCCAGGGTCTTCTGATGGAAAGGCACTAGAGAGAAGATATTGTTGATAGTCATGAAACCAATGGGGCGTGGTCGTGACCAAGAAGAGCTGAGCATCAGGAAAAGCATCAGAAACACCCGTGGATGGGTCATCCATGTGAACGTGTGAAAGATAATCAGGCACAACATGTGATTTACCAAATTTTATGAATGATTTCAAGGGAGCAAACTCTTTGATGAAGCAAGCATCCATCGGCAATGCGCCCGTAATGAAGTTTTTGTTGATTAGATAGAGTAATGCTTGATGATCTACAAAGAACTTGATTTTGTCGGCCAACAAGTAATGACGGAACCGTTCCACACAGAAGATGAGTCCAAGTGCCTCAAGTTCCATGGCAGAATAAATTTTCTCAGCAGGATTGAGTTTCCTCACACCATATCGAATAGGTTTGTCAAGAGAGAATCATATTCTTGAGAAAGAACAAAGACCAATGGCAAAGGTAGAGACATCAACATGAACATGAAATGGTTTGTCCCATTGAGGTGGAACAAGAATAGGAGCTTGAGTGAGCGTAACCTTTAATTTCTCAAACGTCAGATCCGGCCTCGGGATTCTTAAGCCCAAGAGGATTCATCACCCGTGAGTTTATGAATGGATCCGCAATGGTAGTGGGCCCCGGAATGAAGGTTGCATAATAGTTGACCTTGCCTAGGAATGAACGTGTTTTCATGTTTGAAGGGGCTTGAGCTTTGAGCATGCAACCCGATTTTTGCGGTGGTCCATGGTAGTACCATCTTTACTCACAATATGGCCAAGAAGGGCGTTTTGAAGTGACACAAAAGTGCACTTTTCAGATTCAAACCGATACCGATTCATCACATTTTTGAAAAACTAACTCCAATTTATCAAGATGATCATCCATGGAGTCAGAAGCGTAAAAATCGCCTTGAAGACTTGCAGAAAAGCATTATCTTTCATGTAATCCTGAAAAAAAGAAAGCATAATGCGTTAAGAAGTAGAGGGAGAGTTGAATAAGCCAAAAGGCATCACTTCGTAGGTACAAGTGCCCCATGGCGTGAATGTAGTTTTCAATTGATCCTCACCCTTGATAGAAATTTGATTGTACATCCATGAAGGAAAACATCTCATTGCCTGCTACTTCTTCAAGAACTTGATCTTGGAAGGGTAGCGGAAAATGATCACGTTCCGTGGCCATATAGAGTTTTCAATAGTCCACGCAAATACGAATTTTGCCATTATGCTTGAGAGCAATAACAATTGGGCGCACCCACTCTGAATGTTTGACCTCATAAATAAGCCCAACAGCCAAAAGTTTATCTATTTCTGTTTTGACACTAATAATTGGGGTTGAGCCAATACTGTCAGTTAAGATTGACGTTGCATCCGGTTTGGTAGGAATAGTGAGTTCTCCCAATTCCTATCTTGATACCTCTCAAGTCTTTGTAACTCCACGCAAAGATGTGTTTGAATTTCTTGAAGAGGTGGAGAGCACGTGCTTTATAAGTGGTGGGGAGATTAGCAGCCAACTAGATTGGTTGGTTGTATCCTAAATCAATGACTTCCACTTCCGAAGTTTGAATATGCGGAATGATCTCTGTGTCCATGATGGTGTGAGTAGGAGGTTGAAATACAACCATGGTTCAACACTCCGGTAGAGAAAAATAGAGGGTGTTGAGAGGCGCCTATTAAAGGTTGCTTCATGATCCAGCCTACATCGGATGCCTTGAGGAGTATCATCATCGAAAGATGTCTACAATAATACGATTGCAAGGCACAAGATAAGGATCCGGGCAAGGTGGCCATAGCGTGGGTCTTGATCAAGACTCATATCGCCTCAAGGATCAACATACTCGTGGTAGGAAGACAAGGGGAGACTAGCACAGGAGCTTGAACTTGATAGGTGTTTTGAAGCTCATCCGAATCACTATCGATAGGGATGGTTCAAAGGTGTTCTGGCAGAGATAAGTTGACCGGGCCAAGATCCATCGTGGCATTCAATGTGCCGCCGCTGATGACGAGTTGATCAAGAGTCCAAGAGTAAATACTTTTTGTTTGCTTGAGAAAAGGGCATCCAACCAAAGATCTCATAAACGCCTCCATCCTTCCCAGCCTTTCAAACTCCAAATTCCAATGGGAATTTGAGATCACCAATACTAATATATAGAAGAGAAGTGACGCCTGAGGTCGCGGATGTGGCCATTTGCAAGCTTACCGTCATAAGGCATGATAAAGTTGAGTGATCCCCAATTGTCTCCCGAAGTTTGTCCGTGATGAGGTTGACTACACTTCCAGCCATCAATCAGACATGATTGATTTGTTGATTTCCAACAAAGAACGGTACCTTAGGTGTAGAAGTGGCGACTGCACCCACTAGAACCGGTGGGTACCGCAACTGCTCCTTGAGTGCGTGGAATACACTTGAGGATGGTAGCGCAGATCGAGGGGAACATGAGCAAAGTGATCAGTAGGATCCAATGGGGTGGTGTGTCCGAGGCATTGACTGCAGACTTTTTTGAGGAGTTCAATTTCGTTGTTAAATGTCCTGATATGCGGAGGGGGTTTTTGTCGTCGGTTGCACCGGCCCTCACCGACCGCTGGAGCCGATGTGGTGGCATGAATATTAGCAAGTTGCAGCATCCTTCACAATTTGCATAAGCTTGAGAATACCGGCGTACTTTGGGCATAACACGAGGCATAAGCTTGTCGAGACCGTGGTCAAAATGGACTAGTTTTATGTTCTCATGAGGAATAGCGCCTTACCAAGAAAGCAGGTTGCATGTCGTGAGGAATTATCGCCAGCGCGTGGGCCCCTTCTCCGCGTAAGACGACTACCCAATTTGATTGTTGAACTGGAGGATTGAGAGCTTGATATATTTTCTTCTGAGCCTGCTGGTCAAGGGCTGCAGATGGAGTCGCTTGGCTGGTGTTGGTTGAGGTGGCCGAGGTGGTTTTTCAAGACCGGGTCGAGGGCCTTGTTTGCCATTGGCAACACCCACGCCTGATAAGCAAAAGGAGGCGGATCGAGGCGCTTTTGATTCGAGTCCGTGAGCCTAACCCGACCGAGGAAGTTGAGGGCATGCCATGGTGGTGTGTTCATTCTGACAATGGTAGTATTGAGCTTTGAGGGATCAAAAGGAGTTCGGGAATTTTGACCCCCGGACTGTTGAGGTTGATGAGATTGCTGATATTGTTGTTGCTACGGATATTGTTGAGATGTGGCTTGAACCCCAAAGATTATTTTTTGGCCGAAAAGGTGTAGGATGAGCATGGGTACATTCTTCGTTGGAATGATTACACATGTTGGCAAAGGTTTTTGCAAAGTGAGGAGGACCGCTGGTCGACCCATTCGGCGGCTGTGTGGTCTTGATACTTCCGTGATGTGACACCAAATTTGACCCGCGTGAGGCGCAGTGCATCGATGAGGTTGTACAAGAGTTTGAGGAACCATGACGGGCATGAAGGGAAGCTCCGTGGAGGGGAACACCACGGAAGACACGTTGATTTTAATGATCGCCAAGTCAATCGCCTCGATCTAATGTCTTTAAAAATATTCGCCCGCAAGACGAATTGCATAAAAGACCTTGGTAAAACCAAACCGTGGATTTGGGTCGCATGTGGGATATGTTTAAGCTTGTCGCCGTAATATGTAGACGTATCGTAGAAAATCTCTCGCGCACTCGTTGTTGTTGAGATCAGGTCGCTAAGAAGCGCTTGATCATCATCCGTGGTTCCATAATAAGAGAGAAATGCGCTTATTTTAATCGCCCATGACTCCCTGAAAGAAGAGTAAGCGCAATCGATGAGGGAGCGCCAATACCAACATGGTGGTGGAAAAAAATATGAAACCCATTGTCACACGAGGTCCATCCTAACAGCTGCATCACCTTCCCATGGAGCTTGAGCGATCGGGCGCCTGCCAGCATTCCCTAAAACTTGATAGGAGCGAGATCTAAAATGCGCTGGATTCAACTTAACTTGCATACAAAGCGCTAGAGTATTAAACAGTGAATGTTAGTTTTGAGGCAACACAATGAACACAGCTATGGGGAGCGGAACCAGAGTGGAATAAAATAATTATAAGAAGGTCATTACTTTGTAGCAAATACAAGAAAAACGCTTTATAATGGAAATGTCACAAAAAGAAAATTTTGTTCACCTGGCTTCAAGGAGCGAGTCGAATAGCCAAACCTTACCCGTACATATCCATCGTGACATCATTAGCTAAACTTAAGATAGAAATGGGTCAGCACGTGATAGATTAGCTCGAAAATTCAACAAATGTATATAATTAACTTTAAGAAATTTCAAATATGGTCTATATTTTTCTTTTTTTCCCACTTTCTTGTTGTTTCAAGCACAAAGTTGAAGAGATTAGAGGAAAAGGAACAATGTAGTCCCCTTTATTTTTTATGGTTTTTGAACATGTTCATGTATGTTTGTGTCTTAATTTATGTAAGCTTACAATAAATTCAATGTCTTTAAAAATGTTTAATTTTTTAATTTCATTATAGCAGATGAATTAATATTTGCCTTTCCATTTTGTGAAAGTTTAGCCAAAAGCAAGAAACTCCCATGGAGAAAAACCGCTTAGTTTAGCCAAGTGTTAGAAACTTCTAGCCCCCAATTTGAAGGGTAGTTTAGCTAAACCTATTTTGGCTACACTAAAATATAGGAGAGTAGTAATTTATTCCATGACCAGAGGTCCCGAGGGGGCGCCACCGCAAGGTGCCGGGTGCCATCCCTTTAATTGGAGATCACCAATGTTGTAAACTTGCAATTTAAGATTGAAAGGAGGGTGAAGTGATTGAAATTAACATGAGGGTGACCTGCAGAGGCGGACATCCCGGCCATGGAGGCGGGAGGAAGATGATCAGAAGGCAAGGTGGAGGAACCGAGAGAATGTGGAATGTAAAATCAGTTTCGAAAAGAGGAGGTGATGCGGACGAGGCGGAACAGACGAGCCGTAGCATCCGATCCGAGCCAATATTTAGGCATGGCCACCAGCACGCAGGTTACCTCTTTTCAATGTAATGGTATATCACATTCACATGGAATTACCATATGAATAAAAGTCCAAACAGATAATGGACTTCCACGCTGGGATTAGATCTATTTTAATGAGGTTTGTGGGGTTAAGAGATCATGTTGTACTAGATGGAGCAGCACTAGTTGAAGATGAACACGGCTATTCCATCCAAATAAGCACAAAGATAATTTATCCATTTAAAATGAAACTATTGATGAACTACGGAAACCCCGCCCTGATCCAGTAAATGCCCTGGATCACTGTTTCCTCATACAAATAATTGAGCTTACTTGGCAAAAATGTCTTTCACCCAGGCTCCTTCATCATCCTTCAAATCTCCCTCTCTTGGCAAAGACATGTAAGTCCACTTATCATCCTTCTTATTATGGCATCCTCTTATTAGGTCGTAACCCCCTGCCTATCTTAATTTACGGTGTACACCACATCCCTTATCCACCTTTTTATTATTTTGGACAACATCCCTTTAAGTGCTCATTGCTCTTCTTATTAAATATACTGATGGAAAGATGCAATTACTTGTATTTCCACATACCTTATCCATATTATTTTTTGGACATAGGTAATGTGCCAGCACAAACACACCATGGCATACCATTTAGATATAGGTATCGTGCCGTAAGGGCCCTTCGCCTGAAATCCCAAGGTCCGAGCCAAGGAATTGCCCTCCCGCCTGCACATTCTCTAACGTAATGCTTTGGGCAGAGGCTATTTAGCTTACATCAAGGAATCCATTTCTTCGAATCATTGCAATTTATAGAGGCCAAGAGGAGCTATTATCGAGATAACTGGTTGATAATTAGGTTGGGCCAGCCTCTGCCCGAACATTATTTTAGGAGGCAACATGTAGCTCTAGGAATAAAAGACCATTATCAAAAATTGGTTCCCAATAATTTCTGAATGTCATTAATGGCCAATAATTTTTTCTTCCTAACAAAGTGATTTCAAGGATGCATTATATAAGATGGTATGTCAATTGTCAGATTTGAATCTTTAATCTCAAAGATGTCATTTTCATCCATGCCATTTTAATCGGGGTGATCTCTTGTATGTGACCCTGGGAAGCTGCATGCTGCATCTGAGGGCTTGGGTAGATCTACCACTGATCCAGCAAATTTAAATGCCACCACTGAACATCTACTAGCTTAGGTACAGATTGTGGATTCTCCTGAATGAGACCCATTTTATGCAAGGACGGAGGGAGAAGTCTTTACAAGGATTTAAACCCCTGTCTATTAGAATTTTGAGGAGAAAATCACCCCTCCATGGAAGACACAGCATAGATATGAGCAAGCAAAACGGACGGCCATTCTCAGATCCAGTTCAAATGCTTGGAGTAGCAGCGCCATCCACGGGTCAATATCAAGATGTGTCTACAAGCAGTAAGCAAGTCATCCAAGTCAGTGCAGCCGACAAAAATGGCGTGATGAACTGAATCCTGCCTCTGCCACATCTAATTGTGATGTGCGTCCAAGCAGATCAATCATACAGTTATAACTTTCATCTCTAGGCACAAATGCCATGTTCTTTCAATACACAGACACAAGGTTGTGATGTACAACCTTCATCTACAAGATCAGAATAGCTGCAAAGCAGAAATAATGCCGACAAAGGTAACACCATCAGGCATAATACCCGCTGGCATTTCTTTTTTCAACAATCTAAGGGCCTTTCGCTACATGCCATGCTGGAGCATATATGGTCACTCATTGAGGTCCAGGAAACAACAACATTACGCGATAGTCATCCTGTCAAAAGAATAATACTTGTGCATTTTCTATTATATCACCACATCTCCCATACATATCAAATTAAAGAGTTGGTCAAAACCGTTTCTACTTCCAATCCTTCATCCAGAATCTGGGTATGCACCTGTTGCCTTTAGTTGTGGCTGCTTCATTGGCGCATGCATCAAGAACAGTAAGAAAGGTCACCGTCCTGGCTTCATACCTTCCCATCGCATTTGATTAAAGAGCTGAAGAGCCTTTCCATGCCCATTTCCTGGAGCGTATGCCAAGCATAACATTCCATGAGATCTCATTCTGCTCAGGCATTTGTTGGAAGATATCAAAAGCTTCTTTTAGCGTTACGTTGCGCATATGCTGCAATTATGGTTGTCCAAGAAACCACATTGTGTATGGGCATCCTGTAAAAGTATCAATCTTGCATGTCCAAACTTCCATGTCCCATACATGTTCACGAGAGCAGTTCCAGTGACAACATCCAAGGAGGATTCATTCTTAACGAGAAGGGCATGCACCCGTTTGCCACTGCTAGTGCAGCATGAGTGGCACATGCATCAAAACACTTATACATGTAATGGTGTCTGGCAAAACCTTCTGCCTGCAAATTAGTTTAGGTTGGAAGGGCATGCTTTCCCAACCATGCTGTGCATATGCTGCAATAATAGAATTCCATGAAACTAAACTGCGCCTGGCATCTGTTGAAATAGCTACAAGGTTCTTCTAATCTTGCCATAATGTACATATCCGAAAACAATGGAATTCCATGTCACAACATTTTGCAAAGGGTTGGTATCAAATACTGTTTTGGCAAATTGAAGAATGCCACATTTGGTATACATATTTAAAAAGAGCATTACCTACGATAACATTTATTTTTAATCCAGTGCTAATAATGATGGCATGTATCACTTTCCCTAATGATGCTTGCTGCTTGACAGGCACATAAGCCAAGAATACTCACAAATGTGATCTCATTAGGCATGATACCATCTTGCTGCATTAAATTAAACATGTGAAAAGCCTCTATTCCACATCCATAGTGTACATATGCAGAAATCAATGTATTCCATGACACTACATTATGTGTGGGCATCCGTCTAAGAAGATCAGCAGCCTCTGTTAACATTCCAGACTTACCATATGCTCCAATAATGACATTCCAGGAGAATACATTTTGCTGGTTAAGCCTGTCAAATACGTTTGTTGCACTTTGCAAATCCCCACATTCACTGTACATTTTCAGAAGGAAACTGTCGACAGACCTTTCCTGATTGAACGTCTTTGTTACAACCAAAGCATGGAAGCGCTTACCTTCTGAAAAAACACGAGCTTTGCCCAACTTCCGTAGAAGATCTGCAATCCTGATTGTCTCCAAGCCAGATCCAACCTCCATACTGCATTATGTCTCTCTTTTCTGGCCGACCCAACATGAAGGCCAGTACATCCACGCATTGGGATCTCGGAAGGAAGATTTGCACATTGATAATGCAATGACAATACTAACTTGCAGACGATGCTGGCATCATTTCAAAACAACTGAACCTTTTACATGTTCCATTTTACCTCTGAAAATGAGGAGAATTATTGTTAGATTTGGAGAATCTAACGCCAAAATTAGGATTAAGTTTAACCTCTACAAAAGGAACCTACATGATTCAAGTGACTATACAATAAACGTGTTAATGATTCGAATTGAATTGAATTGAGAGTAGCAAAGGTGCAAGGATGTTTTGCACCATTACATTGAGACCAGAAAATGAAGGCATTTTCCTTTACCCTCAAACACAATATCATAGTTGGGTTAGCTTGTAATTTCGTTGGTGCTATTTCGTTGGCCAATTTTAGGATAAGTTGTTTGGTTTAGCAATTTTTGTTTCTTCCAATGGCCATCAGGCAAACTTGGCCTTTGACCAGCATTAGCCTTTCCAAATAGTGATGAGTGAAAATGTTTGAAATACTCAAATAAGTTATGGTTCAAACTATGAGAGTAAGAAACCGTTCAAGAAATTGGAATAAAAAATGTTTGAAAAGGAAACACTAAATGATAGGATGATGCTTGTTTAGCAATGAGAAGGAATATAATAGCTATGTCCTCGAATACCATTAGCTATGGAGGAAACTAAGAATTGATTGGATTTTATCATCCGCGAAGATCAAATGGCTTTTGGGATCCAAACCAAGAAACAGAGAACATCCAGCCTATCATTGTCTGGGATTAAAAAACCCCCTACCCCGAAGGGTTTTCGAGGAAAAAACTTAGCAATAATAGGCGTGCTAACAAACTATACATTTACACATGGATGTGTGATGATCAGGAACATAACGGAGCCCACATGTCCAATATCTCTTGAATGTAAGGTGCCAAGACTCCTACCGTAAGTGTGTTCATCAACACATGTAGCAGTTGATTAGGTGTAACCAACCCCTCATAACGTGCCCAGATAGGTGCAAATTCTTGATAGCACTGAAGAAAGTTATTTGGTACTTCAATTTGAACAGGAATAATAATACAAGAATAGCACTTATAACCTAGATATTAAGGGACAAGAAATATTGAGTTTATTGAAAGACAATGGTTGTGAACAATTCATTTGATATTTTATTGTGTTCCGGTAGCATAGTGGACTTCTACAATTCTCATGGATCAATTCTGCATTGAGCCATATACGGTCTCAACTAGTGACCATATAGCTTTACTTTGGGCATTTCCCAGCTACGGAATCACCACTAAAAGCATCATGAGTTATTGAATCAAAGAGAAAATAATTAGTGTTTATAGTACAAGGCAATCCAACACATAACTACCAACAACCAACATATAACTACCATTGACATTAATTAACACAACCATTGGGTCCAACACATTTACATTAAAATCCCCCTTAACCCCCTTTGGTTTGGGTGCATATTCACACGGGGGGTGACTCCGGGAAACGAGAGCTGTTGAATAGGCATATTCACCCCTTATTCCCTAATCTACACCGTACGTAAAGTTCCTCGTTTGTGGGGTATGCAAGTACAAAATTTGCTATACTGTATAACAAGATTCGCAAAATACTATAAGATTTCAAGTGGAATACTATATGGTGTTGATTTTGTACGTGCAAAATACAATTATGAGGGCTCTACAAAACCCTACGCCACCCCGTGTGAATATGCACCCAAACCAAAGGGGGTTTAAGGGGGATTTTAATTTCAATGTGTTGGACCCAATGGTTGTGTTAATTAATGTCAATGGTAGTTATGTGTTGGTTGTTAATGTCAATGGTTGTTACGTGTTGGGGGATTTAATTTTTATATGTTGGATGTTAATGGTTTGTGTGGCAAAAAAAAATTTTTGGCTCTTGGCCTTAGGGACGCCCTCCACTGTGTGTGACAAAAATTTTAGAATTCAAACCAGAAACCTAGAATTCATTTGAGGCTTTCATCACCTGTAGCTTTTGAATTTCATCACAATAAAACAAATAGAACATAAGTAAAAGTTACCATAAAGATAGAGCGGATTGATCCCATTATTCGAAAGTCATAAAGTTCGCAACACCCATACACAAACATTTTTCAACCTGAATTTAATGCAGACCTTTGGCCTCCATGGATTCTTGTGGTGAAAAACCAAAGTGGGAAACTTTTCTGCTTGTTAGCACAAGGATCTAGAAGCCTTGGAATTTGCTTAATAACTGCCTCAAAATCTAAAAATGCATGGTAATTTTTTGCAACCTTCATTCGGAATGAGCCATAAAACAATATCCAATAGCGCAATCCTGTATTAATCAGCCTACCAAACCCGGCCGCAAAATTGCTGTTTTAGCATAGATAACTTAACCAAACATATCCATATCATACACTATCAAAAAGATCTCAAAGAGAGCTTTCCAACGCAATAAAAATCATCTCAAACAGAGCTCTGGATCAAAAGTTATGATAAGAAATGTGTTGCCGGCGGGGAAACTGCACTACATGCGCCCTTCAAGCCCTTCATGTGCCCATCATGCACCACACACACAAAAAGAGGGCTTTTGTTGTGAGCCATTGGTTGTTGACCATCATGCACCACACGCACAAAAAGAGTGCTTTTGTTGTGAGCCATTGGTTGTTGACCATTATGCACCACACGCACAAAAAAAGGGCTTTTGTTGTGAGCCATTGGTTGTTGACCATTGGAAAAAAAAAATGCTAAAATCAATGGCTCAGAAATGGTGCACTCTAGATGTACACATTAGTACATCCATTTGAATACATCACGAAATCATAGGAAAACCTTAGTGAAAAGCGTACAAAAACACAAAGAAAACCAGTCAGCCAGCCCAGTCATTATCTTATCTCAGTCTGCTCTATCTTGAGGCTCTAGCCATCATTCTACTTAATCCCACGAGTCTGAGACGGTTAGGAGATCATATGATGATGATGATGTATTAATATCTATGATGGACCTATTGTTGGATGGATGGCACTAACCTTCGAGGTGGCCGACTGTATTGTATTGCTAGTGCTGACATTGTATTTATGCTTCTGCTATTATAGGAGCCCATAAGAGACGGGCACACAAGACACCTTCATGTCTTCTTCCCTTGCCTTGGCCATCTCGGGAGTGAGGTACACAGAGCCCCCATGCAGCAGGCATTATTTGATGGGGAATTTCCCATGAGGTATACGACGAGGCATCGTATATTTTGTGGGGAGTGTCACAGAAGTGTTATTCTTAGTAAAAAAAGAGGGGGGAGGGGTGATTCTTTGCAGCCTCAATAAAGTCACCATGCTGAATCAATATCCACTTCCTATGGTCCCATAGTTATTAGAGCGACTCAATGTGCACATTGTTTTACAAACTTTTATCGTCATGGTGCCTACAATCTTATCCAGATCCGAAGTGTGATGAGTGGAAGACAACATTTAGTTACTCTGTATGGCCATTTTGAGTACACAATTATGTCATTTGGGCTTATGGATGCTCTAACGGTTTTTCAACATATGACCCGGTGATGTCTTCTAGGATTCTTGGACATGTTTATTATCATCTATTTAGACAATATTCTTATTTACTCTAAGATTACGAAGAACATAAGAGGCATGTTTGACAAAGTTCTTTAGAAGCTTCGTGCATATGGACTATATGCCAATGAGAAGTGTCGGTTTGATCGATACTATGGAGTTTCTTGGCTATATTCTTATGGATTACGGATGAATCCAAAAAAGTCAACACTATTTTGGAGTGGCAAATGCCTTCTTCCATCCAAGATGTTTTTTGGATTTGCCAACTTCTATCAACATTTTATTTGGGATTACCCAGATTGCCCTTCCTTTAACATGCTCCTTTGTAAGGATATGCAAATCGCTTTCATTATCCTAAAAGCGTGCTTTTACCATAGCACCAGTCACACTCTGTGTAGATTCTTCACGCCCATATTCCTGTAAAAAGGATATTGCTAAGAGCAAAACCAGAAGCATATGATTTTGGCGGTATGATTACGCAATATCCTTTACAGGAAGAGGATGATCATGAACTGCATCGATCGTCTATCACTTGCGGATGTTCTAGGCTTCAAACATCCGATTTATGACAATGAGTCAAGCAGTGATAGTTAATTATTTAGAAATGGATGCATTTCACGGAAGGATCTCCTCATAAGATCATAGTCTATATGGATTATTGAAATTTGGAATATTTTTAGTCTGCTCGAGTGTCACTCAATGATATATTCAAGTACTATCCCGCATTGATTTTGTGATCAAATACTATCTGGACTTCTTCAAGGAAAACATGTCTCAATAATCATAACTCGAGCCTAAGCCAGGTGATCCTATATTTGATCATCAATCACAGGTTATTCTAGGGCGCATGATCGATCTAACTTATGGTCATTGCTTTTTGAGAGATCTTATGGTACAGTGTTATTAGAGTCTATTCAGGCATCTCTCCCATCTTAATCCATCGCTCAAGATATATCTTCACATCTTGGCTCAACATCATCTTCTCGACAGATGCGGTCAGACTATGTTCATTTGAGATTTGAGATGGACTCTTATCCCGCAATAAACTTCTGTGTATTCTAGATGGTGCTTCCAGGCTTCATGTTCTCCAAGCTGGTTATGAGTAACCTATGGCCGGACACTTTAGAGTAGCCAGGAGTCTTGAACTTATTAGTCAAGAGTTTTGGTGGTTTGGGCTCCACCGCTCTATCGAAGTTTTTATTCGATCTTGTGATATCTGCTATCAAGCAAAGGTTCCGAGGCATCTTCCTCATGGTCGTCTTTAGTCGATGCCTGTTTCAGATGGACCGTAGAAGAGTGTTTCTATGGACTCTATTCCGGAGCTGCTACTCTCTCGGGGTCATGATGCCATTATGCTCGTTGTTGATCGCTTCTCCAAAATGGCTGATTTTCTTGGAATGTTACCATTACTAGCGATGGTACAAGTGATCTTCTTCTTTATGAAGTAGTCAGAGTTCATGGATTGCTAGACACTAAAATTAGTGATCGTGGACCTCAGTTTGTCAGGGGTTTTTGGAGCGACTTCTGGGGCTATTACATGTCGATTGCTTATTGACTTCTAGTCATCATCCAAAAGTAATGGCAAGCGCGCACTAATGGACTCTAAAAACAATGTTTGAGGTTCTTTATCGCTTATAGCAGGAGAATTGGGTCAATTGACTTCCATTAGCTGAGTTTGTTTATTGTAACTCAGTACATGCTTTCAGAGTCATATTCCATTCTTTTTAAACATGAGCCACATCCTCATTGGTCTTTTAGTGCCACGGATTAAAACTCTGTCAATCCTAGTGTTGAGTCTTGACTGAAAAACTACAGGCTCTTTAATCAGATCTTCAGCACCCCTTTTCGGGGCACAATAATGCTATCGACATTATACGGATTTACATCATCAGGAGGCTCATATGTTCCATATTGGTGACTTTTTAGACTTCTATGTATGGATCTTCCTACTCACGTCCCCACAACAAGTTCGATTATTGCCGCCTTAGATCATGACTTAGATTAGTGATGTTGCTTTCCGGCTCGAGCTTCCTCCATCTTTTTGGCTATATCCAGTATTTTATATTTCATTATTGGAGCCGTATATGCCTAATCCCTTTCCAGATTGAGTTCCTCCATCGCTTCCACAACTTCTCAGAGCAACATCTGTGCATGACTTGGCATTATACATACTTGAGGTTCTAGATGAACATCTTCAATTACTGAGCCCTCAGTAGTCATTATCTCCGATTGTCTAGTATCATCATTACTGCAAAGGTTTTTCCCTTGAAACCCTTTTGAGGCAGGGGTTTTTTAATCCTAGTAGTAATGATCGTACTAGCCCATTGTATGGGTCCCATGACCTATTGGTCTCCGTGGACGTTAAAAAATCTATTCTATTCTATTCTATTCTGCCAGTGAAACTTGATGATCATGAGGAGTCAAGGTTTGAGAGACTTTGAACTCTAAGTTTCTCCGTCGGCGATTGTATTACTTTGTCATTTGGGAAGGATATTCTCCAAATGCTCGAACCTGGGAACTTGCAGAGAATCTAACTAATGCTCACACTGGACTGCAGGACAACTTCTCTTCTAAACAGCATTGAGAGTCTCGCTTCACCTATGAGGATCAAGACGTGGAGGTGATGCAAACATACAAATATCTTGGAGTTAAGTTTATAGCCACCACATACTTGGGACACATTTATTCCACAACGGGTGGCCATGGGCTGGAAGACTTTATATGCCTTGCAGGATCATTGCTAAAAAGCAGCAGGGTATTTTTTAGCCTCGCTTCATATTTAATGGGGTTGTAAAATATTGACCACTACTTATCTTGGATAAATTACTAGTCATAGTTTGGCCTGACCCTTCTTCAAATCGTTACACCAAGGGATTGAAATTTAAATGACAAAATCATGGAACTAATTTTTTCCTCAAAAATTTGAATTGGCACATCCATACTCCTAACATGTAAAGATGATAACCACTTTAATAAGACAACCTCTAGTTTTTATGATGCTCTATGCAGTTGTCACAAACAAATGCATGCTATGCTTCTCAAACTAAGATTACTATAAGATCATTTTAATTTATGATAAATGTAGGCAGAAGCACAAATGGATTTGGTAGGATTGATCTCGCCGCAAACCATACTGCAGGTACGTAGTAAATGAAAATTAACTGTGATTTCAATTGAGACGATAAAGAGCAGATTCGGGGATGATGAAGAACAAATTCGGGATGAAAAACATCTCTTTATTAGTACTACTATGGAGTCTTAATAGTTATATATCTGCCCCAAATGATACAAATATTGTAAATCTTGATATGGGACTGGAACTCTCTACTCTTTGGTTGATCTCGGATGAACATGTGGTATAGTAATGGGGGCATTGCTATCGAGGGAGGGAGATAGACTTTGCCATTGTCGCATCACTTTGTATCATTGTGCTTAAACAGTGTGTGGCAACACTCGCACTCCGATCTAGTTCTCCACAATCACGAGGCTTGACATGCATTGAATGGCTAGTCTAATCTATCATGTAAGTTAAAGAATTATCTCAGTTTGCGCGTCTTTGTTGAGCCTCTACAGCTAACCTCTCAATATGTTCATATGTTCCTCCTGTTGCGCCATGAGCCTGCTCGCTGCTACTTGTTCTACATTATGGGCCAACCTCGTAACATGCTCCTCCTCCATCTTCCCCTAATGTCACGAGCCTGCGCGCTGCCACTTGCTCTGCATTCCGTAGCAATCTCACAATATGCTCCTCGATCGTATCTCCTTGTCGCGCCATTAGCCTGCTCGTGGCCACTTCCTCTGCATGGTGTGCCAACCTTGTAAAATGCTTCTCGTTCGTATCCCCCTGTTGGGCAATGAGTCTAGTCGATGCCACTTGCTCTACATTCAATGCCAATCTTACAACAAGCTCCTCCGTCATCTCTCCTTGTTGTGCCACCCCGAGCACGCTCGCGGCCAGCTTCCTTTGCATGGTGCCCCAACCTCACCACCGCGCTCCTCCTCCATCTCATACATTTGCGCCATGAGCCTGCTCCTTTGCCACTTTCTCTCGGTGATGCGTTAACCTTGCAACATGCTCCTCCTCCATCTTTCCATGTTGTCCCATGCTTTGTTCGCGACCACTTCCTCGCATGGTGCACCAACCTCGCCACATGCTCCTCCTTCGTCTGCCTCTATTGCATCATGAACCTGCTCGCCACCACTTGCTCTACATTATCTCGTCAATCTACGAACTCCTTCCTTCTCCTCTCAGTCTCTCTTTGCTTCCTTGGGCACGCTTTCCACATTTTTCTCTGCATTACCGCACCAATCTACTTAACATGCCCCTCAAGTTCCTCCCTTTGCGCCATGAGCTTGCTCACCACTCACACTTGCTCTGCATTGTGTGCCAACCTTAACGCTTAGCAGACCCCCTCGCCTCCCTACTCTTTATTTGTGCTCTTCTATTCCCTTGTACTTTGACAACTCTATCCAATCTTGTTTGACGCTCCTCTGGTGTCTATACTGCAGGCATTCACTGTCTTCTATTTTGGTATCGTTTTTTATCCCGTTCACGTCTGGCTTTTTGCTCCTCTAATGTCTCCTCTCTCCGTCTACGTAGCATTATTGTATTTTACCTTTCTCCAATCAACGATGTGTTCTGCGCAAACAATTAGGAGCAGAGTTAGAACAATTCCTTTGGAACATTTTAGAAATGTTCTATCTATAGATTGGCCTACTCCTCATTCATCAATGTCTAGAAGATTTTAGAATACTCAATTACATGTAAGTTTCTATTTTTGGGCAAAGCTACAGATGTATGATCATTGAACACATTGCCAAACATGACGGAACAACTATACTAATCACATTATAACTTATGCTTGAGGCGCTTACTCGTAAGCTTAGATATCAGATCAGGGGCGCAGAAAAATTTCTATCTTTGGATAAAGCTACTTATATATGACTGAGTGCTTACGCAGTAGTATCTACAACATTCCAATTTGACTCTTTACAAAAACAAAAAAACTTTCTATATTTAGACTAAGGTCCTTCCCCATAAGCATCTAAAACATTCTGTTTTCAGTCTTTGCAAAGGCTAAAAAACTTTATATTTTTAGATTGAGGTGTTTATCCATGAGCATCTAGAACATTCTTATGACTCTTTGCAAAATCTCAAAATCCTTCTATTTTTAGACTGAGGTGGTTACCCATGACCGTCTGGACTGATCCATGAGCATCTAGAATGTTCTAGGACTTTCTAGAAGTGTGTAGAGCATTATATTTGACTTTTGCTAACCGTAAAAAAAAGCTTTCTATTTTTAGATTGAGGTGCTTACTCATTAGTATCTAAAATGTTCTAGAACATTCTATTTTAGCTCATTGCAAAATTTTGAAAAACTTTTTATTTTTAGACTAAAGTGCTAGAACATTCTATTTTACTTTCTATTTTTTGACTAAGGCATTTACCATGAGCATTTGAAACATTCTAAACATTTTATACTGTTTGCAAAGCTTCAAAAAACCTTTTAATTTAGGACTGAGTTGTTTACCCAGAACATTATAGAATTTCTAAACGTTTTATACTATTTGAAAAGTTTTAAAATACCTTCTAATTTAGGACTGAGATGTTTACCTAGAACATTCTAGAATATTCGATTCTAATATTTTCTAAACTTTCAAAAAACTTTCTATTTTTAGATTGACGTAGTTATCCATGCACATGCAAAACATTTTAGAAAATTCTATTTTGATTTCTTACAAATTTTCAAAAACCCTTCTATTTTTAGATTGTGGTGCTTATCTATGAGCAATTAGAAGCCTTGACACCGGCATTGTACCAGAGATATCCATCCTCACGTTGGAGGCCCCTTTATATACTAAAAAAGAAGCTCTTTTTTGCATGCATGCATGTGTGATATTTGTGCATACTCTAGGTGCATCATGGTACATTCTAGAACATTCTAGAACTTTCTAAAACATTTTGGAATTATCTAAAACTAGAATCTAAAACATTCTAGAAATTTGTAGAACTATTTAGAACATTCTACAGAATATCCCAAAATATTCTAGAGCATTCCAAAACATTCTAGAATTCTTTAGAGTAGTCTATAAAGTTCGAGCATTCTAGAACTTTCTGGAATATTCTAAAACATTTTAGAACTTCATAGAACTTCCTAAAACTTTCTAGAATATCCTAAATCTATCTAAAGCATCCTAGATCATGGTAGAATTGATTAATTCTCACCCATAACTATATTTGAGTTTCTAATAATTTCAACATATCAATGATTGGCCTATGGTAAGGAAGGGGATTTGGGGGCAATGACCGGGGTTCAAATTTCCCCTAAAACATAAAAAGTCTTCTAGGGCTTTCTAGAAATTCTAGAGCTTCCGTGTACCTTATAGATCGATTCTAAAATCTTCTAAACTAGGTTCTAGGCATTCTACATGTTTCTAGAACTTTCTAGAGCTTTCTAAAGCTTTGTAGAAGATTCTAGTATCTTCTAGGATTTTTAGGACTTTCTAGAAGGTTCCAGACGTTTCTAGGGCAGTCTAGAACCATCTTGAACGTTCTATGATCCGAGGGCCCAAGTTGTGCCATATGGCACCTTACCAACCGTCCATGGGTTGCAGACGACTTACTCACTTACACAAGGTATTTCTAGAGCACTTTAGAAATTTCTAGAATATTCTAGAGCTTTCTAGAACTTCATAAAAGATTCTAGAATCAAGTTTCTAGGCCTTTTTAGAAGGTCCTAGACGTTTCTAGTGCATTCTACATATTTTTAGAACCTTCTAGATCTATCTAGGACTTTCTAGAGCTTTCTGGGACTTCATGAAAGATTCTAGAATGTTCTAGAAGTTCCTAAGCCTTTAGCAGAAGTTTCTAGTGCAATTTAGAAGTTTCTAGAACTATCTAGAACTTTATAGAATCTGACGGCCCAGATCGCGCCACATGGTGCCTTACTAACCGCCCATGGGGCACGGACAACTGACTTGCTTATTCAATACGAATATTATTTTCATCTGAGAGCCACGATCGCGCCATGTGGTGCCTTACTAGCCATCGGGGTGCGAACAACTTACTTACTCACTTTACATGCGGACATTACTTCTAAAGAACTTTAAAAGTTTTCAAAACATTCAAGAGGTTTTTGGAACTTCCTAAACGATTAAGTTTTTGGGCTTTTCTAGAAGGTTCTGGTTTCTAGCGATTCTACATGTGTCTAGAACTTTCTAGATCAACATCTAGAGCTTTTTGGAACTTCGTAGAAAATTCTAGAATCTTCTAGAAGTTTCTAGGCCTTTGTAGAACTTTCTAGACTCAAGAACTTTCTCGGACCATCAAGAACTTTCTAGGATCTGAGGGCCCAGATCGCGCCACATGGTGGCTTACTAGTCGTCCATGGGGCGCGGACGACTTACTCATATATGGACACTATTTTCTTATAATATTAGAAAAGGTCTTCATGGCATTAAAAAGGATTTGAAGAACTTGCATATACTGTCAATAAACTTCTAGAAGTTGGCCTAATGTACAAAGTTAAGCATTCGAAGTGGATGAGCCCTTATCAAGCATAATGGCAAAAATTCGAGTTTGCGTGGATTACATGGAACTCTACCTTGTCATAAAGCGTGACAATCCCCCCTCCCCTTCACGGGTCATATCCATTAGAAGGTTGCGGGCCAGGACAACCCTTTCAATGGACATTTTTTGGGTACAATCAAATCCATATCAAGCATGGGGATCAATTGAAGACCACCTTCATGGCACATTCGGACACTTTGTCTTACAAGATTGTACATTTTGTTCTTTTAAGCTCTCCCAATATATTTTGAATCACGCTTTCATTCAATCTTTCGGAATTTTATGAAGGAGAATACCTTCTTAGAAGTATCTCTCTACTCTTCTGACGAGTATTTCTTTGCTTTTAGTGATATGGAGCCTATTTTCATGTTCTGAGAAATCACTTCTAGCATGCAATTAGGAACATGCTAAAAATTTGATGATTGGTTGCGGTTTGATTTGCATTTAACACACTTCATTTGCTTTGCTCATTCAATTTTGCGACAATTTCAAGTTCTAGCCTCAATTTCTTTTATTCCATTCTTGGTAATACATCATGGTTTGGTTGAGGATTGTGCTTGATATGAGGATTTATTACAGGTTCATTAGTATAGTGCACAAGCCTTAGCCAATCCTCTATCTGGTCGATGTGTATCTAAATTGCCCTACACCTCTAGAACCAATCCCAATTTTTGATGAGATCTTCGAGCATCACAATCTGTCATTGGCCAGTCGACGATATTTCGAGGAAGAATGCGCATTCTAGAAGCTAAGTTAACTGCCATGGATGAGCCACATGCAGGGGAGCCTGCACATGTGACCCTGACTTGGGAAACCTCACCGATATCCTGTGATTCATCTTTAGAGCGCATTTGACTCTTTTTTCTATGTACTCCCCAGGTCAATGGCCTACTTTCTTGCTCGGAGTGCTCCTTTGTACACGGACCAGATGAAGCAGTGGCGTTAGAACACTATTGGCTAAAGCACCTAATTGGGTTTAGCACCATCTTTAACATAAAACCCTTAGAACTCTGTTGGCTAAAGCACCCAATTGGGTTTAGCACCATCTTTAACATAAAACCCTGGTTTCCCATCACGCCTCTCAAAGATACTATCTCATAAAAATACTGTTTATCTATCTCGTAATAATCGAGGATAGCAATAGGTACGAATTACAACACATAATATCCTGTATAATATTCTATGCCAGGTGTTCGCCCTTTTTCGCCTATTTTTGAATAAGTTGAGACACATAGACTGTTCTCGGTGACATCTTTGACATCTTCGAGGGTGATAATCTGCTGACCCCGCTTGTTACAAAGGGAAATTGTTTTCCATAGGCCGTTCCGCAGGGTTCAAGCACTGGGGCTTGCCCTAGCAGGCTCATCAGGCCCTTACCCTGGGTAAGGGCGTATGGGAGGCGATTATCTCTACCGTAAAAAACAGTTAGAAACATTCTGCCTTTTCCCTCCAATCGTGACATGCCACGTGGTAAATTTCTAACCCAGGAATGTTACAGAGATTTCTCGACTGCAGCGAAGAACTTCCCCGGCTCTGTTGCAGCAAATTTACTCCACGATTCAGCCATTTACCTGCTATTCCAGCCATTTTACCCAGCATTCAGAAGTTTTACATCTGCATTCCAAGGATTTTACAGCCCGCAGAGTATTTCTAACTGTCTTCCACGTTACAACAAAGGCAATCTACATGCCTTTCCTGGCAATCTACATGCCTTCGGGCGTAGCCCTGTGTCCATGCCAGAAAAGAAAAGGCATGTAGATTGCCTTTCCTGTATACATAAGAAAAGCTAGCAAAATAACCAGATGTAAATTATTGACACGTCAAAAATCGTCGTGCTAATTACAAAAAACCACAATAGAATCTAAGGCACAATATTCGTATCCTACAGGCTAACGGCGGTACTAAATGCATGAACAGGTAGTCGCCGGTAACTTTAACAAGAGAGGAAACCGACACGCAAGGCTTTTTTCGCCTTATCCGAACCTACTCATCCCAACCTGCTACTCGAACACGGCCCCGAACCTACTAGACCTACCCAGCTCCTGAAGCTCGGCTATGGCGGTCTTGAACCTTTTGGTTTAGCTTCCAGGCTTCGGCGCCTCAGGGCGCTTGGGCATCGTATACATCTTCTTCTGCAAAATCTGACCTTGATCGTCTTTTATTCTACCCGGATTGATCGTGTATTTTGCTCGGTCTCTTTGTAATTTAGTAACATGGCTCAGAGCAATTGGGAGGCAGATAAGATGTGAGTTCTGATTTCCTTGATTTTTTTGCCGAGTAATGCGTTCATAATCTGATGAATTGTGCATTATAGGTTGGATGTGTATATCTATGATTATCTGGTTAAAAGAAATTTACAAGCTTCAGCAAAAGCGTTTCTTGCTGAAGGAAAGGTGTCTTCTGATCCAGTTGGTAAAGCTCCAACCAAGCCTCAGTATTGGATTTTTTTTTTTTTTTGTATGTTCGTAACGGCCATTTTATTAACAAATTTTGGAAAATATTGGTCTTTTAGCTATAGATGCTCCCAATGGTTTCCTGTTTGAGTGGTGGTCAGTTTTTTGGGACATTTTTATTGCCCGGACAAATGATAAACACTCAGAAGTGGCAGCTTCTTATATAGAGGTATGGGCTTTTCAGTTGCACACGAGGCATCATATGTATGTTGCATGTTATCAGCTCATGCATTTTGTGTGATGGCTTTGCTAGACACAACAATTGAAAGCCCGAGAACAACAACTTCAGCATCAGCAGCAACAACAGCAACTCCACAATCAACAGCTGCATCAACAGCAGCAGCTCCAAATGCAGCAGCTCCAGCTAATGCAGAGGCAACAGCCAAGACGAGACCTTAACCTTTCTAGCTCAAGCTTATTAGGTGGAGCAGATGCCCTGCTACGTCAACCATCATCAACTGCAAATGCAATTGCGACCAGGATTTACGAGGAACGCCTTAAGCCACCTCAAAGGGATGCTACTATGGATGATGCATCTATGAAGGTATATTTCTCCACAATTTCTTGTTTAATAATGCGCAGCTTGCATTTTTCTCAGCCTAATCTGAAAGTTGGTTTTGATTGCAGAGGTACAATTTTGGATTTCAGCCAGCCAGTTCCTCTTTCCATAATACCGGTGTTT